>CM053788.1:635215498-635815498 GCA_028749045.1 Cupressus sempervirens | reverse complement strand
GCGATGTATCTAAGAAAAAAAATAGAAGCTTTTGAAAAATTCAAATGGTATCTGGTAAGAGTAGAAAAATAAACTAGATAAATATTGAAATCTTTAAGATCAGATAGAGGTGGTGAATTCATCTTCAATGAATTCAATAATTTCTACATTGAAAGAGGAATCAAAAGATAAGTATTAGTCCCTGATACACCTCGACAAAATAGTATAGCTAAAAGAAGAAATAGATCCATCATGGATTGTGCAAGGACATTGATGATAGAAATGAATGTTGCAATCAAATACTAGAAGGAAGATATCAGCATTGTAGTTCATACTTTGAACTGAGTTGAATTGAAGAAAGACTCAAACCAAACTCCCTATGAACTATGGTATGACTACAAACCTAATGTAAGTTATTTGAAAGTATTGGGTAGAAAATGTTATATCTTGAAAGAGTCTAGAAAAGAAAAATTTTATGTAAAAGGTGATGAAGGTATATTTCTAGGATACTCCTGTAGAAGTAAAGCATACAAATGTTTGAATTTGTCTACTCATAAAATCATAGAAAGTGCACATGTGAGAATTGATGAGTTTGCAGGAAAGAGTGAAGAAGAAAACAATAAAGAACCAGAGGATTAAAAAAGATTTGTTTACTATGAACCTGATACCCTAAAAAATCTATCTAAAAGAAAGGGGACTTCACCTCTTGATTCTCCAAAATCTCCAATAGTTATTGAGTTGTAGGAAGTATAAATTGAGTTGCAATCTGAAGGAACTAAGTCATAGTCAGAAGCTATTGATCTAGTTCAAACTAAGTTTGAAGGACCTGAGTCACAGACAGTAGAACCTAAGCCTAATATTGAAGTTCATGATGAAAAAAATGGAACTCATACCAAATCCAAAGAACCTGTGTTAGCAAAATATGTTAGAAGGCATCATGCACCTAATCAGATTATTGGAGACAGATATGATGGAACAATGACAAGAAGAAAATTGAAAGGTACATATTTACTTGCTAAATTTGAACCAAGAAATATTGAAGATGCATTAGATAATGAAAGTTGGATTGAAGCAATGAATGAAGAGATAAAACAAATAGAGAAGAATAAAAATTGGACTCTTGTCCCTAGACCCAAGGATAAAAATGTAATTAGTACAAAGTGGGTATTCAAAAATAAGCTCAACGAAGATGGAAATGTATCTAGAAACAAAGCAAGACTAGTATGTAAAGTTTATTCTCAAAAAAAAAGTTTTGATTGTGGTGAAACTTTTTCCCCTATTGTAAGATTGGAAGGTGTTAGAACTCTACATGCATATGCAGCTCATTGATGATTTAAAGTATATTAAATAGATGTTAAATTTTCATTCTTGATGAAGAAGTCTACATTGAAAAACTACAAGGTTTTGTAGATCCTAACAAAAGGGACATAGTTTGCAAATTACACAAAGCATTATATGGTCTCAAGCAGGCTCCTAGAGCCTGGTATGAAAGATAACAGAACTATTTGATACAAATTGGTTTTTAAAGAATAAATTATAACAATAGCTTGTATATCAAAGGACCACACAAAAATATTGTGTTGGAAAAAATATTTGTTGATGACACTTTATTCACAGAAAATGAAGACTTGTGCAAAATATTTTCTAAAGAAATGAGCAAGGAATTTGAAATGTCTATGTTCAGAGAGATAAAATTCTTTGTTGGATTACAGATTCAATAGAAGAAATATGATATCTACATCACTCAATCCAAATACATCAAGGAGATACTAAAGAGATTTGGAATGGAAGACTCAAGACCACTTGGAACCCCTATGTCTATTAGACATAAGATTTTCCAAAAATGATGATTCCAAAGAAGTAGATCAAACCACATGTAGATCAATGATTGGGAAATTATAGTATGTAGTACATACAAGGCCTGAAATTGCATTAGTAATTGGTATGGTCGCAAGATTCTTAGAAAATCTCATAGATTGGGCAGGAAGTCTTAAAGGTGTTTATTGATGCTGATTTGGCAGGAAGTCTTGATGACAAAAAAAGAACTAGTGGTGGAACATCCTTTCTTGGCAAAAGACAAGTGTCTTAGACTAGTAAGAAACAAAATTGTATCTCTCAATCTATAATAGAGGTTGAATATATGGCAAGAATAGTCAATTGTTCTAACATTGTTTAGTTCAAACAAGTATTAGAAGGAATAAAGGTAGAGATCAAAGATCTAGTAGTCATATATTGTGATAACACCAGTGCAATCAATATATCAAAGAACCTAGTGATGCATACCAAAATGAAGCATATTGCTATAAAATATCACTTCTTAAGAGAATTGGTGTAGGACAAAGAAGTTATATTGGAATATGTAAATACAAAAGAATAGATTGTAGACATATTCACCAAGCCATTACTGAAGGATGTATTTTTGTATCTAAGAGGTAAGCTAGGGGTCATTCCCCTATCTGAGGCTCACTAAATGAAGTTTAGTTATGCATCAACCAGAGCAAGTTGAAGATCAATCAGTTGATGTAGTATTGATAAGGTCATATTGCAAATGAATCAGTACTTAAGGTACATTGATCTCATTAGAATTGTTGTCTTTGGCATGTGTTGTCAAAGAGGGAGAAGTTTATGATCATATCTCATATAAATTTTTGTTATTACAAAGAGGGATAAGTTTTTTGGAGAGATATCAAAGAGGGAGAATGTACTTAGTAGAAGATTGTTGTAGACAAAAGTTTTCTCATAGAGGGAGAAACTAAATAGTTCACACTAATAGAGGGAGTTCTCTGAATGAAACTAAGGATATGTTCCTTATTTTATTCTTGTTCTAAAATTTCATTGTGTTATGACATATTGTATTTCCATCAATGCCAAAGAGGGAGATTGTCGGATACAATTGATTAATTGTGTGTTGTCTTTGATGTTACACAAATGTCATATCATTATCAGTTAGTGCATGTTGAGATCACTCAAAAAATGAAGATAGTCTTTTGTTCTACCAAGCGTTCCTATTCTAAAGATAGTGTCTACTGAGTTTACTTGGTTAATGAAGTAAAGGTTGGATGGAATTAGTGTTAACTAAGTTCACTCAGTTATCAAATAATTTTTTCAAGTTTTCAGTGTTAACTGAGCTTCTATTGGTTGACATAAGGAAATCATTTCTGAGTTAGTGTCTACCGAGTTGGATTAGATAATGAAGGAATTTCTTGTTTTGGCATAACAAACTTAATTAATTAATCTATTGATTCTAGCCAACTAAGATGATGAATTTTAACTATTCTAAGTTGTATTCTAGCCACCTTAACAATAGGAAAGATATAAGTATAAGGTCAAGTTGTGAGATAATATGTGTGTGAAAAAGAAAACAATGATAAATATTTGAGAATTTCTTCAAGGAAGTGAATCTGAAGAGAAGAAGGATATGTTTTAGCAGCTAAAAGGATGCATTCAATTAGGAAGGATTGAGTACAAGCTAGAACATAGATCTTGTATGCGTGAATATGCGGCCTTTGCTAACCCACACACTTCAACATGATCTTTATTTGCAAATTCATCCTGGAATGAACATTGGATTTTTCATCCAAAAATTAGCTTGCAAGGTGACCTGTTACCTTCTATCTAAAGGGAATTGCTTGTTAGATATCCTCAGATTTGAGGTGTTAAGCAACCAGACCCTCTACGAATGAAGGATTTGAAAGAAAATGCAACTAATCTATATGAGAATGCAAATTAATCTAGAATGGAGTATGCACATTTAATCTAAGAACATGTAAAAGAAAGCTATGCTAAAATGTATGCATATTATGCTAAATGAGATTAAACTAAAAAATGAATATATTATGAAAGTAAAGAGCTTAAATGAATGCACAATCCAACAACAATTTGATGCAAATTATCATTCAACCTCTCTCAAAATGAAGAGATGAGAGTCTCTTAAATAGACTTTCCTGGAATCCATCAATGATTGAGATCGATTTCAATCAACGGTCAGGATTAAAGGTGAAGTTTAGTCATAAAGGGAGATTCCCAAATTAAAGGGAGTTAACTGATTTAATTTGAGTAGAAAAAGGAGTTAACTGATTCAATTTGAGTAGAATAAGGAGTTAACTGATTTAATTCCTTTTTGATCAATAGTGAACTAGAAATTCCCCTTTTTGAACTGAAGAGAGATTTTGGTAAGATATTTAATTTAATAAAATGAGATATGCTCTCATAATTACCTATTCTATTTAATTAAATAATCCTTTAATTAATTAGAGACACTTTTCTTATTTAATTAAATAACTTCAATTAATTAATTAGGAATGGCTTTCCATTTAATTAAATAAATTTGTTTAATTAATTAGAAGTAAGTACTCCATTTAATTAAATAATTTTATTTAATTAATTAAAATAGGCACATTTATTAAATAAAATAAATTTAATTTCATAGTACATTAGCCTTAGGATATAATTTAATTTAATTAAAGTATAAATACTTAGTAATTAAATTAAATATTAATTAATAGGTTTAATGTGACTAATATGAGTAAATACTATAGGAATTAAATAATAAGCATGATGAATGCAAATTAGGGTTTTCTGCATCTGACAATTAAGTCAAGTAGCGAGTAGCAGAATAAGAATTGCCTATTAGAATAGGTTTTTAGGATTGGTCAGAAATAGACCAGAATTTGTATCATGGCAATGAGCCAATTTTGGGGTATTACATTTTGCCCCTCTTTGAATGAATGTGTGAGTAGCACATTCAATTCAACGAAATTCAAAAAGTATGATGCGTAGATAAAATAAAAGAGATTGGTTCCGAAATTGATTCTACGAAGACCAATTGATGAGCTTTTAAGGATTATCTCTAGAACAGAGCTTAATCCCAAGGAATCCAAGCAAAATACCTAGATACCTAAATTGAAGCAGATAAGCTTTTAAGGATCATCTCTAGCATGAAGCTTAATCCTAAGGAATCCAAGTAGAACACCTAGATACCTAAGTTGATAAGATCTAATTATGAGTCACAGAATCATCCCCAGAACAAGGCTTGATCCTCAGGAGTCAGGGTTTAGACTATCTCGATACCTATCCATCAGACTCAGATTAGAAATGTTATAAGATGTGATCAAATGATGAAAAGATGAAGTAGATGACAAGGATGCCAGAAAGAGGAGGACAAGATGCCCCAAGTGAGAAGGACATAAAATGGGAACTAGATGCCCCAAGCAATGAGACTCAAAAATGAGTTGAAATTTAATTCAATGATGTAATCATCCTGCCCCCTCGAGAGTGAAATCAAAAGATGACACACCAGAAGTATGATGTAAGGAGAGTGATGAAAGATACAGAAGAAATCCAAGGTTTAGTAGAATATAGAAGAGATTAGAATGATAAGAAGAAATATAAAGAGATTAGAACGATCGAAAGAAATATAAAGAGATCAGAATGATCATGAAGAGATATGAAGAGATCAGAATGATCTTGAAGAAAATGAAGAGATTAGAATGATCTGAAGAAATTTGGAGAGATCAAAATGATCTAAAGAAATATAAAGAGATCAGAATGATCTGAAGAAATATAAAGAGATCAAAATGATTTGAAGAAATATAAAGAGATTAGAACAATCTGAAGAAACATAAAGAGATCAGAATGATTTGAAGAAATATGAAGAGATCAAAACAATCTTGAAGAAAATGAAGAGATCAAAACGATCTAAAAAAATTTGAAGAGATCAGAATGATCTAAAGAAATATAAAGAGATTAGAATGATCTGAAGAAATATAAAGAGATCAGAACGATCTGAAGTAATATAAAGAGATCTAAAATTTAGTTGCACCTAAATTAGGACATCTCATTGTTACTCTCTAACCATTGTAGTAGTGATCTAAATCTCTTAATAGAGTTGTCGTAACAACTATTTGTAAATCCTCTAACAAGGTGGTAGTTCTATTGAATTGTCTAAAGACCTCTAACAAGGCCACTCCTAACAAGGTGATTAAATTATTTAATAGGGTCACACCTAACAGTGTGTTTTGTAACCTTTAACAAGGTTGGCTCTTAATAGGGTTCACTTCAAAAGAGTGAAAATAGTAACTAGTTACAATTGGTGGTTTTTTCCAAATTGGGTTTCCATGTTAAATCTTGGTGCCAAATGTGTTCATGCTATTTCCTTTATTCTTGCAATTAAATTAAAGTAATAATAATCACTAATAACATCTCAATATTTACAAAGCACATTCATTACCAAGCTACATAATTAACTATGTGTATACCGAGCATCAACATTTTAGTTTTTAGAGTTTATTTTGTAGTGACATCTAAGGGATTTGGGATTTATTTTTGTAGTAACTAATTCACCCCTTGCCTCTTAGTTGCTCCTCTTATATTTCCAACAAAACTATTCCAGTTGACATTGGTATTGGTACCAATGTCAAGGACTACAGAAAAATATTCTATCATTCTTTCATGTTGGTACCAGTTAAATTGCAAATTAATTTTTTTTTAAAGATATATTTTGAATTATTCTAGTTAAATTATTCTACTTGACAAGTACTATTTTAGTTTCTTAATAAATATTTTATTTAGATTTCATTCTCTTTTATGTAGTCATTTTTTCATTTCTTTTTTCCTTCCAGATATTTGAAAAAGAAATGTTAAGTAAAAGAACAATTAGAACTGATGATTTCTACGAGTATGTTGATCTTAGAAGAATTCATAGTGAAGAAAGGGAAACATATTTATCTTCAAAAAGAAAACTTCTAGAATATTTTTTCTTCGATTTCATCCTATAGCTCTTCAAAATTTCAACCATTTCTTTAGAGATCCTATTTTTGATGAATTGGTTTTTTGTGAGGAGTGTGATCCCACTGATTTCTACTTTGTTCTTGCAAATATCCATTTAAAACAAGCTCCTTGTCCCACAGATTTAGATGAAAATGGTTCTCATTGGTTGAAAATAATGCTTCAAACTCCACAAATTAGTACTCAGGTACTAGAGAAATTTCACTATCATGTCCAATTTTGTTTGCATATAGTTTATTGGATTATTGGATACATCTTGGAAGTGACATGTGGTTGAAAGATGAGGGTTCATGAGTTTTTTTGAATCTTCCATTTCAAGATAGAATAAGAAAAATTGTAATGGAACATATACCTACATGGACATAATCAATCTATGAATTTTCTATATTGAGGCATTCAAACAATGGTACTTCATATATGAGACAAAGAACCTTTTAGCACCTTTACTAGTTTGATGTGTTGCATCCTGATACAGATGCCATACTTCAAAGAAACATGATTCACTGTAATGAATCTAGTGATTCAAATTCAAATTAATGATTCTTGATACTGTTGTAATCAATGTCAATATCTTATTTATTAAAATAATTCCATGATGATTTCAATATTTAATGAAACAATTTCAAATGGAAAAAAAATTCATTCATATTTGGATTTACTTTTGTTGTAACTCATATTAGAATATATATAATATTTTATTTATTTCTAATTATTTAATATGTTTCATATTTAATCAACAAATCAAAATTTAAAATTGAACGTTTTAGATTTTTTTATGAGAAATATTTAGACTTTTAGATTACAACATGCACTCAACAATGTATAAGAAGCAATTGAAAATATTGATGTTTTACACTTCTTTAATGAGTTTTATTTTTGTTTAAATAAAAAATGAATATAATGCTTTTTCTTTATTATAAATCATATTTTCTTCTATATACATACTAGATATTTTTTAGGGTCTCCATATATAATATATTACATGTATTAAATTTTTAATTACAACCTTTTATGGTTTTTTTTGGATAAAATATTAATATAATGGACCACTTTGAAAATTAATCTCAATTCCTTATGCCATGTCTAGCTGGCTCAGTGAACTCTAATGGATCCCCTAAAACTATTAATGATAAATGTGAAAAATCTACATTCGAGAGTTGCTATAAATTGCTTCTACATTTTGAAAATGTAGCAACAAGAATCAATTTCATCTTGGATAATGAAATATTGAGAATGAGAAATATTATAGAAAAAGTAAGGGAGACATTTAATAGAATAGTTATTTTTCCAGATGTTCTAGAAGAAGTCAAAGTTGATCACTAGGAAAATGAAGGTTGCAATACTTATTAGTGATTATTTTATAAGGTCTTTACATTGACCAAATTAGCTATTATTGATAAAAGATATGATTTTAGTCATGCATAACAATAAACTATTATAAACTTTTATATTGTCAAACACAATATTTTTTTTATTAAATATATTTTTCCTTATTCTTTCAATTGCAAATTGTAGCCTTTTACTTAAATATATGTGTTTAATTAGTTATAATTTATTATTTTTGACTAAAAATGATTGTTTCCTAACATAATAAGATCTACAATTAAGTTTTTTTTATAAATATCATTTAGTCATTGAGCAATAGATAAAATATTATTATATAAGATAAGCGATTTTAAAATATTTAATACAAGAATATTATTACATATTTTTATTTTTTTAATTTATAAATTTTAGTGCAAATATATGTAATAGCAAAATATATTATAAAAATATATTTCAAAAATTAAATTTTGTTATTTAATTTGTACAATTAATAAACAATATACCAAATTTTATCCTTCATGCTAAACTAAATCTACACTAATCATGTTTACCATTTGGGAGGGGCAAAGAGAGAGAGAGAGAGAGAGAGAGAGAGAGAGAGAGAGAGAGAGAGAGATGTACACACATGCACACACACACACATTATGTTAACATTAACTTTACATCAACTTACTTACCCTATATCACATACCCAATAAGATATTTTTCAAAATAGTAAACCATATTAAAAAATATGTTAAAATTTATTTAAATGCAAGATACCTAAGTCAAACATTAAAAAATTAAATGAAATGTCAGAGAGTGTGTTAGAGAGGAATGAACTATTGATAAAGGGTAAATTGGAGGAAGAGATGGTGAGAGTAGATAGGGGACATCTATGAAGGATTGGAAAAGGGGGAGAGAGTGAAACACATGGCCTATTGTCAGAAGGGAAATAAACCGCAACAAATTAACTAGACTAAATCCTCTAAGAGTCCCCAATGTTAAATAAATATCAAATATAGCCCTAAACCCTACCGTACCCTAATTTTGAAAATAATTCAACATAGTCGTACATAAATTTTAACTTACAATCATAATTGTAAATGATAAAAATTGTATTCCTTTTCATAATTGAATAATAAGAGAAATTATAATCTAAACCTAACCATCAACCCAAATTTAACATTAGAAAAATACCACATTGTACCATAATGGTAAACCAAATCTTATCAAAATATGCACATGAAAATGTAAATGTAGAATCTGAACCTAAGTAGAATAAGCTATTTAAAATATTTTACAATTTAATTAAATGCAAGAAACCCAAGTCAAACATCAAAAAAATAAAGGAAATATGGGAGAGTGTGTGAGAGAGGTGTGAGGTACATATAGAGGGTAAATTGGAGGAAGAGGTGGTGACAGTAGGCAAGGGACATCTATGAAGGAATGGGAAAAGGGAGAGTGATAGAGATGACATATAGCTAAACATAGTGAATAATTAGAGCTCAAGATAGGAATATATTATGTTAACATTAAACTAATTTACCTTATATCATATGCTCAATAAAATATTTTTTTAAATAGTAAACCGTATTAAAAAATATGTGAAAATTTATTTAAATGCAAGGTACCCAAGTCAATGATAAAAATACTAAAGAAAATGTGAGTGTGTGTTAGAGAGGTGTGACATATAGATAGAGGGTAAATTGGATGAAGAGATGGTGAGATTAGGCAGGGGACATCTATGAAGGAGTGGGAAAAGGGGGAGAAGGTGAGACATGTGTCCTCATGTGAGAAGGTAAATAAAGGGTAACAAATGAACTAGACCAAATCCATTAAGAGTCCCCAATATTAAATACATATCAAATCTAGCTATAAATCCTATTGTATCCTAATTTTGAAATTAATTCAACATAGTCGTACATAAAATTTTAGGACCCCAACTCTTATCCCATACCCTACAATTTATAAGATAGGTCCTATAGAGTGGGGAGTGGGCCCTACCCTACCCCTAAAATTTATAGGATAGGATAGGCCCCATACAATTTATAGGCCCAATAAAATATAGGGTGGGGGAATCTAACCTACTATATATAGGCAACTATATAGATAGCTAACACTTCACAAATGAACTAGACTGAATCCATTGAGTCCCCAATATTAAATATGTATCAAATCTACTCATAAACCTTATAACCTAATTTTCAACTTATTTCAGCATAATAAATAAATTTTAACTTAATATCATAATTGTAAATAAAATTAAATTATATTCCTTTTCATAATTGAATAATAAGTCAAATTATAACTATATAGATTGCCAGCTAATTGCCAACATGCTCGTGAGAAAATTAGAGCATCTACTAGTTTTTGGTTGAAAAATCTAATGTAATCACTCTTTTTAAATATCATGCATGTATATGACAATGATTATGGGGTTTCTTCTTGATTCTTCCATGGATGAGTCTTTGAATTAGCTTATTAATATGATTATGGTGGCTAGTCCACTTTGGATTTAAAAAAAAACTATATAGATAGTGGGGGCTCAACAAATGAACTCAGACTAAATCCATTTAGAGTCCCCAATATTAAATACATATCAAATATAGCCATAAACCCTACTATACCTTGTTGGTCTTATGGTATAAAAAATCAGATGTGAGTCCTTTTATTTGATCCTAGGGTTTTAGGTTTTGGTCTTGTATTTTTGATACCCTTTAAAATCTGTGTGAAACCCTAGGTCTTGCCCTTTTAAATTTATCCTGATGCAAAATATTTTAAAAGGATCAAATATTATTTTCCCACTTCCTTTGAAGTAATTTTTGAGTCCTTTTTGAAAAGTCTTGTCCCACCATTGGATCTTGTTTGGATTCACAGATGTTGTGTGCTCAATAAAAAGTTGTTAGGCTATTTACTATAGTGATGTAGTAACCATTGGAAAAAATTGTTATGGTACTGAAACATAAGGTCCAACATCGGAGAAGTGTATTAATTTGAAAATGTTATGGTCACATGCTTTGTCCCAGGATTGTTAAAATAAAAAAGGATGCACATGGATCAATTTGTAAATGGTGTCACTAGAATTTGAGTTTTTTTGGTGAGTCGCTATGTCGTGACTAGAAAGTTAATGACTTTCACAAGTAGTGACATAGCAAATTCTCAAAATATAAAGAAAGAGGCAACCCTTTAAAGTTGATGATGACCGCAAAATTCCCATGTAGTATCATAAATGTGCATGGCCACTATTTTTGATAGTAGTATTGATTAGTGAAACTTCAATTAATGTGTTATATTTTTCTATCACTAGAAATCAATTCTCACCGGAGGTCGCTATGTTGCAATCAGAAAGTTATTGTGTTTTTCTGGTAGCAACATAGTGAGTGCTCAAATAATGCAAAAGATGATGTTCTTTTAAAAGGAATGGTGATTTTGAGGATCTCAAGAAAGATATTTTGCAAAGTGTGTCTTAATTTTTGTGATAGTCATATCAATTATGGTTATTCTTTTTAATTTTTCTTAGCATCAAATTTTGAGGGGTCACCAAAAGTCCTTATGTCACTACCAAAAAGTTAATGAATTTTGTTGATAGCAAGGTAGCGACTAGTTAGAAAGTTATAATGTAATAAAAATTTCAAAAAGGTGGGCCCCTAATGAGTTTCTCATCAGAAATGAGTTGTATAGATCAAAAGACACGGTGGCATCCTACTAAGAAATTATATGCTAGAAACTCTTAATTCACTAGAGATCACTATATCACTATTGAAAAGTTAATGACTTTTACCAGTAGTGAGGTAGCGACCAACCTAAAAAATAACAAACACAAAAAGGTCAAGAAGGTGTGATGGCACTAGGGATTAAAATAATATATATATATATGCTAGCATTTTAAGCTAGCTCAGCATCATCAATAACCTGGACCCATGCCACATGCATAAAACTTATAAGGGATTTTGATCATTAGATCAAGCTTGGATTAACAATTCTCACTATCTTGCTATGGAAAGATGTGCACTTTTTATGTATAGCGAGGTAGCAAATAAGGGACCCATCACATCCTTAAAGATTCATGTAGTTTCCACACCCTTAGATCAACTTCAAATCTACGACCATCACTATCTTTCCATGAAGAATTCCATGAAGTTTATGTATAGCAAGGTAGAAAATAAGGGACCCACCATATTTCTCTTAAGAGTTGTATCAAATGTCTTCCACATAATCAAAGAAGAATCAATGGTTATCACTATCTCACTATAGCAAGATGCTTGAAAGTTATGTATAGTGAGGTAGCGAGTTGATGACACGTGTCCCCAGTCATCAGTGGGCTCGGATTGAAACACCAGCATCAAAGGAAAGGTACAAATGAAAGCATTTCATTGGCTTGACTACCAAGTGTTAAGAATAAAGGTGAGTCAACCCAGTTTTCATCCCTGGATCATACGATTTTTCAAAGATCAGCAGCGCAAATATAAAAGAAAATGTGATGCCACTCTATTTTTCTATTCTATGCATTTACGAGGGATGAAAGCCTCGCGTGTGAGAAAAAAAGAGTATAATACAGAAGATTTCATCATTTCTAGCCTCACACAAATAAAGATTTCACATTTTCTGAGCACAAAAGCCTACTGATGATATTGTGTTAAGCCTGGCAAAGATGTGAAGCAATCCCCCACCTATTTGTGAGCTATTGCAGAGGTACAAAGAAGAACATGTTTGGAAAATCAAGTACTCATATTATTACCTCTATAGCATTCCAGTTCCTATGAATTATAGTCAAGATGCCTCCTAAGAAAGCATTTTCTAGAGAAGTAAATTATATGGATAGAAATGTTCATGACAGTTTGCTAGAATTACTCCCAGAGTCCACCACCAAAGCTACACAAGTTAAGAAGTTAATTTCCTTAAACCCTAGGCTTAAGATTGCTGATGGCCTATATGAAAAAGGGAACTGGGTTAGGGAGGCAACAACTTCACAAATTGGTCTTGTTTTGTTCAATAAATGGTTTTCAGAGAGAAATTTGTTTTCCCCGCATGCTAACATCTAGAATTTTGATTTGGGAAAACTAGTAGTTCCAAGCATTTTCATGGATTATGATTTTCTTGAAGCTATTTTAAAGAATTATGACCAAGCTATTAGGGTTTTCAAAAGAACTAATGGTGTGCCTTTGATCTCAATTAGTCTTGAGGAAATTAGAGAGGTTTTTCGCCTAGAGCCATTGACAGATTATCATGTGCTAATTAATCTGCCAGAACTAGAAAATGAATACAAGGAAAAGAAGGATGTGATTAGGGGAGGTGCACTGAAGGCACATATTGGCACAATAGGAACTTTTCCAGTAATCATTGTAGCCTCTAGGGAACCTTTTAAAAAGATTCTTTTCACTTCCTAGGCTATAGAGATATACATGACCTTATGTCATATTTTTGGTGAAGATGAGTAGGATTTCATGCCCATTGGCCTTGTGTATATGATGGTTCAGATTGCTTCCTTTGGTGTAGATGTTATTTTTGATTTTGCTTCCTATTTGGCAGAAGAAATTCATATTGGTTTTGTTGGAATTGCAAAAGGGAAAGTATAGAAAACTTTTGGCCACTATTCTCTATCGATGCATATGTTCTTATTTAAGGGAGTAACATATTTGGTAAAGAGATGGAGTTGAATAGAGAGGAGGATGGGGAAGCACTGCCAATCTAGTTGTGGAGTGCAGATATGACCTGGGATGCTGATAAAACTAGTTTTGTTAGATTTGATAGGTATTTTGCCTCCAAGTTGAGATGTCTCATATTGAGTGATAATCCTAGAATCCCCAAAGCACTAATGAATTTTATTAGGCCTATGGATAACACCCATGATTTGAAAGTTTCACACAATTGGGGAGATATTATTCCTTACTCTATTTCTACTATTTTCAAAGTTTATGGTTTTAAGGGGAGCCCTTGTGTTTCCCTGTCAAGTACCTTTAAAGGTAGGAATTGCTGAAGTTTTGTGGTAGTTAGGAGGAGTGGAGGAGATATTTCTATTAAAAAAGTCATTGGGGTCAATTTTTCCTACTTGCACTGTGGCACACCAATTTGTGATTACCAAAGGAGGTTTTCTCTTTTTGTATAAAAGTTTGGATCAGTATAAAATAGTCGTCTCGCGATTTTTTAATCAGGCCTTGAGACATAGGATTAAATTGAGACAGGTCAAACATGACTCATACTATCTAGAGGACATTATAAGGAATGAGTTCTCATTGTAAAAATAGGAAACCAAAAAGGAAAAGTGGAGAGTCTATTCCTACATTTTAGAATTCATTCATTATTTTGATCAGAAATATAGTCCTCTAGATAATGCTAATACAAATGTTGATAAAGTAAATAAACTCATGAATACCTTCCATAAAATAATGGAAGCTATGAATGAGAAGATATAATTTTTTATTGATCCATACCTAGATAAGGCTAGGGAGGTCATGAGGAGATTGGCTTTCACTCCTAATGTAGGAGGTGGTCAAATAATTGTTCACAAGAGACCAGGCTATACTATGATTCAATATAAAAAAGGTCACTGTGGATAAGGGCAAGCAAATAATGGGATCCACTAGTGTAGTCCAAGAGGGGAGACTAGAAAAACCTTCTCCCAAGAGGCAAAAGGTAATGAAGGAAAAGAGTCCTCAAGTTGAGGAATATTCACCCACTCAATCTCCTTTGAGGATTGGAGAAGAACAACTCATTGGTGAGAAAATTGAGCATATGGGATCACAAGGAGGTATTTTTATTACCCAAGTAGAGTTAGATGAGGGTAACCCTCAAGAACCTCCTCCACCAAGTTTGGATTTAGCAATAGCTGACTATAGAGGTAAGGAATTGGACCCTTTGTTAGAATAGGCAAGTCATCAATTTTTAGTTGATGAAAACTTTGTAAAGTATAGGACTTTTCATCAATTTTCATGGAGGGAAAATATGAATAATTTTGAAGAAAAATGCAAAAGGTTGAAAATAGAGCATTCAGAAATGGATGAAGACTCCATCCAGAACCAAATAAATGAAGAAAATGGTGAGGGCATCAAGCATTTTATTGTTACCAAATTGGGATATTGCTAATGCCTTAGTTTTCAATTCTTTAAAATAAATTGAATTTGCAAGATCAAAGAAAAAAAGACTTCCAAGGCACTACATTTAGTGAAGATCGGGCTGCATTGGTTAGTTGGTCATTAAGAAGAGGATCTAGAGCCACATCATCACAACAAGATGAGTCTAGATTGATGGGAAGAATAATTGTAAGGAGAGTTATTAACACATCACATGTGCAGGTTACACATTGGAATGTGGATTCATCCCAATTTGTTTTGGCTACTACCAAAAAGGAAGAATAGGCCATGTTTGAACTACAAAGTAAATATGAACAATTCTTGAGGCCTACAATAAGGAGGTAAAAAAGAGAATTGAGCTTGAGAACAAGCTAATGGGGAGGTCCACAAGGCCAAGAATAACATACCCTCATCCTCTAGTGGAACGTTTCAAATCCAACCCCCTTGTAGAAAACTAGAATACACCCCAAAGGCCAGAATATTGTACAACTAAAGATTTCAAAGAAGAAAAAGGCAAGCTATGGGCCTTCCATGTGGAGATAAATATAAAATATGAAGATAAATTAAGAAAAGCTCTCATCTACCTTGTAGACAAAATTGATTGGTCATTGTTTTATGATCAATTAGCAAGGGTAGTAAACATTTGGGAAGAATTGAAAGTGAAAGATGAGGTTTTAAAGCCTATTATGAATAAGTGGGGGAAGAAAAGGAGAAGAAAAGAGGTGACATTTTTGTGTTATTTAGTCATAAGGTCATCCCATGATGAAATTGAAAGGATTTATGACATTGTCACTAGTCTACTAGATTTTGATAACATGAGGGTTTATTTGTAAAGAATAATAGTGGGCTACTTGAATAAGTACAAGAGCCAAAAATTTGATTTTTTTCCTCATGCTATAGATAGAAGGAATAAATTAAAAAGGAAAGATGAATTTACCAAACAATTAGATGATTTTTTCTATCTAAGGATGAATAAAATCATAAATGAAAAAGGACATGCTTGGTGGGCCACTTCAACTAAAGAGTTCATAAAGGCTCAATTATTCTATGATTCTTTGAAATAGGATTTTGTTACTATTGATAATAAGGCTGAGTATGTGCTCAAAAGATAGAATGATATTTTGCAATTCAATTAGCCAAATGATATAGTATTTGACACATGGATGGAAGATATTGCTTTTAATTAAAAATTTGAGGAAGTTGGATTAGATGAAGATGAGATACAGGGTGATGAAGTGTAGATTATTGACACATCAACACTAGATTAAAAAATGAAGAAGGTGAAGGTCACCAGTTAGCTCTAGGTATAGGTATAGAAGCCTAGGATGTGGATGTGATAGAGGAACAATCGAGGGTAAAAGTAATGTTGTCCATCCTGTTGGAATAATGATACATTTGTCATTAGTTACAACACTTATTTGATTCCGAATGCTTACCGAGTTCATCACTCAGTTTACAGTTCATACCGAGCATTCATTGGTTACCAAGTATGTTCAGCAATGTTTACCGAGTCAGGAAGGTAAACGAGGGTTTTAGTGTTTACCGAGTCTGAAATGTAAACGAAGGTTTTAGTGTTTACTGAGTCAAGAAGGTAAACGAAGGTTTTAGTGTTTACCAAGTTAGGAAGGTAAACGAAGGTTTTAGTGTTTACTAAGTCAGAAACGTAAACGAAGGATTTAGTGTTTACCGAGTCAGGAAGGTAAACGAAGGATTTAGTATTTACCAAGTTAGGAAGGTAAATGAAGGTTTTAGTGATTACCAAGACAGAAAGGTAAAAGAAGTATTCAGTGCTTACCAAGTGAATCAAAGGAGTTAGTTTCTACCAAGTGACACAATGTTTATCGATTCACCAGTGGTTACCAAGTTCCAAGCTACTCAGAGTGATTAGTATGGACTGAGCCCCTACCTCTACCGAGTGCATGACGATGCCATGTAATGTAGTGGATGCCGAGTGTCAGAAGGTCACCGAGTGAGTTTGAGGAACCTGAGTTTTCTACTATCTGGCCGACTCAGTAATGTTTTTTCCACTTGTGTTTGGCCAACCTTGTTGCTGTAAATATTGGAATGGTATATATGTAATGTATTGTGCCATTTTCAAAATAAGAATAAAAGAAAGGATGAAGATAAGTAACAGTAAAGTAAGAGCGAATTGAAAGAGAATCAGCAGCGGAGTATTCAGCAAGGTTATCAAGGAGTAGCAAAGATATATCCATCACATCAAGTGATTAGTACATGCGATCTAGTCAGCAAACCAGTTGCAAGCAGATCCACTGCTTCATCCTAATAGGTGAATCAGTTTTGTAAATCCTTTAATAGGGTAGACTTAACAGTCTTTTTTTAAATCTCCTAACAGAGTGCATACTTCATTGTATGTTTGTAAATCCTCTAACAAGGTGGATCTAGCAGTCCTACTTGCTCCTAACAGGGCAGATCACCAGAAGTGATCATTGTAAGCCTTAACTGGCCAACTTTATACTGCAGTATTGAAGTTTCGTGGGCATCATCCCTACCCCAGTTTTACTTTCAAATTGAAAGGTTTCTGGGTCACCAAATCAGTTTTTTAATGTTTTCATGCATACAGTAAAGTAGATGAATGAATGGTGAATTTGTTATTATGCTGAATTGGTTTAAATTTTAAAGTTTACTGATTCACCCCTCCCCTCTCAGTAACCTTGTTAGTCCTAATACTTCCAACACATCCAAGATGAAAATAGTGAAAATACAAGGGTAAAAATCGATTTAGAAACAGCACAAGATGACTCATCATTGGCTAGTTTAGTAGCTACATATTCTGAAGATCAAGAATAGTGGTGGCAAACCAAGAAGCTAATATTTTGTAACAATGTAACATAAGTGGGCCTACCAATGAATATTTTGATGCTCCTAGCATTCTGTTTCACATTGTTTGTCTTTTATTAGTTGTATTTATTTCTAGTTTGGAAGGACACCTATCAATCACATTTGCCCTTTGCTTCTTGCAACTCAAGCCTATAGAAATGATTTTTCAAGACAATGTGATGGTCCAAATTCTGATGTATTTTTTGGGAATGTCAAGAAATAATATAGTCAGTCCAGTCATGGGTATCTATTTTTGAGTTTACTTCTAGTTATGTACTTTTTTGATGTCAAATAGAAATGATAGTATCAGCATGAATTCATGGGTTCTTCGTTGAGTCTCTATTGGTTCTTGTATTAATCAGCAAAAGGATAATAGAAAAGTGTATTGACATTAGATCTGTGTCACTATTTTCTATCTCCATTTCATGAGTTTATTAATTTTGAGATCATTTGAATAAGGTTCATTTGGTTGAATGTAGTCTAGATGGGTTGTATATTGGTTTATTGTTGCTTTTAATTCAAGGAATAATGTAAATGCTTTAGTAGATAAGTAGAATTCATGGTTTATGAAAAGGATATTTCATAAGAATGGAAATAGGTGATTACAATCGATAAATTCATTTGCAAGCTAATTGAACAAGATCTCCTGGTAATAGTTGACTCTTTGCCCCTATGGATAAAGCACTGGTCATATAAATTAGAGGTTTTAGGGAGTAAATTTTGCTGCTACATATCCTAATGTTTCAAATTTAAAATCATTATTGTTTTGTTTTGTTTAGATTTATAATGTTGGTTAGCACTCATTTATATTTTACTTCTAGATATTAGGTAGCTACTATTCCCAAAAGTAATTGTAAACTTAAGGGGAATTAGGACCAAATCTTCTTGTAAGTGATGCATATTAGTCTATAGGTATCGAGAATTGGATAAACTATGTTTGTATCAGGAATCAGAGATAAAAATTAGAATGAAACTAATATAATTCTCATGTAACAGTGGTTATCTAAAGCATCCCCTAGGTAAACCCACCTTGGTCTTGTAGAGCCTAAAGAATAGCAAACCATTTTGGTTTTTTTGAAGTTGGTCCAAATGGTTTACACAAAGAGTTGTTGATAGGAAGTTTCTATTCCTTAGATTGTGTGAGTATTATCAGTTTGGTGTTGAGCATTTTGTGGTTCAGTAGTTTCAAACACCAATAAAATGGTAACTCTACTAGGGACAAGTGTCAATATTACAATTTTTAGATGCTTTGAAATTACTTTTGGTTTTAGTGGGCTTTTCTAGTGGCAAACCTTGAGAATTTAAAAAGAAGAGAAGAAAAACCTCACTCCACATGTTTACACTAACATGTACAATCCTTGTAAAGATGTCTTATCCACTAAGAAAGAGTTACAGTCCTAAAAAAAATTCTTAGTGGGTGCATTCTATTTGTCAATTTCTTTCATGATAATCTTGTGATATTCTATTAGGTCAACAAGACTATTGCATTACTTTTCCCTAGGTGGATGGTGACTCATAAAAGTTTTAACTAGTGTTAAATTTAAGGATATTTTATATCATGGGAAGTGTGAAAAATACATAGGAAAATGTGAAGAAGAACCCAACTATTAAGTTACAAACTAATCTTCCTCCTAGAGGAAAGAAAAAATGGGTTGTGAAAGGAGCCCAAATGCAGAAGGGAAATTATTCCTAGGAGCAAATGGCAAGGGAAAATAACACCTACATTTTTGTTGAAAAGGAACCTTTCTGCAAGGGGCCTAGATCTCATCCTATTTTGTGTAATGATGATTTCTATAATACTCCTGAGATGATATGTCAAGAAAAGGTTGTCTAACCACATGCACTTTGTCTACAGATTAGGACTAGTAACAATCTTTTCCAGCATAGCACAAACACTTTCATGTTAGATTACTCTCTTGAAAAGGAAAGACCAAAACATTTAGAGCTTGAAAGTTTTAATGATGAGAAGACCTCTGGTTCTAATTTTACCATTCTTGACCTTGATGAAAATGAAATGTTGAGAATGCAGCTTTCTAAGCAAGAAGCCATTAATAGGAAGTTTCAAAAGGGAAGGGAGGAAAAGATCATGAAGGCTTATGATGAAAAGCAAGAATTACTTAGGAGAATTGCTTCTTTGAAAAAGAAGAATGAGATAGCAACCAGTTTTTGGCAGCCTAAAATTGTGGGTCGAGTGGAATAGCTTAAAATACAACAGAAAAAGTTTCTAAAGGATCAAGATCTAAACCAAGAGGGCCCTGTGATACAACAAATCAAAAGTTATAAGACCCTAGATATTAAACAAGATGTAGAACATGCTATTGGTGTTCAAGATAAGGGAAAATGAAAGGAAGCTAGTATTAGGATAAATGAACCAACAAAGTCCATCCATATCCATGATTCTTTGTCACCTTCTTATGTTGAGTTAGAAAAAAGAAGGAAAGAGAAGGATTCTTTGGCTAAGAAATTGGAAATTGTAGAGAATGAGGCAGCCATAGCTAAGATGAATAACAAAATTAAGTTTCTAGAAAATGCTAAGAAGCAGTCTGTATTTTCTCCTAAAGATAATGATAGAACAAATATTGTAAATTAGAATATTGCTAAATTGTTTTCTTCCTTCTTGTCTTCTTCATCACAAAAAATGGATCCCTATAAATCTACTACAAATCCTAGTACTAGTAAGGCTTTTAACAATAATGAAAGAAATGTTGTCAATGCTTCTAAAGTTGACTTACAAAGAAGGCCTATTCAGTTAGAAGGCTATAGACATATATGCTTTGAAGGTATTCCTAGTTTTCCTAAACCTATCCCATAGGAAATGAGGAAAATATTGCCCAAGTTTGCTAGAAATAATGCTATTACTTGTGAGGATCACTTGAAAAATTTTCTTGACATGATGAGTGATTATGAGGTTGAGGCTGAAGATGTTATCATTAAGTTATTTGTTTAATTATTAACTAAAGATGCTAGAGAATTTTTCAAGAGGCTTCCCAAATCATCCATTGTAGATTGGGAAGACATTGAATATTGTTTTAAGGAAAAATGTGGTGATAAGCAAAACCCAAGTTATATTCTAAGTGATTTTAATAATATTAAGAGGTTGCATAATGAATTTATTACCGACTTCAACACTAGGTTCCAAAAGAGGATGTATAAGCTAATGCAAGCCATGCAAATTGATGATAAGGTATGTATGATTACTTATTTGAATGCTTTTGATGGTAAAATGGCATATCAGCTTAGGGATAAAGAGCCTAGGACTTTAAGAGATGCTTTCAAAATTGTTATCAATATAGAAAACAATTTAAGGATTTCAGGGAGATTGGAGAACAAAAGAGATGACCCTAGGTTATTTGGGAGTAAGGGAAATAGAAAAGAAGATCACAAATCTATAGGAGGAAAAAGGAAGGAGCCTAGTTAGATGAGTCAAATCTTGAATGCTATAACTGGTTTGAATCTTCCCCAAGGAAAGAATGATAGGAATCCCACTAAAAATAAGGTCCCTTACTAGTCCAATTTTGGTAGACATAATAGATTGCAAAATTTCCCTTATAACACTACTTGGAAGGATGGTCACCCCAATGTTCCTCCTCCTAAAAATACTAGTAACAAGGTTACCCCTAATCCTTTATCCAAAAATTCCATAAATGTGGTAGATGAACTTGAACCCAGTATTGAACCCACATGATGTTTTGTTTTTTAGTTACCTCATGCTCCTGAGTATTATGCAGTAGCTTTTTCATTTTTTGGAAATCAAACTGAGGTAGAAGAAAATCAAGAACACAAAGAAATTAGTGATGATGTAGGATGTAATATGTTTGAGTCACATTATGACCATTATGACAGTGATGATCCTGATAGAGATGTAGTGAAACAAAGATATTTCAAAGTCATATGTAGTAGCAGGTATTTTCTAAAGAAGAGAGTGATGCTGAGGACAATGTATGTAACATGGTATCTACTAGAGAGGAGGTGATAGTAAGGAAGCCTTCTAGAGAAGAGGTTGATCAGATTACTGCTAGCATGGTAGCTCAAGTACAAACTAGAAATATGGCTCAAAATGCTAATAATGGTAAGGTGGCTAGTATATTTATCAAGAAAGCTGACCCTAAGAAAATGGAAATTGTAAAGCCTAAAGAAATTCCTACTATGAAGGTACAAATTTTAGGTAAAAAGTGGGAACCAAAGAAAGGAGGAAATCTTAATGAGTTAGAATGCTCAAATAATTTTCCTAAGAAATTTGATGAGAAGGTATCAAAATTAATCACTATAAATGACAAGAGTTATCAAGGTACTTCTGATAAATGTCATGAGAAAAAGGATATGACTACTAATAATCCCTCAGATTCTTCTATAGATATGATTAATGTTCTATCATAGATCATTGTTAAAGTTCCATTGTCTGAGTTATAAAGGATCCCTGAACACATAAATAAAGCCATAGCATGGTTAGGAAATGCTGATGCAAAGACATAACAAGATTGCAATGAAATTCATGATCCCAAGCAAGGAAGCAAAGAAAAGGTAAAAGATAAAGAAGTTGAAGTAGTTGTGTCTTAGATTCCTCAGATGTTTTTGGATAGATCTATTAATGAATGTTTGGGAAGTGTTGAGCCTTTTTTCTTGAGTATCATAGTAAATGGTATAACATTAAAAAATTGCATGATTAATTCTATTGCTTCCAATACTGTTATGCCTTTTGAAATAATGAAGGAACTAGGTTTGAAAGTTGATACCAGTCATGGAAGATGTTGTGCCATGGATAAAAGAGAAGTGATAGTTATAGGTACTATTAATGCCTTGCCATATAGACTAATAGCTTGCCCAGAACAAAAAAACTTACCTTGAGTGTTTTGGTTGTTGATATTCCACCTTAGTATGGTATGTTATTATCTAGAAAGTGGAGTGCTGCCATGGGAGGAAGTTTGCAATGTGATCTATCATTTTCTACTTTTAAAACTGATGAGAATATGGTAAAGATAAATAGAGAACCAAAGAGAATATACATAATAGAAGAAGATATTGAGGATGATATGAAAAACTCTGTGGATATAGATGTCAATGCATTTAGGGAAAAGGTTCTAACTCTGAAGAAGGGTAAGCATAAGTCTCAAATCAAAGTAGAAGTTGATACAAAGATAGATAAAGGAGATTTATGGACCATGTTCTTTGATGGTGGTTGCTTCAAAGATGGAGTGGGTGTAGGTATTTTGCTGATATCTCTAGCAGGAGTAATGTACAAATTCTCCTTTACTTTAAGTTTCCCTTGTACCAACAACATAGCAGAATATGAGGCCCTACTATTGGGACTTAGACTAGCTCATAAGCATGGGATAAAATATTTATATGTTGTAGGAGATTCTAAATTGGTTGCATCCCAAGTAAGAAATGCTTATGTGTCAAAAAAAAAAAGATTAAAACAATACAAAAATGTTGTATGGGATATGATTGAATGTTTTGATGCATTTGGGATACTTTGGAAAGATAGGACCAACAATAAAATGGTATATTTGTTAGCAAATATAGCAATAAAACTTGATGATATTACATTTGTTGGCATATCCAAAGTTGAGACTCAAACTGGACCCTCTATTCTTGATATGTCTTAAATTGGCAAGTGTTTGAAGATGATAAGGATATTTGAGATTTTTGAACTGTGAGAATATGTTGTCAAGACAAGAAATTGATTGTGTAGCTTATGTAGAAAGTATAAATGGAAAGGATACTATTTTTGGGCAAGAAGTTGTGCAATTAAAGACAATTAAAATCCCAAAGGGTCTAGTTGTTTTGGAAACTATTTTTGACAACTAGGATAGGTCACAAATGAATACCAATGAATATAATGCCAAAGATCTAGAGGAGGTAAACTTGGGAATGTAGGAAACACCTGAAAAAGTATATATTGGTAAGAAATTGCCTCCTAAAATTAGGAAAGATTTGATAAACCTAATAAGGAAGTATAGATATGTGTTTATATGGTCATATGATGACTTAAAAGCCTATAGGGAAGATTTTTTTCAGCATGAGATCCCTTTGAAACCATATGCTAAGCTATTTAGACAAAAATTTTGGCCAATAAATCCTACCCTGGCCCCCAAGATGTAAGAGGAATTGGTCAAGTTAAGCGATGTTGGGATTATATAGCCTATTAGACATTCCTCTTGGGTATCCAATTTAGTTCCTATCACGAAGAAAAATGGAGACATAAGGTTATGTGTTGATTTCAGGAATCTTAATATATCTTCATTAAAGGATAATTATGGATTGCCAAATATGGTATCTATGTTGTAAAGGGTTATTGGTTCTGAACTAATGTCTATGATGGATGGATTTTTAGGCTATACTCAAGAGGTTGTTAAAGAATCAGAATAGTTCAAGACTACTTTTACTACTCCATGGGGTACTTATGTTTATGTCAAGATGCCTTTTGGTCTTATTAATGCTAGGGCTACTTTTCAAAGGGCTATGGATGTGGCTTTTTCTGATATAATTGATAAGTTTATGGTTGTGTATTAGGATGATCTCACTACATATTCCAAGGATGAGAATGATCATTGCATACATTTGGAAAAGGTATTCATTAGATCCCTTAAGTATGGTATTTATTTGAATCCAAGGAAATGTAGTTTTGGTGTTACTAAAGGAAAGTTGTTAGGAGATCTAGTTGGTAAGCATGGAGTGAGGATTGATCCTGAAAGGGTAGAAGCAATAGACATGATTTAGAAACCCAAAACTGTTAAAGGTATTTAGTCATTCTTTGGACAGATCAACTTTCTTAGGAGCTTTGTGACTAATTTTGCAAAGATTAATAGGCCTATATCAAGGATGATAAAGAAAGGATTTGAGGTTAAATGAGATGGTGAACCTAGCATTTCATTCCAGAGGATCAAGTAGGCTATTAAATATTTCGATGTTGTTAGAGCACCTAATTATGATAAACCAATGCATATATTTTCCTTTGCCTCATTTCATACAATTTTTGTAGTATTGCTACAAAAAAATGAGGAAGGTTATGAACAACCCATTGCATTTTTTTAGCAAGTCCTTACAGGCAGCAGAACTCAAGTATGAAATAAATGAAAAATAGGCATATGCATTGGTGAAAGGAGTCAAGGATTTTAGGTGTTACTTAATGGGATCTACTATTATTGATTTTGTTCCTACCACTACTATAAAGGATATTTTTTCACAACAAGAGGTATTTGGCAGGAGATGTAGATGGATTAATAGGATACAAGAGTTTAACATTGACATTCAAATTACTAAATTGGTTGGGGGTCAAGGTTTGGCCAAATTGATGAAAGAAGCTAATTTAGAGGCAAACCAAATTAACCAATTTGATGATAGTTACAAGGATAATCTTTGTGATATGAATACTTCTGACTAGTACAGAAATGTGATTTATTATTTGCAAAATATGACATCTCCATCAGAACTGATAGATAACCAAAAAAGGTCTTTGAAGTTACAAGCCATAAGGTATGTTATAGTGCAAGGACAATTATGGTGGAGAAGTATGGAGAGGGTACTTTTGAAATTTGTATATGAGATTGAGTCTAAAAGGATTTTGAAAGAAATGCACGAAGGTGTATGTGGTGGTCATTATATGGCTAAGACCACTGCTCATAAAATTCTTAGGGCTAGTTTTTGGTGGCCAACACTTTTTAGAGATGCTCATGAATGTGTGAAAATTTGTGATGCTTGTCAAAAGTTTAGTGGAAAGTTAATTTTTTTTTGGAATTTACCATCGAGACTAGTTGAAGTGTAGGCACCATTTCAAAAATGGGGAATTGATTTTATAGGTGAGATCACAAACAAATCTAGTGGTGGACATTCATGGATCTTGGTAGCTACTGATTATTTCATCAAGTGGGTTGGGGCAGTCCCTACTAAGAATGCAACAAATTTGAAGAGTATAAGAATTTTTGTAACAAGTATGGCATTACAGGTTACACATCTTCATCTTATCATCCTCAGGGGAATGGTCAGGTAGAGTCAAGTAATAAGAGTATATTGAAAATAATTAAGAGCATTCTAGGAGAAAACAAGAAGGCCTGAATTCAAAGTTGCCATTAGCTTTGTGGGCTAATAGGATTATTGTGAAAAAGGCCATTGGATGTGCCCCATTTGATTTGGTTTATGGTATACAGACTAGTATTCTCCAAAAAAACTTAAAGGAGATGTATAAGTTTTTTCAATTTGATGAAGATTATATTATTGATGAAATTCAACTCAGAATGGATGAAATCTTGCTATTAGAGGAAACAAGGAGAGAATCTTTAGTTCGGAATGCCAAGTTACAGTCACAGATGAAACACTTATATGCAAAAAGAACTACTAAGAGAAAGTTTGAAATAGGTGACATGATATTAATGTGGAATGCTAGACTAGAAGATAAAGGAAAACATGGTAAATTTAACACAATCTGGCTTGGCCCATATAACATCTATGATACAAATGGAGAAGATTCATATTTTCTAAAGGATTTAACTAGAGATATTAGTGAATTTCTAGTTCATGGACAATTCTTGAAGAGGTACTTTTCTTAAATTATTTATTTTCCATGAACAGTAGTTTTCGGGTTTCCTTGTGCTCTTGTACATTTTGTAGATCCTTGTAAATTTCTCTATATAGTCTAGTTCCTTGTTTTGTTTGTTCTATTTTGTGATCTCTAAAGAAGTTGTCATTGTTGTATTAGGTATGTGGTCTACTCTACCATAGATTATGAATTCTTGCATAGACTCTAGTAATATATCATCCTTAGATAGAGCCACTATTGGTCTAATTTTTTTTGGCATAATAACTTTTCTTAAAATAATGGTATAAAAAATCAGATGTGAGTCCTTTTATTTGATCCTAGGATTTCAGGTTTTGGTCTTGTATTTTTGATACCCTTTAAAATCTATGTGAAACCCTAGGTCTTGCCCTTTTAAATTTATCCTAGCACAAAATCTTTTAAGAGGATCGAATATTCTTTTCTCCCTTGCTTTGAAGTCATTGTTGAGTCCTTTTTTAAAAGTCTTGTCCCACCGTTGGATCTTGTTTAGATCCACGGATGTCACATGCTCATTATAAAAAGTTGTGAGGCTACTTACTATAGTGATGTAGTGACCATCATAAAACTCTATTATAGTACTAAAAAATGAGGTCTATCATTGGAGAAGTGTATCAATTTGAAAATGTTATGGTCACATGCTCTATCCTAGGGTTGTTAGTATCAAAAAGGATGTACATGGATTGATTTGAAAATGGTGTCACTAGAATTTGAGTTTTTCTGGTGAGTCACTATGTCAAGACCAAAAGGTTAATGAATTTTTTTGGTAGCAACATAGTGAATGCTTAGAATATAAAGAAAGTGGTGACCTTTAAAGTTGATAATGACCATGAAATTCCCATACAATATCATAAATGTGCACAACCGATTTCTAATAGTAGAATTGATTGGTGAAAATTCAATTAATGTCTTATATTTTTTCATCACTAGAAATCAATTCTCATCAGAGGTCACTATGTTGTGATCAGAAAGTTGTTGTGTTTCACTAGTAGTGACATAGTGAGTGCTCGAATATTGCAAAATATGACATTCTTTTAAAAGGATTTGTGATACTAAGGATCCCAAGAAAGATATTTTGCAAAGTGTGCCTTTATTTCTATGACAGTCATATCAATTATGGTTATTCTTTTTAATATTTCTAGGCACCAAATTTTGATGGGTCACCAAAAGTTGTTATGTCACTACCAAAAAGTTAATGAATTTTGTTGGTAGCGAGGTAGTGACTAGTCATAAATTTATAATGTAATAATAGTTTCAAAAAGGTGGGCCCGTAATGAGTTTCTCATTAGAAATGAGCTGTATAGATCAAAAGACACGGTGGCATGCTACTAAGCAATTATATGCCAAAAACTCTTAATCTGTTGGAGATCTCTATATCACTACCAAAAAGTTAATGATTTTTTCTAAAAGCAAGGTAGCAACCAGCTTAAAAAATAACAAACAAAACAAAGTCAAGAAGGTGTGATGGCACTAGGGATTAAAATTATATATATATATATATATATGCCAGCATGTCAATGTCATCAATAACCTAAACCCACACCTATGCTTAACATATAAGGGATTCTGATCATAAGATCAATCTTGGATCAATGATTCTTGCTATCTCGCTATGGAAAGATGTGCACATTTTATGTATAGTCAGGTAGCAAATAAGGGACCCACCACATCTTCAAAGATTCATGCAATTTCCATGCCCTCAAATCAACTTCAAATCTATGGCCATCACTATCTCACTATGAAGAGTTGCATGAAGTTTATGTATAATGAGGTAGCAAATAAGGGACCTACCATATTTCTCTTCAGAGTTGTATCAAATGTCTTCCACACGATCAAAGCGGAATCAATGTTATCACTATCTCGCTATAGCAAGATGCTCAAAAGTTATGTATAGCAAGGTAGCGAATCGATGACATGTGTCCCCAATCATTAGTGGGCCCAAACTAAAATGCCAACATTGAGGTAAAGGTACAAATGGAAGAATTTCATTGGCTTGACTTCTAGTGTTTTAAGAAGAAAGGTAAGATAGCCCAGTTTTCATCCCTGGATTGTAGGATTTTTCAAAGATTAGCAATGCAAATTTAAAAGGAAATGTGATGCCACTCTATTTTTCTATTCTATGCATTTATGAGGAATGAAAGCTTCAGGTGTGAGAAAAATAGAGTATAATACAAGAGATCTAATCATTTGTAGCCTTATGTAAACAAAGATTTAACATTTCTAAGCACAAGAGCCTACTGATGATATTGTGTTAAGCCTAGCAAAGATGTGAAGCAATCCCCCACCTATTCATGAGCTATTGCGAAGGTTTAGAGAAGAACAAGTTTGGAAAATCAAGTAAGTACTCATATTATAACATTTCTAGCATTCTAGTTCCTATGAATTATAGCCAAGATGCTTCCTAAGAAAGCATTTTTTAGGCAAGTAAATTATATGGATAGGAATGTTCATGATGATTTTCTAGAATTACTCCCAGAGTTCACCACCAAAACTGCACAACTTAAGAAGTTAATTTCCTTAAACCCTAGGCTTAAGATTGCTAATGGCCTATATGACCAAGGGAACTAGGTTAGGGATGCAACAACTTTGCAAACTAGTCTTGTTTTGTTCAAAAAATGATTTTTAGAGAGAAATTTGTTTTACTCACATGCTAACGTTTGGAATTTTGATTTGGGAAAACTAGTAGTTCCAATTGTTTTCATGGATTATGATTTTCTTGAAGCTATTGCAAAGAATTATGACCAAGCTATTAGGGTGGTGAGAAGAATTGATGGTGTGCCTCTGATCTCAATTAGTCCTGAGGAAATTAGAGAGGTTTTTCACGTAGAGCCATTGATAGATTATCATATGCCAATTAATCTGCCAAAACTAGAAAATGAACACAAGGCAAAGAAGGATGTGATTAGGGGAGGAGCATTGAGGGCACATATTGGCACAATAGGAACTTTTCCAATAATCATTGTAGCCTCTAGGGAACCTTTTAAAAAGAGTATTTTCACTTCCTAGGCTATAGAGATATACATGACCTTATGTCATGTTTTTGGTGAAGATGAGCATGATTTCATGCCCATTGGCCTTGTGTATATGATGGTTCAAATTGCTTCCTTTGGTGTAGATGTTATTTTTGATTTCTCTTCCTATTTGGCAGAAGAAATTCATTTTGGTTTTTTTGGAATTGCAAAAGAGAAAGTAGAGAAAACTTTTGGCCACTATTCTCTACTGATGCATATGTTCTTATTTTAGGGATTAACATATTTTGGTAAAGAGATGGAGTTGAATAGAGAGGAGGATGGGGAAGCACTGCCAGTCTAGTTGTGGAGTGCATATATGACTTGGGATGTTAATACTACTAGTTTTGTCAGATTTGAGAGGTATTTTACCTCCAAGTTGAGATGCCTCTTTTTGAGTGATAATCCTAGAATCCCTAAGACACTAATGAATCTTATTAGGCCTATGAATAACCCCCATGATTTGAAAGTTTCACACAATTGGGGAGATATTATTCCTTACTTTGTTTCTACTATTTTTAGAGTTGATGGTTTTAAGGGGAGCCCTCATGTGTTTCCCTACCAAGTACCTTTAAAGGTAGGAATGGAAGAAGTTTTATGGTAGTTAGGAGGAGTGGAGGATATGTTTCTATTAAAAAGGTCACTGGGGTCAATTTTTCCTACTTGCACTATGGCACATTAGTTTGTGATTACCAAAGGGGGTTGGCTCTTTTTGCATAAAATTTTGGATCAGTGTAAAATGGCTATCTCCCATCCCCATTTTTGTGATACTGAGGGAATTTTTAATTGGACCTTGAGATATAGGATTAAATTGGGACAGGTCAAACATGACTCGTACTATCTAGAGGACATTATAAGGAATGAGTTCTCATTGTAGGAATAGGAAACCAAAAAGGAAAAGTGGAGAGTATATTCCTAAGTTTTAGAATTCATTTATTGTTTTGATAAAAAATATAGTCCTCTAGATAAAGCTAATTGAGAGGCTAATAAATTAAATAAACTCATGAATACCTTCCCTAAAATAATGGAAGCTATGAATGAGAAGAAATAATTTTTTATTGATTCATACCTAGATAAGGCTAGGGAGATCATGAGGAGATTGGCTTTCATGCCTAATATAGGAGGTGGTCAAATAATTGTTTACAAGAGATTAGGCTATACTGTGATTCAAAATAAAAAGGTCATTGTGGATAAGGGCAAGCAAATAATGGGATCCACTAGTGCAATCCAAGAGGAGAGACCTGATGAACCTTCTTCGAAGAGGCAGAAGGTAATGAAGGAAAAGAGTCCTCAAGTTGAGGAATATTCACCCACTCAATCCCCTTTGAGGATTGGAGAAGAACAACTCACTAGTGAGAAAATTGAGCAGATGGGATCATAGGGAGATATTTTTATTACTCAAGCAGAGTTAGATGAGGGTAACCCTCAAGAACCTCCTCCACCAAGTTTGGATTTAACAATAGCTAACTATAGAGGTAGGGAATTAGACCCTGTGTTAGAATAGGCAAGTCATCAATTTTTGGCTGATGACAACTTTGTAAAGTGTAGGGCTTTCCATCAATTTGCATGGACGAAAAATATGAATAATTTTGAAGAAAGATGCAAAAGGTTGAAAATAGAGCATCCAAAAATGAATGAAGCCTCCATCCAAAACCAAATAAAAGAAGAAATGATAATAGAATTTTAGAATATAAGCCCTGAGGAGGGAAGGAAAATGGTGAGGGCATTGAAATTTTTACTGTTACCAAATTGGGACATTGTTGATGCCTTAGTTTTCAATTCTATTTCAAATAAATTGTATTTGCGAGATCAAAGCAAAAAAAACTTCCAAGGCACTACATTTAGTGAAGATCAGACTGCATGGTTAGTTGGTCATTAAGAAGAGGATCTAGAGCCACATCATCACAACTAGATGAGTTTGGATTGATGGGAAGCATAATTGTAAGGAGAGTTGTTGATACATCACATGTGTAGGGAGCACATTGGAATGTGGATTCATCCCAATTTGTTTTGGCTAATGCCAAGAAGGAAGAACATGCCATGTTTGAACTACAAAGTAAATATGAAACAATTCTTGAGGTCTACAATAAGGACATAAAAAAGAGAATTGAGCTTGAGAACAAGCTAATGGGGAGGTCCACAAGGCTGAGAATAACATACCCTGGTCCTCTAATGGAACCTTTCAAATCCACCCCCCTTGTAGAAATACCAAACACACCCCAAAGGCTAGAATATTATACAACTAAAGATTTTGAAGAAGAAAAAGGCAAGCTGTGGGCCTTACATGTGGAGCTAAATATACAATATGAAGATAAATTAAGAAAATCTCTCATCTACCTTGCAAACAAAATTGAGTTGCCATTGTTTTATGATCAGTTAGCAAGGGTAGTAAACATTTGGGAAGAATTGAAAGAAAAAGATGAGGTTTTAAAGCCTATTATGAATAAGTGGTGGAAGAAAAGGAGAAGAAAACAGGTGACATTTTTGTGCTATTTAGTCATAAGGTCATCCCATGACCAAATTGAAAGGATTTATCACATTGTCGCTGATTTGCCAGATTTTGATAATAGGAGGGTTTATTTGCAAACAATAATAGTGGGCTACTTGAGTAAGTACAAGAGCTAAAAATTTGATTAATTTCACCATGCTATAGATAGAAAGAATAAATTGAAAAGAAAAGATTAGTGGATTAAATAATTAGATGATTTTTTCTATTTAAGGATGAATAAAATCTTAAATGAGGAAGGACATGCTTGGTGGGCCACTTCAACTAAAGAGTTGGTAAAGGTTCAGTTATTCTTTGATTCTTTGAAATATGATTTTGTTACTATTGATAATGAGGCTAAGTTTGTGCTCAAAAGACAGAATGATATTTTACAATTCAACTGCCTAGATGATACAATGTTTGACACATGAATTGCAGATATTGCTTGTGGTGAGCAATTTGAGGAATTTGAATCAGAAGATGAGATATAGGATGACAAGGTGCAGATTATTGACAAATCAGCACTAGATCTAAAAAATAAAGAAGGTGAAGGTTAGTAGTTAGCTCCAATTGTAGGTATAGAAGCCTCGGATGTGGACATGATAGAGGAACAATCGAGGGTAAAAGTAATGTTGTCCATCCAAGATGAAAATAGTGAAAATCCAAGGGTAAAAAATTATTTAGAAACACCACAGGATGACTCATCATTGGCTAGGTTAGTAGCTACATATTTCAAAGATCCAGAATAGTGGTAGAAAACTAAGGAGCTGATATTTTATAACAATGTAACATAAGTGGGCCTACCAATGAATATTTTGATGCTCTTTGCATTCTATTTCACATTGTTCTGTCTTTTGTTAGTTGTATTTGTTTCTAGTTTGGAAGGACACCTATCAATCACATTTTCCCTTTTCTTGTTGCAAATCATGCCTTTATAAATGAGTTTTCAAGGCAATGTGATGGTCCAAATTCTGATGTATTTTTTGGGAATGTCAAGAAATAGTACAATCAGTCCAGTCATGTATAGCTATTTTTTAGTTTACTTCCAGTTATGTACTTTTTTGATGTCAAATAGAAATGATAGTATTAGCATGAATTCATGGGTTCTTCATTGAGTCTCTATTGGTTCTTGTATTAATTAGCAAAAGGAAAATAGAAAAGGGTATTTGCACTAGATCTATGTCACTATTTTCTGTCTCTATTTCATGAGTTTATTAATTTTGAGATAATTTGAATAAGGTTCATTTGGTTGAATGTAGTCTGGATGGGTTGTATATTGGTTTATTGTTGCTTTTAATTCAAGGAATTATGTAAATGCTTTAGTAGATCAGTAGAATTCATGAGTTTATGAAAAGAATATTTCATAAGAATGGAAATAGGTGATTATAATTGATACATTCAATTACAAGTTAATTGAACAAAATCTCCTGCTAATAGTTGACTCTTTGCCCTATGGATAAACCACTAGTCATATAAATCAGAGGTGTTAGAGAGTAAATTCTAATGCTATATATCCTAATGTTTCAAATTTAAAATCATTCTTGTTCCATTTTTTTTAGAGTTATAATGTTGGTCAGCACTCATTTATATTTTACTTCTAGATATTAGGTAGCTACTATTCCCAAAAGTAATTGTAATCTTAAGGAGAATTAGGACCAAATCTGCTTGTAAGGGATGTATATAGTCTAAAAGTATAAAAAATTGGATAAATTGTGTATATGTTAGGAATCAGAGATGAAAATTAGAATGAAACTAATATAATTTTCGTGTATCGATGGTTATCTAAAGCATCTCGTAGGTAAACCTGCCTTGGTCTTGTAGAGCCTAAGGAGTCGGAAACCATTTTGGTTTTGTTGAAGTTGGTCCAAATGGTTTACACATAGAGTTGTTGATAGGAAGTGGCTATTTCTTAGATTGTGTGAGTATTATCAATTTGGTGTTGAGCATTTTGCAGTTCAGTAGTTTCAAATACCAACATACCCTACTTTTGAACTTAATTAAATATAGTTGTAGATAAATTTTAACTTAAAATTGTAATTGTAAATGGAAATAAATTATATTCCTTTTCACATGGGTTTATGCATAACTACATATTCTATGAAGGAGTTGTAAAAGGGGGAGAGAGTGAGACACATGACTTGGAGTCAAAAGGTAAATAAAGGGAAACAAATGAATTAGATAGAATCCATTAGGAATCCCTAATATTAAATAAATATCAAATCTAGCCCTAGTTATATCATGCCCTAATTTTGAACTTAATTCAACATATTTGTACAACAAATTTAACTTAAAATTGTGATTGTAAATGAAAATAAATTATATTTCTCTTCATAATTGAATAATAAGTCAAATTATAACCTAAACCTAGCCATCAACCCAAATATAGCATTACAAAAATACCACATTATATCATAATTGTAAACCAAATCTTATCAAAATATGAACATGGAAATGTAAATATAGTCCATCCTTTTTCCAATTAAATATTAACACAAACTCTAATATAAACCTAACTATCACATTAAATAAAACATTAAAAATTCATTTTACACCCTAACCATAAACCAAATCTTATCATAATATAATTTTTTGTTTAATTGATAGAGAGTAATACTATTTAATAAAATAAAATAATATTTAATAATGAATGCATTATAAATTTAATTCTTCACACTCACCCATTCAAATGCTACTAGCTATATATATAGAAAGTTTATAGATATCAAGGTTTTAATGTGCTATTAAAAAAATGTTTCACATTTAAAAATTAAAGCCTCTCTCTCTCTCTCTCTCACTGTGTGTGTGTGTGTGTGTGTGTGTGTGTGTGTGTGTGTGTGTGTGTGTGTAGACACACACACACACATTTAGATATCAATATTCTTAGTTTTATATAATAAGAAGATATAAAATGATCAATATTTTAAATTTACAACAATTCTAAAGTATAATTGTTAGAATTTATTATTATTATTCCTAAAAACTGTTGTTCAAAATTAGAATTTCATGAGTTTTGAAAAATATTAAAATTTAAATGAATATATTTGAAATAAAAATTAAATATATTATAGAATAAACATTTAAATATACTATAATATTTCTCTTAAATTACTTATTTTTACTCACTAGCGATTTAGTTAGAGAAAGAACAAGGGAAAACTAATTTCTACATTCGACTTCGACAACAAGCAATTACAATATAGTTTAATTTCTATTCCAATTTATAAAATGACAAAGATGAAAAGAAGGAACAAAGAGGAAAGTGAAAAAATAACATGGGGTGATCTTGTATCCCTTGACATTTTTTATGAATTGTAACTAGTATATTATTTATTAATAGAATAGGACTATTCATCAAAAAAAGTGAAAAAATAACTAGAAAAATTTAATTGAATTTATAGTTAGTTTCTTCTATCGCTCCATATGTGTCTTTATCTTTGGGATGATGATTTGATAGACATTATTTATGATTCTATGAGCTTTTAAAAGATATTTTAAAATCTTATTTAAATATTTTTTAACTTCTTTCTTATTATAAGTCCTTTTGTTTACAATTAAAAATTCTCTTACAAATCATCATAATTCTATTGAGCAAGCACCATGAAGCAAAAGATAATTGCATTTTTTTTAATAATAATTAAAAATTTTAATTTGTAGGAAAAATTAGGTTGATGAACTCCAATTACTAGTATGCTACAGGAGCAACTACAGGAATAATATTTCTGTATTGTTTATGGGGGGTATTATGATGTTTTAGGGCATTTTTTTTTTCTATCACTTAGTTAATGATTGATGTTTAGGGCATATTTTAATGTTTTAGGGCATACTTCAATGTTTTGTTAAAGGATTGAACAAAACATTTACAGGTCTGGTGGTTGCCAAAAATAGTTTTTAAATGTTTACCTTTGTCTATATATTCTCTCCAAAGTCGATCATTGGAGAGAGGATTTTTTTTGGATTTTCTTTTCTATGGGAAGAAGGCCAATATATTGTAAAAATTATTTGTACCCTACCCTAAATAGGTGAAATAAATAACACTATAGTGGTTTCTTGTTACTTATTTTATATCTTTTCACACTGCAAATTGATTAGAGATGCATATCATATTTATTGGTTTTTGAATAAAATAGTAATGGCATTATTTTTGTGTGTAGAAGTTATTGTTGTAGGAAGCTAGACTCACACAAGAATCTCTAGAAGTTAATTTGGGTAGAAATGCCTCTTACTCGCATGAACACCATGTTAAGTGGCCTCAGTGTGGTGGAGAACGGGTAGGAGGAATGTACAATACTTTCTTCATGGTCATTTGTAGGAATGAGCTACAATTTGAACAAACATGTGTTTGGTAAGGTAGCATCCCTATGTGCTTGCCATGAATGAACAAATGTAACCTGTAAGGTGCTATTTGTATTTGATGTTTTCATTGTAGTCTTCTCCAGGTTCTTCTTCTCATTCCATGTTGAAGCTATTATAGGCTTTATTTTTGTTATCTCCTCATCATATTGGTATCGGAGTGAGAGAAGGTCTTGTTGTGAAGTGTATGTCTATAACAGAATCATAGGCTAAAATTGAGGCTCACACCATGCCTCTAAAAAGTATGACTCCAGATGCCATAAAAAAGGCGATGGAGGAACTTCTAGAAGAGAAGTTGAAGGAGTTCAAGAAGGGGTCCAATGACAAGGATAAGGAGAATGAGATGGAAGAAGATGCCAGTGGAGATGAAGAAGGAGAACAACACCAAGATCCACCAACAGAATTGCCTGCAGATCAAAAGGCATTCGTTGATGCTTTAAAATCAATAAGAGGAGATGTTGCTAAAAAGATACCTACATGTGGAGGTAGTCTCAATAGTGAGGAAGTGATTAAATGGATTATAGCAATCACCAATCACTTTGAGTTGAATGAAGTTCCAAAGAATGATAGGGTAAGGATTACAAAAGGAAAACTGAGAGGATTTTCTCTCTCATGGTGGAATTATATTCAAGGAGAAAGCATACAAAATAATAAGAGTTTTATTTCTTTATGGGAAGTAATGAAGGAAAAAGTCAAGGCACAATTTTTGCCTATAGATGTTGAAGTGCAGTTGTTCAAAAATATGCAAAGCCTAAAGCAATGAGAGATGGATGTGAATACCTATATAAAGGAGTTCCATAGGTTAACTCTTAGGGAAAAGAAATAAGAGGAGGAACTAGAAAGAGTGGTGAGATATTTAAATGGTCTAAGAATGAGCATATAGGAGGAGATTAGCCTCTTGGCCCTAGATACTTTGGGAAGTGTTTTCAAGTTGCTCTTAAAGTTGAAGAGAAACTGAAGAGGAAGGGTGATCAACAACAAGGAAGGAGAAGTGGAAGGAATGACTGAGGTAGAGGAAAATTCAACAATAGAGGACAAGGCCAGAGGTCCCAAAGTGAGTCTAACCCTAAGGAGCAAGTAGGTGACTCAAGTAGTAGAGAAGGCTATGGTGGAATGGGATCTAATGGAAGAAGGTTAGGTGGATCAGGTAGAGGATCCAAGTTCTTAGGAATGAAGTGCTATAGTTTTAGTCAAATAGGGCACCCAAAATAAAAGTGTCCACAAAGGGCATATACTTGTCAAAATGGTGAAATGAGAGTCACTTATGTGTAGGAAGATAATGTGAGTATGAACTCACCAAAAGTTCAGTTGATGATAGAGGCTCAAGGAGAAAGTCTCATGTTAAGGAGGACACTTCTTAAGGAACCAGTGAAAGGAGATACCACTCAAATGAGGGCTCTTTTTTGAGTTCAATGCAAGGTAAAAGGAAAGTTGTGCAAGGTGATAATTGATTCAATTTCCATAGATAATATCATCTCACTTGAGGCTATAAAAAAATTGAAGTTAGAGACACTTCCACATTCTTGTCCATACAAGGTTAGTTGGTTGAACAAAGGGAAACAAGAAGTTGTGAATGAGAAAGCTTGGGTAGAGTTTAGTATATGGGGATATAAGGATAAAATATTGTGTGATATCTTGGCCATGGATGCTTGCCACCTCTTGCTGGGAAGACCTTAGAAATTCAACAGAAAGGCATGCCATGATGGTGAGAAGAATTCTTATAGCTTCCAAAAGGATAGAGTAACATACAAATTGAATTTTGAAGAAGAAGAGAAAGGGGTTCATCAAGTTGGACCAAGTGTTTTGATGGTAGGTGAGAAAGAGTTCATTAATACTCTTGAAGAAGATGGAATAGGCTTTGCATTGGTGTTGAAGCCTAAGGAAGATAGGAAGAAGAAACATAAAATAACAAGCCCCAAAAAAGTTGAAGGGTTGTTGAACCAATACAAGGAAATCATTGCTGAGGTAATGTCTGAGTATCTACCACTGATAAGAGACATAAGTCACTAGATTAATCTTATTCCTGGAGCAGTGCTACCCAAAAAGGCAGCATATAAGATGACACCACAATAGAATGAAGAGATTTCTAGGAAAATATAAGAGTTACTTGACAAGGGGTTAATAATGAAAAGTCTTAGCCCATGTTCTATACCCTTGGTTCTAGCTCTAAAGAAGGAGGGTAAGTGGTGGTTGTGTACTAATTCTAGGGCCATTAATAGGATAACTATAAGATATAGATTTCCTATTCCTAGAATAGAAGATTTTTTGAATTGTTTGGGGGGAGCTTCATATTTTTCTAAAATAGATCTCAAAAGTGGGTATCATCAAATAAGGATACAAGAGGGGGATGAATGGAAGATGATCTTTAAAACTAATGAAGGGATGTATAAATGGCTAGTTATGCCATTTGGTTTATCTAATGCTCCTAGTACATTTATGCAACTAATGAATGAAGTTTTGCACAACTTCATTGGGAAGTTTGTTGTTGTCTACCTTGATCACATTTTGGTGTATAGCAAGAATAAGGAAGAGAATTTGTAGCATTTGAAGATGGTTTTTCAAAGGCTATAGGAACAAAAGTTGAAGATAAACTTGGAGAAGTGTGAATTTTTGAGATGTGAAAATGGATCCATCTAAAGTGGAGGCCATCATTAATTGGCCAACACCAAGGGCTATTGGAGAGGTTTCAAGTTTCCATGGTTTGGCCACATTCTACAGGAAGTTCATAAGGAACTTTAGCAACATTTGTGCACCAATTTTAGACACCATCAAAGGAGGAGGTAAAACTAAGTTTGAATGAAATAATGCAACAAATAAAAGTTTTGAGGAACTCAAACAAAAGGTAGCCAAGTATTCTATTCTTGTTTTACTAGATTTTAAAATTTTTTTTACAATAGAATGTGATGCTAGTGGCTTTGCAATAGGGGTTGTTCTTAGTCAAGAAGGCAGACCCATTTGATTTTTCAGTGAGAAGTTGAATGAGGCAAAGAAGAAATATTCTTCTTATGATTTGGAATTGTATGCCATGGTCTAGGCATTAAACAAAATGGAGGCACTATTTGTTGCCTAAGGAGTTTATTGTGTATACTAACAACCATGCTCTTAGTTTCTTGAATGGATAGGAAAAACTCAACCATAGTCATATGAAATGGGTTGAGAGTTTGCAGGCTTATACCTTCATAATCAAGCATAAGAAGGGACAATTCAATAAGGTGGCTGATGCACTTAGTAGGAAAGTGCTAATAGTGCAAGAAGTACAACTCCGAAGCATGGGTGTAGATGCATTGAAGGGAATGTATGTGGAAGATGGAGATTTTAGTGAAGCATATGAGGTTTGCTCCAAGTTGGAAGATAGTTTTCATTCTAATTTTTTTGAATTCATTGTGCAAGATGGACTATTGTTTGAAGGTAGCCAACTATGTATTCCCAAATGTTCTATGGAGGATAATTTCATTAAAGAAAAATATTGTGGAGGTCTTAGTGGTCATTTTGGACTCAATAAGACATTGGAATCGGTACAAAGATTTTATTATTGGCCCAAGATGCAAATAGACATTAGGAAGTTTGTGGAAGTTTGTCTTGTATGTCAAAGGGAAAAGGGAGTATCAAAAAATGCTGGACTTTATCAGCCTTTACCCATATCGAATAGACCTTGGGAGTGTTTGAGTATGGATTTTGTGATGGGATTACCAAAGACAAAGACAAGTTATGATCACATATTTGTGGTTGTTGATAGATTCAATAAAATGGCTCACTTTATTCCATGTAAGACCACTAATGATGCTAGTAATATTGTAGGAGTATTTTTTAAAGAAATAGTTCATATTCATGGTTTGCCATTGAGAATTGTATCTGATAGGGACAAAAAGTTTGTGGGTCACTTTTGGAGGACCCTATGGAAGAAGTTGGGCACAAATTTATCTTTTAGTTCAGCCTATCATCCTCAAATAGATGGGCAAATAGAGGTGGTTAATAGATACTTGGGAAACCTTTTGAGATGTTTGACATGGGAACATGGAGGTAGTTGGGATGCCATCATACCTTAGGAAGAGTTTGCATACAATGACTCGATGAGTCATAGCATAGGAATGAGTCCTTTTGAAGTTGTTTATGGGAGACATCCATGGGGAGTTTTAGAACTTAGGAATGTGGATGGTTTGGAGAAAAGGAGTGGACATGTAGAAGAGTTTGCTCAGGCAATGTTGGAAGTGCATGATCATGTGAGGAAAACTCTACAATAGAATAACCTAAAGGTAGAGGCTAAGGTAGACTTGAGGAGACGAAATGTGTAGTTCTAAGTTGGGAATTTGGTTATGGTACACTTGAACAAAGATCAGTTACCTTGGGGGAGCCATATGAAGTTAATGATGAAGAATATTGGACCATGTGAAATTCTAGAAAAGTATGGAGAAAATGCTTACAAAGTGGCATTGCCTCTAGATGTAGCTATTTCACCTATATTTAATGTCTTAGATCTCACATTGTATAAAGGTTCAAAAAAAGAGGTTGGTGCAGAAGCAACAACACATGAATCAAATGACTACATTCAATAATTGCCTTGTAAAGAGAAGCTGCAGATGAAGTGCATCATCAATAGCAAAGAGGCCATGAGGACAAGACACAAAGTGCACATAGAGCACTTGGTCAAGTGGAAGGGCCTTCTAGATTTTGAAGCCACTTGGTTACTAGAAACAAAAATTTTGAGGCAAGGTGGGGATCTACAATAGTTGGTCTCCAAAAGAACTTGAGACCAAATTTACCCCCAAGAGTATGCTACAGGAGCAACTACAGGAATAATATTTCTATATATCAACAACCCCATCATGTACAATTTCTTGGTTCTTGTTGACATGTTTGGTTTTATCCCTGTTGGAAGTGGAACCTTGTTTGGTGTCTCTGAAGAGTGAGCTCACCTTTCTTGACCATAAATTCTTTGATACGGATAGCTTTTGTAATCATGTCTTCAGAGGTACGTGGACCTTGTAGTATGAGGTTATCAATGAAAATGTCGAGCTTCTCTATTTTTGGGATTTTATGGGAATACTTAGTGTATAGTTGTCTCCACCATTGAAGGAAAGTGAGAAAAGGCTCACCAACCTTCTGTTTAAGGTTGCATAGGTCTTGAATATTTACAGGATGTTGAATGTTATGAGAATATTACTGAACAAATGAATTAGCAATTTCATCAAACGTCTTGATACCAGGAGGTAGATGTGAGAACCACTCCAAAGCTTGACCACCTAGGCTTCTAGGGAATAAATGCATGAGGTACGTTTGATTGTGTATAAACTCCATAGACAAAGCACCAAATTCCTACAAGTGATCTTGGGGATCAGTAGTACCAAAGTACTTGTCATATCTGGGTAATTCTACACCTCATGGGAAGGTAGCATGTTTATACTTTTGTCAAATGGGAATGAACAAAGAGCATCCAATGTATATGTCTTTGTGGGTTTCTCTTTCTCTTGCATCATCCGAGCCATTTAGTCTTGCATAATTTTTAGTTGTTTTTGGAGTTTAGCGATCTCATTTTCTTCTTCACGTGTGATAATAGTTTCCACATTGAAATGTGTGGGCAATTTAGCCCCCTCTTGGGAAAGTTTGAGAAAGTACTTTTCTTTCTCTTCATTGAGTATAATTCCCATGACCTTCTGAAAGTTTTTGTCTCTTTGAAATTTTTCTATGTGTTCAGGAAGGATTTCCACCTCTTCCTATTCCTCATCAGTGTCATTTTCTTTCTCTTTCTCTTTGTCATCTCTAGGTGGTTCTTGATATCTACTATGACTACCATATTCAGGTTCATGATTAGTCATAATAGGAACGTGTTCAATTTCTATACGTTGTGTTTCAAAAGGGTCTATTGAGAAAGGATCATACATTGTATTTGGAAATGCAGGACCTCTACCTGTCTCAGTATCCTCTTGGTAAAAAGGATTCCTAATTAGTTGCAAATTGGAAAATGTTCGTTGAATTTGAGATGATCTGATAGGTGAGGAAGATTGTGAAGATGTCTCACTAGTCAAACTAGATGTAGATTGTGCAATGAAAGGGAAGCGACCTCTGTCACGATTACGACCCCTAGCATGACCACGTCTAAGGTTATTAGGATGAAATACATTGCCGCTTTTGGTTGTGACAGTCATAGGCAAGGACAAGAAGCTAGAACCTTGACAAGGACTATACTAAGACTGAGTCTCGAAAAGGACAAGGTAATAGCAAGAATGCTATTCACTTAGGCATAAATGGTCTGATTTAAAGGCTAGAACAGCCAAAGATTATGACCAATGTGACACAAATTATGACAAGCATTAAGACAAGGATCAAAAATATACTTATGAGATGAGACTAGTCAAGGTATAAGACACAAGTCTTCAACTAAGCAAAGTGTTGTTGTTTCAGGACTGTTTGCAAACAAAGAATGATAAATGGATGTAGAAAAGGACAACGTGTATGCTGCAAATAACTAGAATAGGCCCAAATTGGAAATGCTGATACAAAGTCTCATATGAAAAACTTTTGTGGGTCGTGCGAACAAGTTTTATGGGCCGCGCGAGGATGTTTATGTCTCACGCGAAGTTCAGTGACAGCAGTTTAATTTTGCGCGAAGACTAACAATAGCAATTTAATTTCGCACGAGAATGAAATGATTTCGCGCGAGACCAAAATAATTTCATGCGAGAATGCAGACCATTTTTAAAACAACAATTGATTTTGACAAAAATTTTGATCATTTTAGTAACCAAGCAGATAAACAGGCATGTAGAACAGCAAGCAAGTGATTTCAAGCACGTCTGAATACATTGAGCAAGGGAAAAAGCAAACTTGCGCATGAACAATCAAATGACTTAGTTTGTGCTAATCCCTATGAGAGCTATTTGTGCATGTTTTCAAAGAGTTTCACAATCATTGCACACATTCGTAGAAAGTAAAAGTTGGCCTCTCTAACGTTTTTAATAATGGTTTGACTCTACAACTTTTATAACTCACAGGGGTGACCTCCAATCCCGGTGCACTGAGGTTTTGACATAGTTCAAGAATTTAATCTTCAAGAGCTACTAGGGAGATCTGAAAACCCACAATGAACCACACCTATGGAGATTTCTTCCACAAGGACATTTATATAGCGGTTGTCACTACCATGGTGAAAATGGCTATTACCGCTCGAGGTTTTGTCAACACAGTTTTCCCTGTAGAGGGATTGTCTGCAATGGTTAACCCTCTCTAAAGGTGACCAACTCACAATAGTGTACCACAAGGGGACTTAGCTTCTAGATTCAAGGTTTTGACACCTTTTCATCTTTAGCCCAATCAAAACAAATAGATTAATTTGACACGCTAAACTAAGATTATCTCTTAAAGATCTATGATATAATCTCCCAGTGATCTATGAACCTCTCTAGAGAAAGGATGCCTTAATCAACAAGTTGAAGATTCATCTATCTGCGAGATGCTCAAAGTATCCTCCCCACCTACAAGGAATCTGTCTTAGAGAGGAGTTTCACTAGGAACCCACTCCCTCAAGATCCACGAATAGTGTTCATGGGGGTTTAATTACTATGTGTGTACAAATGTTAATTCTTGAAAACAAATCTATCCAAAAGCAATCAAAAAGCACAAGGTGGTACACTTAACACTTTAACTAATGTGAGGTGACTCCAAAGATGTGGAACACTTAACCCCTCACACAAGCCAAAATGAGTCCACAACTCAGAAACTAGTGAGTTCTAAAAAAAGCACAAAAGGGTTTCCTTGTGGAGCCTTTAATGCTTATGTCTTGTAGACCCCTCCCCTATTTAACATGGTGTTGAGCTTGCAACCACAAGGTGGAATGAGGGGCTGGCAGATTAGCGAGTCCAATAACCCAAGATAGCTAATTAGATCTATCACTAAAGACTAAGCCTGCTAAATGAAACTAATAGAGATCACAACTTAGTATCAAATTATGCATGTGTTGTAAAAAAAAAATGAGAACATGAAAAGAAATACACACACAGGCTTGACACAAAAGATGTTCGTTGTAGCTCCAAATGAAGTGTTATCAGTCAAAGAGGATTACTTGGTAATCCTTGCAACGTGCTTAGTAGATGTTTACCTGTTTTCTGGCAATCTTTAGCACACTTTTCCAATTGTCCCACAAACCTTTGTTATGCTATTCCAAAAAAATAGAAAATACAGAAAAACTAGAAATCATGAGCAGTTAGCAAAAAAAAATAGAAAACACGAAAATCAATGCAAAAAAAAAGGCTCTGTCAGCAGAGTTTCGTGCAAAATTCCTCAGAGCCCGTGCGAAGATGTTTTACGGCCCACGCAAAATCCTTTTAACGCTCGCATGAAGAAATAGTTTCCACACAAAGTTTTGCATGGATAGGAACTTTCTCGTGCAATGCAGAAAGAATCTTCGCACGAAGATTCTAGATCCTCGCGCGAAAATGAACAGTTTTGCGTGAAGATTCCTAAATCTGTATGGAACAGTATGGACAGAGAAAAAAAAAATGATTTTAAAAAAATAGAAAGAGGCTAGAAAAATTGATTTTTGAGCCCCACGGTGGGTGCCAAAAATGTATGCATGAATATGTGGCCTCTGCTAACACACACACTTCAACACGATCTTTGTATGCGGATTTATCCTAAAATGAACATTGGATTGTTCATCCAAAATTTGCCCTACAAAATGACCTGTTGCCTTCTATCTAAAGGGAATTGCTTATCAGATATCCTCAGATTCAAGGTGTTTAAGCAACCAGACCCTCTAAGAACGAAGGATTTAACAATGAAATTAAGCTAAGAATGAGTATGCAGATTAATCTAGAATGAAAGATGCAATGTAACCTAAGAAAAAATAAAGCGCACTAGATTAAGCATATGCATGATTAAACTAAGAATGAGAATGAATGCAAGAAATGTGAGTAAATGTGAGCATGAATTTCAACAGCAATTCGATAGCAAATCAATTCATCCTCCCAAAATGAAGAGATGAGGGTCTCTTAAATAGACTTTCTTGGAATCCATCAATGGTTGAGATTGATTTGGATCAACGGTCAGGATTGAAGATGAGGTTCAGTCATAAAGGGAGATTCCCAAATTAAAGGGAGTTAATAGATTTAATTTGAGTAAAATAAGGAGTTAATTGATTTAATTTGAGTAAAGTAAGGAGTTAACTAATTTAATTTGAGTAAAGTAAGGAGTTAACTGATTTAATATGAGTAAAGTAAGGAGTTAATTGATTTAATTCCTTTTTTTATCCACAGTGAACTGGGAATTTCCCTTTTTTGAACTGAAGAGAGATTTTGTTGAGATATTTAATTTAATAAAATGAGATATGCTCTCATAATTACCTTTTTCATTTAATTAAATAATATTATTTAATTAATAAAAGATGCTTTTCTCATTTAATTAAATAACTTCATTTAATTAATTAGGAATGACTTCCCATTTAATTAAATAACTTCATTTAATTAATTAGAAATAGGTTTCTCCATTTAATTAAATAATATTGTTTAATTAATTAAAATAGGCACATTTATTAAATTAAATAAATTTAATTCCATAGTACATTAGCCTTAGTATATGATTTAATTTAATTAAAGTATAAATACTTAGTAATTAAATTAAATATTAATCAATAGGTTTAATGTGACTAATATGAGTCAATACTATAGGAATTAAATAAAGAGTATGATGAATGCAGATTTGGGTTTTCTGCATCTGATAATTAAGTCAAGTAGCGAGTAGCCGAATAAGAATTGCCTATTAGACTAGGACTTAGGATTGATAAAAAATAGATAAGAATTGGTTGAGATGGCAATGAGCCAATTTTGGGGTATTACAACTTGAGGTAGGGGGCATTTTCTAACCTATTCCTTACTATTATCTGGGTGTAAAAGGTTTGAAGGAAATAGGAAATGTTGTAGATTTTAGAAAAAAACCGATACCCAAGTATGGGTGTATGCAGAATTGGGCAAATGGAATGCCGAGTTCTGTATGTATCCATATTTGGATAGAGGGTACTCTGTATTTTCTTGCACTATTGTTTGCAATTTTGAATCAGTTGTGACTTACATCGAGTTTTCTATATGTCATTTTATTAAACTGAGGTGTTAGTTTGGTGTCATTCGGTTATGTGTATGAAGTAGGTTTTTGTCACAAACTCGGCATATGAGATAGGGCACAAAATCTTTGTGAAATGTGTTTTAGTTTGAGCTTGGCCATTATGTAAAATTGTTACAAACATATTTGTGTTCAATCAAACCTAGGGCAGTGACTGTATGGACACGGGTTTGATGTGCAGTCCGAACCGTAGTGGCAGTATTAAAACAACAGTATAAAAAAAACTTATATGGAATACGAGTTGTATAAAACCAATAACATAGATAAATTATTGTAATATTGTATGAAACCATGGGAATACAGTTTGTCGAACTTTTATATGAAATGAGGGTAGGCTTTTGGTCATATAGTTAGCATGAAACATAAAGAATGTTGTATTAGCAAATTGCTATATTGTGTTATGATATCATCGAAAGGTTATCGAACAGCTGATACTCTATGTGAATAGGTACTATGTTTTAATTAAAATTTAGGATTACATATGTTGTCGAGTTTTGAGTTATCTTATGCTATTATGAGATTTGGAAAACTGGGTAGTGACAGTTTGTCAAATAGATAGAGAAAGCTTGAAACGAGTAGTTATATTATTGTGATAGCATAAAATTGCTCAACATTGAATTGAATATTGTTTTCATTAAGTAGGTTTGAATATATATATATATTTAGTTGTGAATAAGATTGTTGGATGATCATGATATCTGATGTGAATAGGCATCGAGGGCAGCATTATGTGAGATTTTAATAGGAAACTTGAAACTATTAGAGATAACATAGAGATAGCATAATTTACCATTAAAATGTGATGGAAAACTGGGACATATTTAACTGATGTTTTGAGATATTATTCACAACTATATAAGGTAATATTTGATAAACAAAGACATTGATAGTTGTTGTTGTTTCAATAACTACATGGCCATTATGTGAAAAACCAATATGCAATCTTATGGTATAGGGATGTTACATTCTAAATTGTTGTTGGATATTGGCATGTTAAAAGTCACATTGCATTTTTTGAATCATATTTTAAATTGATTTAAGATATTATGTCTTTATATGTTGTTGTAGTTAAAATTGGGTGGTGGTTTAGTGTTAAAACAGTGGTGTAACTTCAATAGACACTTGCATTTTAATAACCTCGTTAATAATCATTTGTTAAGCTTTGACTGTACTTAGTTTCTATTACATATAATTTTGATTATGAAGTATCTTAGGAGCATTTATGGATCATTTTGACATAAGATGTTTGAAACAGAATTTGTTTATTATTAAGATGTATTTCAGTTCATAATTGAAATGGAAAGTTGATTTGTATGAGGCAGATTATGATATATGTTTGACGATATGTCAGTTAAAGCAAGAATATCATATGAGCAATGTTTTATTATCTTGGTCATATCAAAAGATAAGTTTAGTTGTTATAACAGTAGGAATAAGTAGTATAGTACTATGACTGGTAAATATCATTAAACTCATGTAACAGTTTAGTTATATTTATGAGAACATAATATTATAGTATTTATTTCTATTGTTAAAATAGTCTAAATTTACTTTTGAATTTGGCAGTAAAAGATGAGATTTTCAAAAGATGAAGAATGTAATATCATGAGAAAACTGACTTGTTTTTTGTAGCTTGTGCATTCGTAGAATATCTGTTTGATGAGTAGTTTAAGGATAGCTGTAATGAATGTATATCAAGGTGGCTGAATATTAATTTATCTTATTTAGTTAACTAATTCAGTGATAACTTTAAAATGAATTGGGTGGGTTAATTACACATAAAAGATAATTGGCCTTACCTATGACTTAAACCTATATGGTTAAGTATAGAGAACAAGGCATATCTCTATTCTGTCATTGACAAGTATAATAGAGAATTATCGTTATGTGTTGACTATGGGCATACCGTACATCGATGCAAAATTTTAGTGCCATAATGATGACACCTCAATATATATATGATTCATTTACTAGTTATTCTTAGTGTGAGTTTAATTTTGCATTGTTAAGTAAATGTTTACTTCTTGCATATTAATTTTGGAACTGCACTATGTTAAGTGGATTAGATATCTGCATTGTGGATATATGTGTGTGTGTGTGTGTGTGTGTGTGTTGTAAGGAAACTTGGCAATAAAGAATATAACCATTTCCACATAACCCATAATGGATCTGAAATAAATATGGAATTAAAATCCACATGCAAGAGAAAAGACAACATACCCACAAAATTGTGATACAAGATATACCCTGGGAAACCCTCATTGAGGGAAAAACCCAGCCTCCAAAAGCATCCATCATCATGTATTATTCAGCAAAAAATACCATTGCCATACAACCATGGAAGCCTTCATGGCCATAGCCACAACCGAGCAAACTATGTGAACAAGCATGAATCCACACATCCCATGCCATGCTTTCAACCTTCACAAATGATCCCTTGGCTAACCTGTCAAGCCTTGTCCCGCTCGACTCTTGCCTTTTTTTTCCTTCTTGTCACTCTCTTACTCTCACAACAACTACCCTTGTGGCTGCTTATATAGTAGTAAGTCTCACAAAACCACTAAGTGGTATTACATAAACCATGTGCTACCTAACCCACTGAACCCACATTTAATATTGAGCATTTAATTCTTTTCCCCAATATTAAATAATTACATAAAATATTTTCACAATGTTACAATACAACTGATCAAAAATATTCCATGGGAATCTTTACATGTTGCACGTCCATCTAGGCACAACATTACATAATAAAATAAAACAATAAAATAACAATATTATGCAATGTGTGCAACACCCATTATCTCAAAAATCTCCCACTTGTTGTATACATTGCATAGGGTCAATCCGTAGTGACATAAATGAACAAGGGAACAATCCCTCCCAACACATCCACCATCATGGATCAAAAATATACCAAGTGCTCCATCTTGGTATGCGCAACAAAATCAAAGTATCCAGCATCTCAAACATGAATGATCTCACCTCCTATTATGCCACTGTCACTGGACATACATAGAAGCCATCCAAAGAGAAAACCACCCAACCTATCACATTAGAAGATCATAAAATCTTGTACCAACTAAAATGCCAAGCACAAATAACTTGATCCAAAAGGTAATCACATGTATCCATAGTTGTCAAAATATCCATAGTTGAAATAGCACCCACAGCAATTGCCAAACCCATCCAACTATCCATACCTCAAAGGTATAACAAGTGAATCTTATATCGCCGACATATCCAATCTATAACCTACAATCACAAGCCTCAAGAGCAATACCTGCCACATATATACCAAGAAGCTCCCACTACAAAAGATAATGTCAAATCTATAACCAATCCACTCAACACATCTCAAAGAAGTGAATCCATGTAGTATCAAGGACATCCGCAATACATAAACTGATATCCTGTAAGAACAACTCTCATAACAAGTCTCCAATGTTCTCCACAACCAACAGAGGAAAGAGATAAAGGAATAACCATGTCATCTCTCACATGAAATACATGAGCACAAACTAGTGATCACAATCTCTAACCAATCTCAAATCCAATGTAGGCAAAACTAAACATCTAGGAAGATAACCAAGACCAGAGAAACCATGCAAATCATAACCTGTATCATGTCCTTCTACACACACCTCTAGATGTAAACTGTGCAAGTATGATCTCCTCCATAAAACACCAACAAGAAGCCTCAACAACACCCAAACCATACCATATAACTAATCATGGATGTAAGCCTCTCACAATAAGATCAAACTCATAAACCCATTCCTAAACCAAGGAATAACCATTCCTAATCCAAGGAAAATGCCCAATAAAACCATCTCCCAAACTCAACCAACATAACAACATATGCACATAGAGATAACCAATGCTAAACCATCTCTCAAATAAACCCTCCAGAACTAACTCATATACCATAGCTCAAGATCCATATCCATGAAAGACAAGCATAAATATAATGCAACTGAGAGAAAAAAATGGGCTATACTTCTCAAGTAGCAAACTGCCGAGTAGACCAAGAGTGGGGAATGAGAATGCTCATCAAGATACCCAAGTCTCCAACCAAGACTCATCTAAGAACAATCTCCTCTCAAGTTCATATCAGGTGACTACCCCTCGGACTTCCTGTTGAAACCATCAACCATCCCAACAAATACTTCTCTAATCCAAGAGAAATCAGCATCACTACCATATCTAAGTATCCATGAGCACCTATAACCAATCAATCCATGCCAACTCCAAATGCAACATAGCAATATCATGAAGTATCCAACTTATGATTAGTGTACTCAATACCAAGAAACTAAACCAAGATTAATGTCAAAGTTCCAACCATGGCCTCAGGAACATAAACATGACAACATGATCTTACCATCTCAACCAAAGAGATAACATGCTCCACATGAACATACCATAACATGTCACAACTCTAAATGCGTATCAAGAGTATACCATGACATAATAATGAAACCATCCTCATACCAAGGATAACATGCCAAATAAAAGCATAAACCGCACCTTTTCCAAGAACCTTGTGAGTCCTCAAGATGCAACCATCTCCACACACCATGAAGAAAAAACCATCTCCACATACCATGAAGAACCATCTCCACATACCATGAAGATAACCAAGAACTCCATGAGTCCTTAAGATCTAACCATCTTCATACACCATGAAGATAACAAGTGCACCATGCAAATGTTAAAGATGCTTCTGCAGCAACAGGATCTAAGAAAAACCTCAAACATTTGCAAACACTCAATAAATATATCAATGCCAACAACTCCCACTCAACTGTGGTACCAAGTCACCTATGGCATCATAAAATCCATCCTCTATATGAAGATCCAAATCAAACCAGGAACTAATCCTGCACTATCACCCCATCACTGTCACAAGCTCCCACTAAACTGTGTATCCAAGCTATCCATGACATAATGATGGAAAATCATCTTCTAACCATGAGAATCAACCAAGGCATCAAACTATCAAAGAACTCAAAGTGCACATCATGAGCTCCTCAAAAGAAACCAAATAGCCATGATCCTTAACCAAGAAGATATACCACCATAACCAAATCAGAAAATCCAAGCTAATGAACATCAAGGATGTACCTGTATAACCAATTATGTCATGCCAAAATCCATGGCACCATGATCACATCCATGAACCAAGCATCCGGCTCTCAAAGTGTTCAACCTGTCAGCATAAAATAGTCAACCACAATCCTCCACCATGTCTATCCCTGGTAACAACATCTCATCCCTTCTACATGAAGAAAATAGTAAATCATGTGACTTGGGGCATAGACAACCAAAATCCAAGTTACCAATTTGAATATGCATCAATAATGAAAGATCAATGGGCAAAGACAACCCATAACCAAGCTATAAATGCAACCTATAAGTATAGACCACTTACAACACTGCACAACTTGTAGACCCAACAAGTCATCATGCATATCCAAACCAAACACTAATAACCATATCATCATGAGACCAATCTGAAATATGAACTGAGTATACAATGACATCAAAACTTAAATCTCCAATGCCATAAACTCACAATGTTACCATAGTCAAAATATATCTATAAACTGTTCAGATCAATATATCAACAAATAAATCATGCCAAACCTACACCAAATCTGAACCAATGTGTAGAGCTTTCCAAGAGCTTTTCGTTGACTACTCAAAGTCCAAAATCCAACTCCGTATGCCCAAGTTATGCCCTAATCCATGCTCAAAATAAAAAACATCTGACTTTAGGGCTCTTAAAACCTGACAAAATTTCAAAATCATAGAACCAAACCTACACCATATTGTAGTTCTCTAAATTATCTTTCCAACACCTATAAGAACTCTGAAATTCGATATTCTGAGATAAAGTTATGGCTATTTTACTAAGACAGTCTTTTTACCATTTTCAGTACGATTTTTCATTTTTAATTTTTTTCAGTGACGAAAATTTTGACGGGATTAAATTTGACGGCCATCATGGGCTGAAACCAAAAACCTCTTTTATTTCCTCTTAACATGGCCAAACTAGGGCATATTATATATCAAAATTTATGGAAATGTCGACCCAGATCCAATGGTGAGATCTGTTTTTACGTAGGAGGTCATTTCTGCAAGCTACCCCCCAAAATTCTCATTTAAATGAAACATCCAAAAAACTCTTTTTGTCCAACAATTTCACATGCCCAAATCTTTTAACATCCCATCATAACAGCAAATCCAAAACCCTTAGATCTACAATAAAAACTCATATATCTTGCCCTTTCTTTTATCCTCTCATACATTCCCATGGATTCAATCAAGGGTTACAATAATAAAACCATAGCTCTGATACCACTTGTAAGGAAACTTGGCAATAAAGAATATAACCGTTTCCACATAACCCATAATAGATCTGAAATAAATACGAAATTAAAATCCACATGCAAGAGAAAAGACAACATACCCACAAAATTGTGACACAAGATATACCCTGGGAAACCCTCATTGAGGGAAAAACCCAGCCTCCAAAAGCATCCATCATCATGTATTATTCAGCAAAAAATACCATTGCCATACAACCATGGAAGCCTTCATGGCCATAGCCACAACTGAGAAAACTATGTGAACAAGCATGAATCCACACATCCCATGCCATGCTTTCAACCTTCACAAATGCTCCCTTGGCTAACCTGTCAAGCCTTGTCCCACTCGACTCTTGCCTTTTTTTCCTTCTTGTCACTCTCTTACTCTCACAAAAACTACCCTTGTGGCTGCTTATATAGTAGCAAGTCCCACAAAACCACTAAGTGGTATTACATAAACCATGTGCTACCTAACCCACTGACCCCACATTTAATATTGGGCATTTAATTCTTTTCCCCAATATTAAATAATTACATAAAATATTTTCACAATGTTACAATACAACTGATCAAGAATATTCCATGGGAATCTTTACATGTTGCACGTCCATCTAGGCACAACATTACATAATAAAATAAAATAATAAAATAACAATATTATGCAATGTGTGCAACACCCATTATCTCAACATGTGTGTGTGTGTGTGTGTGTGTGTGTGTTTGTTTATTCTAACATGTATGCAGGTGGATTACGCTTTTCAACTCAGTATGTACTAAGCCCCCTTTTTGTGTTGTGTTGTATTTCTATGTGTTTTACAGGTGCTTCAAGTTGTTTAGCAAGTAGCTAAGGATAATTGTGGAAGTTACTTCTTGAAATAGTATTTAGGGTCCCTATGTTGGACATGGGTGTTTAGAAATGGTATTGTACTTCATTATTATACTAAACTCTATATGTATTCGCGTTATAGTGAATATGTACGTTGAAAATATCATCTTTCATTTTGAGGTTTTCAGATTGAGAATGATTCAATCTATGTATTTGTACTTGTAATAAGTTGTTTTAATAAAAAAAAGTTACGTGCATTATTCTTGTTCTTTGTTTTCTTATTTCTTGGGTTTTGCTTAGTGTAGCATTTCATATGCACCTAATGTGAAGTATTTTAAAGTTTTCAAAAAAAAATGTTATATGCAGAAGGATAATAGAAATGGAAAACTTGATACTAAAAGTGATGAATTCATATTTATAAGATATTTCACTTATAACAAAGCTTATAAGTGTTTTAATTCCAACACTAACAAAGTTGTGGAAAGTGCAAATGTGAAGGTTAATGAATATGTAGAAAAAGAATGAAACTAAATGAAAGAAAGAACCTAAAGATTATAGCACATTCATATATGTGAATGTAGGTTCTCCTTACACCCTACTAAGAAAGAGAACAAAACTATCATTCAACAACACAATGTAAATGCCGAGTTGTAATAGCTAGTTGTTCAGTCGTAAACTGTGGGTGTCGAGCAATAGAAAAATATTGCTGAGGTACATGCAAAAGATATTGAACATCAGGAAGGAAATGTTAAGCAAGTAGAACCTAAACCAGAGAGACAAAATTAACTTGAAATCAATTTTCAAGATGAAACTGTAGAAGAAGAAAGAAGGAAAGAAAATGTATTAGCAATGTATGTGAAAAGACACCATGCACCTAAGAAAATCATTGGAGACAAAGAATCTAAAGTTATGATAAGAAAAATATTGAGAAGTGAGACATGTCTACTTAGTGAATTTAAACATGAACCAATGAGAGATTCTTTGGAGAATGAGGATTGGATTCATGCAACAAATTAGAAATCGAGCAAATAGATAAGAACAAAACTTGAGAACTAGTACGTAGACCTAAGGACAAAAATCATTATTGGAACAAAGTGGATATTCAAGAACAAGCTAAATGAAAAAGGAGAAGTCACAAGGAATAAGGCTAGATTGGTATGCAAAAGATATGCACAAGAAGAAGAAATTGATTGTGGAAAAAAAAATTCCTTAGTTTCAAGATAAGAAGGAGTTAGAAGACTATTTTCATATTCTACTTATAAAGGATTTAAAGTATACCAAATGGATGTCAAATGTGCATTTCTAACTAGAATATTAGAAGAAAAAGTTTACATTGAACAACCAGAAGGATTTTTTGACCCTAGCAAGAAAAACATGGTATGTAAATTGCACAAGGATCTATATGGTTTGAAACAAGCCCCTAGATCATGACATGAAAGATTGCATAATTATTTGGTAAAGATTGCATTGCTAGAACTAATGATAATAGCAATGTATACTTGAATATTGGTTGTAACAATGAGATATTGTTATATGAATTTTTGGTTGATGATATTATATTTGGAGGAAAGGATGCATTATGCAAATAATTTGAAGATGAGATGAAGAAGGAATTTGACATCTCTATGTTTGATGAGATAAAATGCATTTTTGGTTTACAAGTATATTAAATGAAACAAGGCATCTACCTTACTCAATCAAAATACATAAATGAGATATTGAAAACCTTTGGAATGTAAGATTCAAGACCAATTAGTACACCCATGGCTACATGACATAAGCTAACTAAGAATGATGATTCTATTGAGGTGAATGAGACATTTTATAGATCAATGATTGTAAAGTTATAATATGTTGCTCATAATCAACTTGATATTGCATTGGCATTTGGGATTGTTACAAGATTTTCTACAAGTCCTAAGGAGAATCACATGATGGTAGTGAAAATGTACTGAGATATCTGAAAGGAATAGAAGACTATAAATTGTATTATAAGAAGAATGCCAAGTTTGAGCTAAAAGTGTACATACATGCCAATTGGGCAAGAAATTTTGATGGAAAGTGGTGAAGCTTTCTTTCTAGGAAAGAGACTAGTTTCTTGGAAAAGAAATAAGCAAAAGTACATTTCTCAATCAATAGTTGAAGCTGAATATATGGTAGTAGTAGTGAATTGTTCAAATATCATGTGGATAAAGCAATTGTTAAAAGGGATGAAGGAAGTGATCATTGATCTAGTTATTATCTATTATGATAACACTAGTTCTATAAACATATCAAAGAATCGTGTGATGCACACAAAGACAAAGCATATTGCTATCAAGTATCATTACACAAGAGGGTTAGATCAAGATAAAGAAGTGAGATTGAACTATGTGAACACTAAGGAGCACATGGTTGATATTCTCACTAAGGCATTACCTAAATATTCTCATGAGTATCTAAGAGATAAATTATGGTTAATTCCCATAGACAAGGATACTTAAGATGAGATGAAGATCTTTATCAATGGGTTAATTAGAATATCTTACAAGTTGATGTAGACAATCCTAATTTTAGGAGTTGCCTAAAGTAGTAAAGGAAGAAGTAGAAAGTAAAGGAAGATGATAGCTGATGAATTCAATACAAACATAAATATATCTATATAATCAACATGTATGAGATAAATAAAGTTTCATTGGCATTGTTTTAAAAATGGGAGAGCTTGAGTTACCATATAAAGGGATAGTATATCAAGTGAATGATGAAGAGAAGTCATATGTGAAAGAAGGAGCAATAATATTCAACAAGAGATGTTGTAAAGAAAAAGAACTTATGTGAGGAGTTTCCAAAATGTATATCAAATGGGGAGTTCAATTTCATGCTTTTATATGATCTTATGTGAGTTGCATGGATGTGAATCATAATGAAACTAAAAGAAAGAGATTTTTGAACACAAAGATGGGAATCATAATGAAACTTAGGATATTAATGAAGATTTGATAATAAAGATAGAGGGAGATTTCTTGAAGCAGTTCATGTTTTGGATTGCATCCTAACTAGAGTTGTTTCCATCAATGCCAAAGAGAGATATTGTTAGAAACTACAATTGGAACAATTGTTATGTTATCATTGATGTCAAACCTTATTGGCAAGACAATTTTCTATCTGATTTGAGTATCATATCTAGATTATTGATGAAGAGGATTTGAGAAGAGACATAAAAAAAGCACCTAGTGGAATGGTTGAGTTATGAGAGGAAACTATAATGGACACTTGATTAGTTGGACTTTGACAAGATAAAGTGATTTTTTAAATCATGCTACAAGTAAGGAAAATAGTTGTACTAAAGCCTTGAAGAAGTGATCAAAGATTGATCAAATACATAGGCTTGACTAAGCAACAGAGAAAAAGATTAAAGAACTTGAAGTACATGACAAGTAATGCTAGTGTTGATCGAGTGTCAGTGTGTGCCGAGTAGAAGTATTTTCGACCAAGGATCAATATTGATTGAGCATCAATATGTGTGTAAAACATAATGTTAGTAGTGACTAAGCAAGCTAGTATGATCAAGCATTAGAAAATAGTGTTTGGCCAAGGGACAACATTTAATAGTTTATGAGGAAATTATTATTTCCATATGACATAGTTGATTTCTTGAAATATGTAAAATGTGTGGAAGATAAGGATGGATGACCTAAAACATTTAATGCAAGGAAAGGGTTAGGTGAGTGAACAATGGATTAATTTAAAAGAGAATTTTCTATAAAAGAAGAGAGTGGACAAGAAGGTGGATAGATTCATTGTATATTTTTAATTTGATTGAAACCCTAAGATCAATGGTGGTGCTTAAGCAGCAAAATATTAGAATTACCTATTTAAGGAGGTACAAGAGCTAACCTAATGTGGTTGGAGTAGTTGTTGATGTTATTGATTGGAAAACTTAAGAAGAAGGTTAAGAAGTATTCTGAATAGGTGAAGAGTGATTGCTTGAAGGGTTTCTAAGTAGACCAAAGATAATGATGACAATGGAGGCCAACCAGTGGATCAACATGTGAGCCAAATTATGATTTATGTTTGCAAAGTGAGTTGCATTAGCTAAATCAAAAATTTTGTTACTTTCTAACCATTATGTCAGTATTGAAATCCTTTATTCAAGGTTGAGTTAATAATCATATTTAAATCCTTTAATCAAGGTGGCATTCTATTGGAATGTTCTAAAGTCCTCTAACAAGGCCTTTCCTAATAGGGTGATTAAATCCTCTAAATAGGTCACATTTAACAATACATTTTGTAACCTTTATTAGGGTTGGCCCCTAACAAAGCTCACTTCAAAAGAGTGAAAGATTGGTGACATGTTACTAGTGGGTTTTCTCAAATTGGGTTTGCACATTAAATCCTAGTGTCAACTTGTGTGGATGTTATTTGTGATGATTTACTATTAATGTTTTACATTTTGCATTTAGTTATTATTAGTAAAATGGATTGCTAGTAACTAGTTGATGTTGTTGATAATCTACTATAGAGGTGAGCTAATTGATGCTTAGATCTGAAGTAGTTGAAGTGTTTAATTATTTAATTAGTACATCTAGAATTTGGATAACTGATTCACCCCCCTCTTAGTTATTCTAAATATTCCAACGTTATAAGTCTTCCAAATAAGTATGAGACAAGTTGAAACACACCTATCATGGAAATGATATATTTAAGGAGACAAAGATACAAAATATGAAAGAAATATTTGAAGGCTTGGGTAACAATAAAAAGGTAGAAGATTATCTAATCAAGATAGATGAAATAGTAAATAACATATGAGGACTTATAGAAGTAGTTGAAGATAATGATGTTGTAAAGGAAATCTTGAGATCTCTACTAGAAAAGTTTGACTCCAAGATATTTGTCATAGAAGAAGCTAGAGACATTAATAAGTACACTATGGAAGACATTCATGGAGCATTAGTGGATTATGAAATGAGGAAATCTAAAAAGAAAGAGTCTACAAGTAAATAAGAGGCTTTCAAGGTTGAAATAAAGGTTAAACAAGCTTCATGAAAATTTGAAAATCTTGAAGTTCTTGAATTACATTTCTCAAGAAGGATAAGAAAATGATCAAGTAAATAGAAAGGTAAACTTCCTTTCAAATGTTTTAGTTATGAAAAAATAAGATGTTGTGATGTGGAGCCTAATAAGACTCAGAGGTTTAGTCAACGTAGTTTCTCGCCAGATTATTTTTATAGAAGTTTGGGGGTAGTGCCCACAAGATAAGGTCAAGAGCCAATACCCCTTGCAAGGTTCTAGGGTAGTACCCTAGGTGCACTTCCTATTGTATAAGAGGATGGGGTCAAGGACAAATGCTTCTACAGGATTTTTTGGGGACAATTTCCTTGAAGCCAAAAATGACTTTATATTGTAAAAGGTGTTGGCTACTATTTTTCTATTAGATAGATGTAAGAGAAAAAATCTTGTATTAAATGGGTTAGGGTTAGGGATTTCATGATGTATGGTGATATTGTAGCTTCTTGCAGTGGTATTAAGCTGTAAGGGATTGCAGATTGTAATCAGTGGAAAATAATTAATTTGGACTTGATGTTGGTGGATGTAGCCCAAGGATTAGATGAACCACATTAAATACTTGTGTATTGTGTTCTCATATGTGCACTTTATTATTTTCAAATATTGGTTATGTTGCATGTAACTTTTATTCCTATCTACCCTAACATAAGACACTTCACATCTAAATGTCCTCCTAAAAAGTATGATGAAGACAATGATGAAAATGAAAGGTCTAAAAACAAGAAGGGATATAACAAAATAAGTTCACTTCTAAGAAGAAAAAATTGATTTATAATGTGACATATAGTGAATTTAGTAGTTCTAATTGTAATAATGATGTGTTATTCATGGCTATATAACTACTTGTTAAGAACTTGAAAGTGATAGTGATGTAGAGCTTGTTGGGGCTAATCTAGAATGAAAATTATTTAATGCACTAAAAAATATAAAAGAACTCAAAATAAATTTAAAATTATAAGGAATTATATCTTTAAAGAATAAAGAGGATTTTGATAAACAATCTAAGGATATAAAGAAATGAGTTAGACATTGAAAAATACAAGTAGAGAAACAACAGATAAATTTTATTATTACTGCAAACAAAAAAAGTCCTAAAGATGAATAATGTAAGAGTTTAGAAAGTGAAATGGTAGAATATAAAAAAGAAACTTGAAAGGTATTAAAACACTAGTTTAGAAGAAATTTCAAGGAAACAGAGGAGATCATATAATATAACTAGCATTACAAATGAAGTTGGAGAATGTTCTAGTAACAATAAAGATAAACCTCTTTATGAAGAGTTTAAATCTGAAAATAAAATTGTAAACAAATAACTTAAGAGAAATAATATAATTATACCATATTAAAACAAGTACAATTATCTTTTAAGACCTTCTATCACCTATCCCATAGTGACTTCTTGGACCATGGATTATTTGTGTTCAATGCTCTCTTTCTCCTATTTGCTTCCACCTTCAACCTGAATATATTTGCATTCATCTTAAGCTTTCTCTAACATTTATGTTCCCTCTTTGGGAAGAGGTCAACCTCTTTTAGAATAGGTAGCCCTAGGTTGACCTATTCTAGAAGAGGTTGACCCAGGTTGACCTCTTCCCTAGTGATAGGGGACTCAAGGTATGAAAAGCCTTGGGATTTTAATATGTAAACTACCACTCTCTAGTCAAATTGTATTGTTTTCTCAACCAAAAATAGTATATAAGGAGACTTGGAGGCTTCATTTTGGAACCATAAGTGATCCTAAACTTTCATGATAGCTACACTCAATTTTTTAATTCGAGGCATTCAAGAATTTCAAGCATTCAAGCAAAGGAATTTTCATCAAGCATTGAAGGATTCTTTGTGAAAATTTCCTCTTCAAGATCTAGCTTTTGGCCATCAAGGGAGGAGCTATACATTAAGGAATTTTTCATCTTCTTCATTGATGTACATTTACATCTATGGCTCCATGATGTGGTTATGGTAGATCCATTGCAACTTTTGGAGACATCCTACATTTACATTGTGAACTCAACATCTACAACATACAATAAGGAAAATTTATTAGTAACAAGAGTTTTTACAAGTGACATAGTGCAAGGCAAGAGAATCCATAAAGGAGATGTCCTATCCACCAAAAAAATAACCACACAACAAAATAGTAATAATATTAGATAGATTTAGATCCACAACAAATATAATTCTTATAATAGAATTATAGGATTTTCATGCAACTTTCCTAACTATAAGGCCTTTTGGATTATGACCAAATACATAAGAGAATACAATAATAGTTCTACAAGATCCCTTAAGATACAACCCAAATCATAGCTATTCCAAATCACATCAACTTGGTAGAAACCTCCAACAAGATCTAAACTTGTGCTTGTAAGCCACTAGGAAATCTCCTTGTTCCTAAAGCCACAACTACTATCTCTACTTATAATTTGCAACTCTAGATTCAAACTCAAATCCCTTCTCTTTAGCTCTCTACCTAAACTATCTTTTATTAAACTCTACCCAATCTCTTCTTCTATACTTGTATAACCACAAGTACACTTATTGCAAATAGAATCATCTAGAATCCAAAGAAGTACAATATGGTACAAGTCATCTTACAAAAAATATTAAATACATAGTATAAATCACCAAGACCTAGATAGGTCTACACACATCCTTATAATCACTCCATGTCATGATCAATTGTCTAATCAAATTTGCAAGAACACTATTTAGAAAACCACATGACTGAGCGTAAGAAAAACTATCAAGAAAACTAGGCATCATCGATCCAACATGCCTACTAAGCTCCCCAAGCATCACTAAGCAAGAAAAGCATCATCAATATGAGCTATCCAAGCATCTCTAAGTAAGCCAAGAAGTGGTGAGCCAACATGCTTGTTGCAAACCAGCAAGAGATGAATAAAAAACTTCAACTAAGCATAAGCTCAAGCTTCACTAAGATCCTTTGATAGTCAAGTTTATTAGGCAACACAAGACCCCAAGAACAAACCATAATGACCAAGCATCGACACTTCTTTGACTGAGTCCTCCAAATGAAAGTTTAAAGAACTTCCACCATACAAGATTGCCAATTACCCAAGGATGTTCATGCATTATACATCCTTGGTGTAAAAAAGATGTTCTTAGTAACTAGAAGAACATCTTCTAGGATTCAACACATAAACCCTAAATTGGTTCTTCACATACATGTCCTCCAAGTCTTCAATGTGTACACTCTTTCCTCTATTCAACTTCTGTTGACACTTCCAAAAATAATCAACTCTTTACTCAGCTTGTTCACATCCTTACTATGATGTACCATATGTCTATTTTCCATGTCGATCTCTAACCCTCTGAGGATCTTTCAATTCATCATGGTTATAAAAACTCATGTTCCTCCTACTAAGTTCATCATTCTACAAAGGAAGTAGTGAAAACTTATTGACACTTTTCTTGACTGTAAACACATTCTTGACATAATCATGCATATCCCTACAATCATAATACCAAGGTCTACCAAGAAGTATGTCTCTACTACTCAAGTCCACAACATCACACAACACTTGATCAACATATTTCCTAATCTAAAAATTAATAAGACACTGCTCCCTAACTTCCAAAGCATTCTCATCTTGCAACCAACTAACCTTATAAGGGAAAATATGTCTCACTTTCTTCAAACCAAGTTTTTGAGACATCTCCTCAACAAATAGGTTATCAATACTACCACCATGCACAATCATATTCTAATATTTACCTCTAGAATTATAATGAGTATGGAACAAACTCCTACTCTAACAAGGTTCAAGTACCTTCTTACTGAGAAACATTTGGAAAACCAAAAATTTATATCCCCATGTTTGAGTTCATTAACCAAGTCCAAATTCTCATTTACCACAACAAATATTCTACCATCAACTTCTAGGAACATTAAAAAGATCTACCTCCTTCAACACAATGAAAACAAGTACCCTTAAATTCATATATACATGTCCTTCCCTTATTTTACTCAACAAGTTTTGGTTTACATTCTGCGCTCAATTTATCCTTTTTCAAGTGATCCTATTTCTCCTTCCCTCAAGAACTACCTTGATGTCTTCTCTTCAACTTTTCTTCTACCTTTAGAGCATAATGATAAGCATTCTCAATTGAATCAATCTTCAGCATACCAACTGCATCCTAAATATTGAATCTCAAACCATTAATATATTGAGCCATCTTTTCCTTAGAAATTTCTCTATGTCCAACCCAATTTATCAACTTATAAAACTCTTTAGTGTAATATTGCACATATATATCCTTCTATTTTAGAGATTGAAATCTCTTAAACAACTCAAGTTCATAATCAATAGGAATGAAATTAACCTTTAACTTAGTCACCATTAGTCTCTAATGAGTGATCCTTATTTCACTTTCCTCTTCTTTATCTCTTTGTAATTATTTCCACCAAAGAGAAACATGTCCTTTCGACTTATATTGTGCCAACCTCACTCTGAGTGGATCACCAATATCCTCTAACTCAAAGTAGTCTTCCAATTTACTAATCCAATCAATCAATTCTTTAGGATTCAAAGTTCATGAGAAATTAGAAACATACATCTTGTACTTCAACTTCAACTAAGATCCAAATCTATCCAACCAACTAGTTCTATCTTTTTTTGGTCTCTCCATGTCAGCAATTCTATCTTCACTACTAGATCCACAAACTTCAAAGTCTTCAACAACTTTCTTATAACCATCTTCAGTACCCACATTCCTAGGTACACTAGAAATAGCTCTCATGATATCATTCTTCATCAACTCCATCTCAAATAAGAAATATGATCTAATATTCTATGAAATCCTAGTCTCCACAACATCACTGAGATCATCAATCACCCTAGGGTCCAATCTTCTCATAGGAATCTTTGAAGATCTTCACAAACCCAAAGTAGTGAGTCCACAAGATCAAACCAGATGCTCTAATACCACCTGATGTAGTGCAAGGCAAGACAATGCCCAAAGGATATATCCTAGCCCCCAAAAAATAACCATACATGGAATGGTAACAATAACATAGAGATTTAGGTCAACAAAAAATCCAATTCTTATAATAGAATCATAAGATTTTCATCCAACATGCTCACTTGTAAGGCCTTTTGGGTTATGACCAACTACATCAGAGAATACAAAAATAATTCTGCAAGATCCCTTAAGATCCAATCCAAACCCTAGATATCTTAGATTACAAAAATTGGTAGAAACCTCTAGCAAGATCTAAACTTGTACTCGCAAACCACAAAGAGTTCTCTTTATTCCTAAAGGCACATACTAGTTGTGCTCACAATTTGTAAGTCTAAATTCAAACTCAAATATCTACTTTTCATTTCTCTAACTAAATAATCTTTTTAACAAATCTACCCAAGCCCTTATTTTATACTTGCACGACCACAAGTTAGCCTATTGCAAATAGAATCATCTATAATCCAAAGAAATATAATATGCCACAAGTCTACTTACAACAAACATTAAATACACATAAGATAAATTATCAAGACCCAAATAGGTCCACAGACATCTCTATGATCATACTCTATATGCATTAAATGTGCCAAGTTAGCTAATCAAATTAGTAAGAACACCATGTAGAAAACCACACAATCAAGCATTAGAAAAAATATTGAGAAAACTAGGCATCACTGAGCCAACACACTTCTCAAGCTCCCTAAGCATTATTGAGTCAAAATGCTCATTAAGCACCACCAAGAGATGACTGGGCAACAAAAATCAAATACAAGCTCAAGCTTCACCAAGATGCTTCAATTACTAAGTTCTTTGGGAAACACTATACTCTCAGAACATCCCATAATGACTGAGCATCAATCTTTCTTTGACCAAGTCCTGTAACTCCAAAGTCCAAAGAAATTCTAACATCTATGATTGCCAACTACCCCAGAATGATCTTGCATCAAAAAATTAAGGTGAATACTTACATTTATCTTTTTTAAGTCATTTGTATTTATATTTCTCAATTTAAGGTTGATTCCTCAATCTTGAGTTTGACCAAGGCAAGACCCCATCCATCCAACAACAAAAACCTTTACTTTCTATGTGTAAGAGTAGGATAGTGAAATTGTATTTATAGATCCAAAAATAACTTTCCAAGATATTTTGAGATAACCTAGCTCAACTTCATCAAAGGTCCTTAGAATACAGTGACCTCACAAAACTATTTCAAAATAGTTACCACCAAGTCAACTAGTTCTTTGCCCCTTGGGTAAAAAATTAATTTTTGGATTTTTCTTTATTTTTATCAATCCACAATTATACTCTTTGTTATAGGTCTAAAACTACACTTTATAGAGCTAAAAAAAAAATTAATATACACATTTCAAGGTGAGTCTACTTAGATAAGTATATTAATTGGGCTAATTGTATGCGCTTTACATCTAGATCTACATGACTTAATTAATTAGTTCAATTTTGCATACACATTATCACACATGGACTAAAGAGTACATTTCCTTATATTGTATTCATTTTTACAATTCAAATTTAGTATTATCACCCCTTTTCTTTTTATAACTTTCTTATCTAATTTGTATTCTAAAGAGAATCATATTTGGGGATTATCTCTTTCCCTACACATACACATCATTGAATGTTTTAGTGACTAAAGTGGAGGCCTGCATCATATTAAAGTGTCTCCATTTCAATAGCTAAACATTTTGGTGAACCCAACTTTTCCCCCTTATTTGTGGAGTTAGATTATTTTATTTTAGGTGTTTACCTTCTTTTAGTGAATCCTTGCATCTTAGATTTAATGTTAGCTATCTTTTGTGCGTGGTTAGATCTCTCTTTTTATGCTCTTTCTTATATTTGTGTGTTTAGATCTCATTAGTGTTTCCTTTTGTGATCTCCCCTTCTATGAGCTTAACTACACTAAATCTAAATTCCCATTAGCATAATTTGTAGACTCATGGGCTCCTTTGATCACGATTCATCTTTTCTCACTAGGAATCATGATGATACAAATATATATTCTCAAGATCTCAATCCTACAATAGATCATATTTATTCTCACTCATCCTATGTTGAAGATCAAGCATAAAGAGTTCCTCCTATTCAAGTTGATAAGCTCTCTCATGAATTTAATATATAGGAAACTCAGCTTGTGAAATAATTTTTAGATAACTAAGAGGAAGGTTGAAACAATTATCCTATTAGTCCTTAATACACTTTTCCCCAACTTAACACTTTTAACTTAGTAGTCTTAATCTCTACAAATAGATAAAACTCCACAATAATAACTTATTCAAACTTTTTAGTAAACTACTAACTTCATATACCTCATCTACTAAGTATCAGAGCAAATTTAATGTATATATACTATATATTTTCAGCTGCATCATGAAATAATAAACATTCAATACAATCAACATTCACAGATTTTGAAATTATTTTTTAACATGGAAACTTTGTTAAGGGAAAAACCACTTGGGATCGACAACTCAAAATTTTCACTCTTCTAAAATGAGCTTTGTTAGAATATAACCTTGTTAAAGGTTACATGCACATTATTAATGTGATCTCAGTAAAGTATTTACACCAAAGATCATTTAGACCTTATCAATCATCAATATGAGTGGCTTGCTCTAAGGACTTAAAAATATTCAAAGGAATGTCACCATACAATATATTTACAAATAAGACTATTAAGTCTACTTGGTTAAGAGATTTCTACTACAATAATTATAAAAGAATAGTGAGATGATCTATTTAAAGTGGCAACTAATTTTTCTTGATGAGATCTCTATTTTTCTCATTCTTTTTCCTATTTTCATCCTCTTTCTTTCTTATAAGTAATCCACTCATATACACATCAACTTTCACTTGCTAGATCTCATAATGTTCCTCTACTTGATTTCATCTTCTAGCTTCTTCTCCACAAAAACCTAATTAGAAACAATTTGTTCATCCCTATAATAGACAACTTATTGGTACTTCACCAAATTCTCTCATTTTTTTTCTACTTAATCACAATCATCTGATCTTCATCCAACTTAGATTCATTGAATCTAGATACTCGAGTATTGTACTTTCACCTTTATCTTTGTGGTTCATTTCAAATCTTTAAATCTCCTTCATCATATCTTCTTTAAAATTTATCTAGCCATAGATCTTGTAAAGACTTCATCCTTATTTTTGAAACTTCTCAAACAATCCATATTTTATCAAACTTTTTCCTCAAATCAATTATTCTTCAAATTATTATTCTTTCCCTTGCTCAATTAATACTAAACTCACCTAGTTAATACTAAGCTTGATTAATATTGTTCTTTCTTGATTAATATTTCTCATCCATCATTTGTTTATCATATACCCCGTGACAAATATAATACTTTGGTTACCATTAGTGCTTCATTCTCTAGCCTCACTTACTAGCTCAATACAACTTACTATGTATTTGTTTGTTCACTTCATGACTTCATACCTTTCTTATACATAATCTCAATACTTAATCAAATCATATAAAAAAATTAAACCAACTTTATACTATCAAATTCTAACTCATCAAGTGCCCATATAAATCCATAAACTTATCAACACTTTCTTCAAATCCTCATCAAAAATCAAATCCTCTCCGTCAATCAAATGATATATCACTCTAATGAATTAGCATAATGTCTTACCAATTTTGGCTTAACATCAGTGACAACATAACAACTAATATGACCCTTTCACAAATATTATAATCATTATCAATAGGGGATAACAATATTCCCCTTTGGCATTAATGGAAACACATTACTACACTATGAAAAAAAAACATCAAACCAACATCTTCAGCTTTGTCTTCAACAAGTTATTTCCAACTTAAGTACTCTTATTTTCATTAGGTTCTCTTATCTTCACTAGGCAATCTTGCTTGTTTTTCAACTTTTTTCTTATGCTCCCCTTTAGGATATACTTCATTGTTTAGAAACTTGTAGTGTCTTATCACCTTTATCTTCATATTCCCTTCCCCTTAGGATATACTTCATTGTTCAAGAACTTATAGAATCTCATCACCTTTATCTTTATATTCCCCCTTTAACCATATGTTACATCACTCTATATACAACATTACTCTCATAGGCAATCATATCCTTTGTTTTATATACATAACACATCCATTCAATACTTATCCCCCTTTGACAAAAAAGCCAAAGGTAATAAGATTCAATGAGAAACTTATATATCCTTGTAGTGATATCTTGTACCTTGCATGTACTAATTACATAATTTGCATTACAATCATTTTTACAACTCTACAATTGTCCCTAAAGAGTGAACTCCTACATCAACTCCATAAAGATATTATGATCATCCATGAATTAATGCAACATGAATATTTACTTAGTGAATATAAGATAGGGGAAGGACTCCTAATTTACCTTTTAGATACTCAAAAGCATCCTTGGGAAATTTCTTTGTGAATATATTTGTGATTTACTCCTTGGAATTTACATATGCCAATCTGACTTATTTTTTTTGAACTTTCTCTCATAAGTAGTGATACTTGATAAGTATGTCCTTTGTAATTACATGCATCACAAGATTCTTTGATATGTTAATTGCACTAGTATTGTCACAATAGATGGTTACAGATTACATGACTTTCTCTTGTATACCTTCCAATAGTTGCTTGATCCATACAATGTATGAATAATTAATTGCAAAAACTACATACTCAACTTCAATAGTAGACTGAGAGATATAATTATGTTTCTTTCTTATCCATGTTACCAATCATTCTCCTAAAAAGAAAGCTCTACCACTAGTACTCTTTTTGTCATCAACATTTCCTACCCAATTAGCATTAGTGTAGCCTCTTAACTCAAAATACCTTCAATCTTGTACCATAATCTATATTCATTAGTTCCCTTCAAATATCTAAATATTCTTTTCACTATAGGCATATGTCTCTCCTTATAATTGGCTAAAAATCTTGCTACTATTCCAACTACATGTGCAATTTCATGTCAACTATGAACTACATATAGGAACTTTCTAATCATAGAACTGTATAAAGTTTCATTTACTTCTACTAGGTTGTCTTCCTTAGACAATAGGCATTCAGTGCGCATAGGGGTGCAAAATGGTGTTGACTCATCCATGACAAATTTTTTTAGTATCTCCTTGATGTATTTCAATAGACTAACATGTATTCCTCCTTTAGCTTGATGAACTTGTAGACCAATAAAGAACTTTATCTCACAAAACATAGACATTTCAAGCTCTTTACTAACATTATAGAAAATGACTTTCATAATAATTCATTTCCTCTAATATAATATCATCCACAAATATTTTTTCTATCAAGAATTTATCTCCAACTTCACTCAAGTATAGATTATTGTTATCACTATTTCTGCCAAAACCAATTCTGATCAAATACAAATGCAATATTTCATACCATGCTCTCAATAATTGCTTCAATCTATACAATGATTTTTTTAATTTATATACCATGTGCTTCTAATCTTTCTCCATAAATCCTTCAAGTTGATCAATGTAGACTTCTTCCCCCAAAATTTCATTTATATGTAAACTTGACATCCATTTGGTAGACCTTGAATATGTATTCCACTAATATAACTGGCGGGGGGGCTGGCTGAATCAGTTGTCCAACTATTATCACAATTATCAATCTTAAACAAACTTAACCATATGAGTAATATAATCTAAAACCACAAGATACTCATACACAATAACACTAGATATGTTAATTAGAGAAACCCTTGATTAGAGGGAAAACCTCGATGGATATGGTACCCACAAAATGATGTACTAATATAAATGTTCCTCATTAGAGGATGAACCCTGTTAGGAGTCTATGAATACATTTAGTACATATGACTCCCTATTAGGAGACTTTGAATCCCTATTAGGAGTTGTGGAAGATAGTTGGACCCATTGCCCAAAAAACTTCAAGAGTAAGACCAATGAACCCACTATCCAAATGATCTCTATATTATTCTTTGCAAAATAATAGAATTATACTATATTGCTTGTTCCTCTTTCTCTATCCTATCAACTATATTTTTCTCCTTTTGATCTTATATCCAAATAAAAAATCTCACATCCAATAATCCCTTGGATCACTTACATGCATTCATTAAGCACTCTACTTCTTTTTACACTTCACACTTCATACAATGATCATAACATATATTCCACATTACAAACAAGGAAAATATCTTTATATGATATCTTCATACTAATTCCTTGAATTGACCTTGAGGCTTTCCCAATTAATTATAATAAGATAAGTAATTAATTACAATAGGACTCTCGGCTCACAATCTATACAAAACTTCACACGTGCAATACTAAGGCTTGCACTTGCTGACATCATCAGCTAACTATCCTCTATCACTTCCTAACTATGCATCTTAGATGTAATCTAGCAAACAAACATCAAGAACTACTTTTCCAATACTCTATCTCTGAACTGCTCTCTATAAAATAGGTACAATTTTTGTACGTCTTTGACTCAAACTCTGCATACTTGACCAAGTGATTAGGACACTATGTTGAACATGAGTATATATACACATCACTAGAAAATCAAACCATTATCCATACTATTAAGATCTATGTATGCTACTCGACCAATCTTTACAAAAATCATTCTATGTTGACATCAATGACAAACATAGTCATGAATGCAACATGTTAATACTCTCCAATGCTTATGATACTCCCTCGATGTAGTATCATCAATATTCATGCTAAAAATCTCCCCCTTTGGCATTGATGGCAACATAGATGAAAAAACCATGTAAGTTCCAAGAATACCAAACAATGTTCTATTGTTGTTGTTGCTAACCAGTATCAATTATCCACACCCTAAAAATAATCTCAAAATAGTAGGTGCACATAGGTGCATACTCTTCTTCTTGGACATCAATTGTTTACTTCACACTAAAAAATTCATACTACATCATATGTATATTCCTACTCCCCTTCATGAATCTTCCTAAATTTCTCTAAAGATACATATCTCTCTCCCATACTTAGAAGCTTTTTATTTTCATTCATACTCTCCCCCATGTATTAGGAGATTTGTTTTTCATGCATACTCTCCCCCATTGACATCAATGTCAAGGACATCAATCTCAATGTTACTACATACCAATTGATAAACACCAATTGCTAATATGTTGTACCAAGTCTTCAAATAGCTCAAGTGTCCAAAGATACTATTCAATACTAAATACTAAGAGCCCTTGGTGACTTAGATCATCATAGATACTCCCCCATACAGGAAGTATCAACATCTAGTCTAGGATAAAAATAGTTCTTGGTACCACTAGATTGATGCACTCTTTGCATCATCTACTTAGAAGTAGGCAAGGGCATAAACCCAAGCATACCTCTCAAGTAATCAAATGTATCTTTAGGAAAAGGCTTTGTAAATATATCTACAATTTGATGTCCTTTTCTACTACTTTATCTCTCAACACATGATGCTTAATAGATATATTCTTAGTCTTATAATGCAATAAAATATTATTAGACATACTCATTGTACTTGTGATATCACAGTAAATGATAATAGGTTCTTCAAACTCAATTATGATATCCTTTAGCATCTTCTTCATCCACATAACTTGATTAAAATTATTTGTTGTTGTAATATACTTTTCCTTAGTAGTAATCTATAAAATATAATCTTGTTTCTTGCTTAACCAAGAAACCAAACTTCCTCCAAGAAAAAATGCTTCACCACTAGTACTCTTTCTGACATCCATATTGCTTGCCTAATATGCATCCATTATATGCACATAGAGTGAAATTACTTGATCTATCATACAAAATTCCATAGTCAAATGTCCCTTTCAAATATCTAAATATTCCCTTCAATACTACAAAATAATATTCCTTAGGATCAACTTGAAATCTAGCTACAATCCCAACTATTTTTTCTATATCTAGTTTGGTGTGAGTTAGATATTATAATCCTCCAATCATGGATCTATTCTTTTTCTTCTCTACTATAGGTGTCTTATCTTTGCTGGATAAATTGTGACTAGTTATCATAGGTGTACCAACAAGTTTAAAACTTTAAAAACCAAACCTTTTCAGCAAATCATTCAAGTACTTAGCTTGTGAAATAAAAATACCATCACTATTTTATAAATCAGCAATCCTAGCAAAAAATTCATTTCTCCTATCATGCTCATTTCAAACTCATTCTTAATCTCTTCAACAAACTTATCACTTGCTTCATCATTACCTCCAAAAATGATGCCATCAACAAATATTACAATAATCAACAAATGATTTTCAACTTCTTTCAAATACAAGTTACTATCTACCATACCTTTAGCAAATCCAAGCTTTTCCAAATAAATGTCCAACCTTACATACCAAGTTTTAGGTGCTTGCTTTAGATTATATGAATCTTTCTTTAGTCTATATACCATGTCTTTTTCATTAGATAAAGGAAAACCTTTAGACTGCTAAATATATATCTCTTCTTCAAGTTCTCCATTCAAGAAGGTTGATTTAACAAACATTTGATAAACCTTGAACTTCTTATTCTTTCAATAAGCCAAGAACATCCTTACTACTTCCATTTTGGCTATAGGTGTATATGTCTCTTTATAGTTAATGCCTTCTTGCTATGAATATCCCTTGCATACAAGTCTATCCTTGTTTCTCACAACTCTGCCTTATTCATTCATCTTATTTTTGAATACCCATTTGGTTCCTATCATATTCTTGTCTTTAGGTCTAGGAACTAACTCTCAATTATCATTCTTCACAATCTAATCTAATTATACATTCATCACTTGAATCCAATGATCATGTTTACATGCTTCATCTATGCTCTTAGGCTTAATTTGAAATATGAATAATATCTCCTCATTTACTTTTTTCCTTGTCACCACACCTTTGTCTTTGCTTCCAATTATTTGCTCAGGAGGGTGATTCTTTGTCAGATTCTTGTTAGAGGTAGGAGTTGATATCTCAACTCTTATTTCCTCTCTAGGTTTAGATCTCTACTCTCCTCTTTTCTCAACAATAACCACATCATTCTACAAATCATTGTTAGTCTCAAAGAAAATTTCAACATTCTATCTAACAATTCCATAATTATCTTCTTCTTCATCTGAATTTTATTCTACCATATTTTCCTTAGTTTCAAAATTTTTATCAATCCTTACATTTTTGCATTCAACTATTGTCTTAGTTATATAGTTAAAACATTTGCATGCCTTACTTTTCAATGAATAACCAAGAAATATACCTTCATCACTTCTTGGATCAAACTTATCAAATTCATAATCTCTCTAAATATAAATTTTTTTCCCAAATATTCTGAAATACTTAACTAATGGTGAATGACCACACCATAGTTCATAATGTGTCTTGTTCATACCTTTTTTGATCTATTTTATATTCAAAACGTATACTAATGTATATACTACTTCTCTCCAAAATTTCTTAGAAACATCATTCTCAAACAACATCACTCTCATTACTTCTACTATAGACGTATTCCTTCTTTTAGCAATCCCATTTTTCTTAGGTATTCTAGGTGAGGATAGCTACCTTTTGATTCCATTCTCTCAAAAAATATGTTAAACTCTCTAGAAGTGAATTAACCTCCTCTATCAGATCTCAAACACTTTATCTTAACACTAGATTCATTCTCAACTCTATTCTTAAATATCTTAAACTTATCGAAAGCTTTAGATTTCTCTTTAAGAAATGCTACCTACATCATTCTAGTGAAATTATCAACAAAAATCTTAAAATACCTTTTACTATAGAATCCTCTTGTTCTAGAGGGACCACTCAAATTTGTGTGAACAGTCTCTAGCTTCTTTGTGGTAGTGAACTTCTTGCTAGGAAATGATTATTTCTTCTGATTAGCCAAAATACATTCTTTACACACAAAATTAGTAGCCTTTGTAATTTTAGGCAAGTCTCTGACTTAAAAAGTGGTACTAACCTTCACAATAGTACCAAGGTTTATGTGATAGAATCCTCTATGCCATAACCAAATTTATCTACTTTACCTACCAAACATGTCATTTTATTAGGATTCAATTGAAATATACTACCTCTAGATCTAGTGCTAGTTCTAATTATCTTACCATCTTTGTCTTTGATAATGCAGGTCTTCTCAGTGAACTGCAACTGATAATCCTTGTCCACCAACTATCCAACACTCAAAAAGTTATGCTTCAATCCATTAACAAAATAAACATCATTAATATTAGTTTTACCATCAAGAGTAATGGATCCAATTCTTATTATATGATAGGTTGAATTGTTACTAGCTCTAACAATGCCTCCATCAAGATTCTTGAACTTAACTAACTTATTCATATCACCAATCATGTGATGTGAACAACCATTGACAATTATCCAATTATATTTCTTTTCCACTTGGAAAATTAGAGTTCTTTATTCTCTAATTTCTCTATCAAAATCATCTTCCTTGATAGCCACAAATCCTAATTCATCATCACTTTCACTTTGACCTTTCTCATTACATTCTTCATCTTCATTTGCATACAAATAGTTTCTATCTCTATCTCTTCAAGGCTTAAAATTTCCCTTATATTTTTTTTCTCTCTTTTAGGACATTTAGATGCATAATGACAAAATTAATCACAAATGTAACATTTAAAGATTTTCTTACCATATTTTTCTCTTCTCACAAGAAGGTCTATTCCTTCCTCAATCTTCTTGTCTTCATCAGATCTTCTACTACCATCAAAATCTCCATGTGTGATCACACTCCTTGTCAACTTAAGTTGAATGTTTAGAGCACTAAAAGTAGTTTTGACTCTTGCTAGATCTCCATGAAATGTCCCTTTTCTGATTTTATATGATATTTCATACCTCTAGTTTGATTTTCAAGATCAAAAAACTAATATCACAAAAATCCACCAAATTTCTCAAGAAACCCCAAATTGGGTATGCTAGAAATAGAGCCAAAAGCTTCACAGCTTCACCTATTATTAATAAATTTGGAAGTGGAAATTTTTATAGAAATTTGAGTAGCATAACAGCCTATAAAATGAAATTTCTAGATCTGTATAACGTGCACACAATAGCTCCCAAATGGAGGACAAAAACAATGCTCATCGGGCTCCCGAAAATAGCACAAAATAGCCCAGAATCACCATAAAAACTTAATAATCTATCATAGAAGTATAATCATATCAAAATAAATATATTAAGCTCTATTTTAATATTTAAAATTTTGATATACAGAAGCAACCCAAACTGATATGAAATACTCAACTGGAAACACCAAACTCTTACAAAATATACACCCAAAAATCCACAAATCTGCACTGTTCAGCACAAAGGCAAACTCTGCATGAGCATGCACATGGAATGGCTTAAAAATCCCATCTTTAGCCTTCCTAAAAACCTGAAAACTCCCATTCTTGGGTCTCCTTGGAAACTTGCAAACTTCTGTTCTTGGGTCTCCTTCTCCACAAGTTTGGCAGCCTCTGAAGAATAACAAAGAAATGAGCAAAAATCAAGTTCTGGAATCAGCCCAAAATGCCTCCAAACCCCTTAAAAGAGGGCATAACCCTAACTAACGTCCAATAGGGGTTAATAAAACATATTTAAATAATAATCTTCATTTATTAATCCATTAGCTTCCAAAGATTATCCCCTTTTTCCAAAACTTCACCTTTTTGAGCCTGCCTGCCTTAGTAAAGATTATTATTTTTAATTATTTGAAAAGGGGACATGACAAGTCCTCCCCTCCCAAATATTTCTTGTCCTCAAGCAATGGCTAAATAATAAACCAATCAATCCACCTAGATCCCAAATGTAGTCATGAACTATACTACTCCCTGTATATGAGTAATGTTAGTATGCTAATAGAAATCAAATTTAAATAAAGCTTCTACAAACTAAACAAAATTCATAAAATTCAAGATAGACTAAGATGAACTCTCAATTGAGAATATGAGCCATTAATGGACTCTCTCAATAAGAAGCTCTCTTGTTGAGTGGCTTTGTCTAAATAGATAAGGTGTATGCTCAAGCTTATGCTTCAAAAAGGGCTTCAAATGGAGTTGAAATTTGGGTGTGAGTGTATGGTTTTGATGTAAAATGGCTTCTTAAAATGGAATTATGACTTTACTTCATGGATTGTGTTAAAATGGCTTGGGAGAGGATTCCTTAAATAGGCAAAAGGCTTAAGGGATTGAGGGCTAAGATGCAAGAATGGGAAAAAGCTCATGGAGGGCTCAGATTGCATGAGAGGAGAGCACATGGATTGTGCTTCCTTATAGCCAATCAGGGAGTGACACATGTCACAGGGTGAGAGGATGAAGGAAAGGGGAAGGATGAGTCAAAAAATGAGGCTCAAGGGATAAAATCTTCATAAAGACCCTCATAATGGCTTGTAAGAGCAATAAAAGGGCTTGGAAGAGTCATTTATGACCTAGTGGGCTTCATAAAGTTTTATGGTTGGGATATTTTGAAGGAGATGAGAGGAATTTTGACTTGGGCTTGATTAGGAAGGTTTTAAGCTTGCTTAGGATTGTGCAAATGATTAGAGGATGGATTAGGATGGATTAGGATTAGCTTAGGGATAGGCAAGTGGATGGCATTTAATGAGGGTGGGTGAAGGAGGTGATATTTGTTAACTTTGGCTTCGGTTAGTAAGTTTTAACCCATGTTTAGGGAATGTGACAAGATTAGGAGGGGATTAGGATTAGGTTTAAAGACATCTTCTAGAAGAGTCTAGACTTTGGATGAGGATAAAGACTTTCTAGAATAGTCTAGAACTTCCTAGGATGAGGATGAAGACTTTCTAGAAGAGTCTAGAACTTCTTAGGATGAGGATAAATTAGATTTTTAGGAAATAAATAAAGTTTTATTTATTTCAAGGGTTTGGGTTGAGGAGATATTTATTAAAACTTTTTTAATAAACATGAGGATTAATATATAATCTTAATTAAATATTTTGAGTTGGGATTAGGGGTAGGAAATGATGGGATTAGCCTTTAATCAAAATTAAAGGAGGATTAGAAGATTTTGGAAGAGGTTAGTGGTCTTAAGGAAATTGGCCAAGTTATGGGCAAAAAATAAATTTTTTATTTATTTTGGGTTTTTTGGTCAATTTATTAATTAAATAATTAATAAATAAGGAAATAATGTTTAAATAAGATTTAAAAATTTTTGGGAGGGATTCTTTAATTAAATATTTTTAATTAAGATAAAGGGATTTAATGGCATAAAAATAAATAAATTAATTAAATAATTAATTAATTAATAAATGATGATGTCATCAGAAAATTTTTAGAAAATAAAAATACTTTATTTTCTACAGGTTTTTAGGTGTCTACATTTTTCCCCTCTTTGATGTGATGTCGCAAGTGGTATGACATCAAAGATAAGAAAATAAGATGTCCAAGGCTAGAGCAAAAGAGGAGAGAATGGACTGCAAGATGCCCCCTCAAGAAGGTGGCGGGGAGAGAAAGCAAGGCTCGATGACTTCTTGAAAAGTACAAGAATTCGAGATGAGCAAGAAGACTTAGATTGGCTTAAGAGAAGAGATTTAGTTAGCTCAAACTCTCACTACGGGAGAATGATAAAAGGAGAATCAAAGGCACAAGAGGAAGCAAGCTTAATATCTCAGGAATTGCAGAGGATGAAAGAACATAGCGCTATAAAAGGAATCCAGGATGGGGAGATGGATGAGGGGATTAAAAAGCTAATGCAATAGGATTTCAAAGAGTCAGATTGGCAGAAGATGGGTTTCGGAGATCCCTAGGACTAGGATTGTGGATCTCAAAAGATGAGGCTTGGTGGATTGATTTGGATTGGTGGATCCCTAAGACTAAGATTGTGGATCCATAAAGCTAAAGGTGAGGAGTGATTCAAAGAGATACTGATGCATAAGCTGGGGTAGGAGAGAAAGATATTGGATATGGATGGGGGATAATGGAGATGAAGGAAAACCATTGAAGCTTTTTGAGTAGGGGGATACTTCAAAAAGAAGTACCACCATGTAGTTGAGCACTAGATTTGCTATAGGACTATTGGTTAATTGCCAAGCTTACCAAGAACATCAAGGCCTTTTCACCAACTATCTAGAGGACTGACGGACTGACTCAAAACAAACACGCAAGGATTGCCGCAACATCACACATGAATCTCGAAAGAATCAGAGTGGAACCGACACTGGGTAACCCACAAGCAGAAAAGAAAAAAAAACAAAAGACGTGATCAAGACCTTACGCTCAGATTGCCCCATTCATAGTATACCATTATATGGAAGATCGTGGAAACCTTGAGGAGGGAACAAAAGGATTTCTTGGAAAAGATACTTCAAAACCCAAAAGGGAAGATTCCAAATCAAAAGAAAGAAAAAATCCAAAAGAGAACTGTTTGCCAATGAGATGGGTAGGACAAGGTACTAATGGACCAAGATCAGACATGAGGAAAGCTATATCCTATAAGGATCTATTGGAGAGCACCTAAGCTAATGGACTTAGATGAGTGATGCATCTGGCAAGCTAAACTAAGAAGGATAACACTTTGGTGACAAGAGATCTAGTTAAAGGATGCATTGTAATAGCTAACCAAGGGTTGTGTGATGTGTGCAAGATCTTGATCAAGGAGGAACTAACACAAAATTTGGATAGATACAATGGTACTAAGCTAAAGAGGATGTACAAGCTGACGGACCAAGATATTTACAAGTGGGCTAATCAAGATATGGTACAAGCTAACAAACCAATGATAGGTATGATACAGATGGATAAAAAGCTCAGGATGAGAGGATAGTGAGATGGCTCAAGTTGGTGCAAGAGGCAGAAGCTAAGGATGAGGTGATAATGAAAGATATGGATTTGACAAGATGTATCCAATGATGATGATGGGGACAATGCTAAGGTTGGTGGTAGCTGAATGGATAGATGGTGCTAGAGTGAATGGCTAGTGAAAGGATGACATTGGATTTGCATGAGGCTAGCCTAGAGCAGGATACTAATGACAAGGGAGGATGGAAAAGATAAGATCTCCAAGGAATACAGTGTCCCCAGTCAGAAGATGACATGTGGAAGGAGGTCTTACGATGGATGTGATAAGATTCAAGCTAGGATGGAAAAGCAGAAGGTGCTAGGGAGATGGATGATAGCTGGGATGATTAGCTGAAGTTGCAGAAGATTAGTGGATGGTGTGAGATGGAAGCTAGAGGATGGAGGATAGGTGTATAGATTGGAAGATGAATTTGGATGTCAAGATGCAACCAAAAGCATGAGGTCGATAGGCTAAGCTGGGGATGGTTGGATTATGCAAGATGCTTGTTTTCCAAGTTTTCATCATGGTACTTGTCCAAGGCGCTTGAATTGCCAAGTTTTCACCAGTGGACACTTTCTTTTTCTTTTTTTCTTTTTTGATTTTTTGACTTTGGACTTAGCTGGAATGATTTTGGCTTTCTTCAGCTACTTTTTTGGCTTTTTTGGGATTTTCACTAGGTGTTGGTACATCGGATGTGTGATTTATGCAATAGATTGGATTAGATGGGATTGATGGTAGGAGATGGAGGGATGAAAAGGTTGGAAAGGAGCATGAGATGAGGATGCTTGTAAGATCAACATTGGCACATGTTGGGACGAGTGTGAAAAGAGCAGATGGGGAATCGATGGTAGACAAGGGCTTGATGGAGGATTTGTGGAAGCGCGCTTGGGGATATAGGCAGCCAAGATGGAGTTAGGAGATGGGGGACATGCATCACTGGATGGGGGATTAGCAATGGTGGATGTTATTATGCATTGGGTTTCAAATTTTTGCTTTGGGATCCACATGGTTTTGGATTTTCTTTTCATAGGCTTTTGCATTGTTTTGCATTCTTTGATTGGATTTTGCCTTTTTGGAGTATGTTTTTTAGAATAGACCTATGATTGCCTAAGATGTGGATTCTTAGCTTTATGCATTTTGAAGTTGGCATTCACATTGTTGTGGTAAGCATTGGGAAGATGGTTATGAGAAGCTTTGCGAGATGGAGAGGATATGTAGGAGCTTATAGTGGGAGGATAATGGATGATAGGTAGAGAGATGTGCCTTTGTTGATCCTGAATAGGAATGAAAGGAGTGAGATTTTTATGCTAGATGATAGGAGGATGGATGATGGTAGATTTTGGTACATAGGGACCCAAAATGGATTTAGCGGATGAAGGGGGGATATGGTAGGTTGTTTTCAGTTGCAAAGATGGTGGAGGGGAGATGACATAAGATTTATTGAAGGAATGATGGGAGGATGGCATGGTGGGCTTGGAGATAGGTTTGGTTTGGGGATGGCATGTACCAACACTTTTAGATGGTGAGCCTTTGGATATATATCCAAGACCATGAAATCCTGGATTCTTTTGGGCAAGAATAGGCTTTATGATTCCTTGCTCTTATGGTCCTAAACCTTGACCTTGATAATGCCATTGATTGAGCATTTGAATGAGCTGAGGAAACTTTTTGCTTGTAGAAAATTGTAGAAGTTCTTTATTAGATGTACTGCAATGGGGAGATACTATTCTTAATTCTTTGCGAAGAGGGGGCCACCATGAATGAGTGTAAGTGAACCAAGAGGGTAGATTATAGATGGTGGAATAGCTTGGATAGGTGGTAAGATGGAAGCATGGAGCAGAGGAGATGGTAGGATAGGATCTTGACTTAGCTGATGGGATGAAAAGATGTCTTGCAGTAGAGGAGGTATGACTTGAGGTTTTGGAGATGGAGGGGATGGTGAGTGCAATATGGATGGAAGACATGGTATGATGATATCTTCATTTATACTTTGGGGGATGTCAACATGCTTTTGGGTAAGATCTTGATAGGATTGGATTGGAGTGAATGGTGTGATAGGAGGTGAAGAGATGGATTCTTCAAAGGCAGTGGATGGATAGATGGAAGATTCGGTAGTGGAGATGGATGAGTAGAACATGGATGCATAAGGGTCATTACGGGAGATTTGGGAAATACTTGGAGGTGATGTGGATAGGATTTGGAGGGATTTGACAGGTGGTGGGATTTTGATGCTTGTAGGAAGTGGAAGGATTTTAAACAATTTGATGGATGGTATGGGGATGATAGCTTTGGGAGATAGAGGTGATATTATAGATGGGGAAGCTTCATCACCGACTACTTCACATGGTTGGATTAGCTGACATGGCTTATCGACTATTGGAGCTGGCTTTTCTTGTATTTCCTCTAGGAGATTCTTGGGAGACTTGTCTGTCAGAGGTGGAGGTGGTGGATTGATAGGAATAGCTGGTGTGATGGGGGTGAAAGATTGGAAGCTTGGTTGATTGGGTGATGGAGGAGAAGCTGGGATATGAGATGGCATGACTAGATAGTTTGGAAGAATTCTTGGATTTTGGAGGATGGTTGGTGAAATGTTTCTAAGGCTTTCAATATACCCATCATAGTCAACAAGATTTTCATCATCATTGGAATAGGAGGTGGCGGGAGCAAGGACAATGTGACCAAACTCATCATGATAGGATTGGGACTTCATGCTTTGATGGTGAGTTTGATGGGGATGAGGTCTTAAATATGGATGAACATGGAAGCTCATGGTTGGATTTGGATTAAGCTCAGATTTTGGATTGGTTTTGCAAAGATTTCCTAGGGAAAGTCAAAGCTGCATGACAAACCTAAGGAGGATTGGATGGGGATTTTAGGCTTCTCTAAGGACGGAAGACTTCAAGGGCATGCTATCAAAAGGTGAGGGTTTTGCTTTCCTATGTGCAGGATTGGTGGCTGTGTCAACTTGAGGATAGACTAATGATCCTATGGGTATGACATGAGATTGACCACTTGTGGATCCCAACCTTTAGCTCAAGGTGATGAGGGATACAAGTGAAAAAGCTGGATTACCCTAGACAATGCTCTGTCAGAGGGATAACCTTAGTGAGATTGGTGGATTTGTAGGATTGATTGGATAGCAAACTCTGGCAGAGTAACAACAATTCCTTAAAGGCTTGGGTGATTTTGGATTGGGCTGCTAGCTGGCTAGGGGGATGATTTGGATGGACTTTGGATTTGGGATTGTTCTAAAGCAAAGAACTAGATAGATTCATTTGCGGCGGGGGAGCTTGGATGATATTCTGATGAGGCAGTGACTAAGCTAAGTATGCCTTGAGTTGGGATATTTTTGCTTTTCTAGGATTTTGACCAAAGTTGGCAAACACTCATTCAAAAGCTATGAACAAACAAGCAGAAAAAAGTTTGAAGCAAGCACATCAAACACACCAACATCCTAGGAAGCTTTCTACAAGGATGAAATTTGGTTTAGCTAGGGAGTCCTTGATATACACAAGGTACGTGAGGCCCAAATCCATAGATGAAACCAAAAAGATGTTACACAACCGAGAGGAGTAGTAACCCACTTCTCCTCTTTCACTTCTCAAGGGTATAAAGTTCCTTGAGGCTTAGCCCGAGTGACAAAATCTTCATTCCAAGAGAGATGTCTTTGGATTCACCTCCTAATTTTTATACTCCATCAAAATGCTGGAGTTGAGGTCGTCCCAAGGGGTGATGAAATCCCCAAGAAGGCCTCCTAAAAAGTGTAAAATGAGACCACATACATGATTTTGGGCTTTAAAAGACACGCATTTATTTCAATTGATGATTTAGATTTTGTAAGCTATGATTGAAGACACTTGTGATTATGGCATACAATGTTCATTCCAATTTGATAGCATAGTCAGCATAATGAAAGTTGAGAGATCGTCAACATAAGAAATGCGAGTGCCATTGAAAATGCGTCCAAACCATGCAATGTTCATTGATTGTTAGTTATTCAAGATTGAGTGTGAGTTTGTTTTAAGCCCAAAACAAAGATGTGTGAAACTCGATTGCCAAGTGCACGCCCGGAGGCCCTCCACGTCAAGATTTGTCCAATTTTTATGCCCAAATGAAGTGTGAGTGAGATTAATGCGCATTCAAGGAATTTTCTAACTTAGAAAAACCACTAAAGAGCCAAGTGAGTGGAGTTTGATCTTTGTGGAGGACTTAACACCCTCTTAGGTAGACCCATCCCCATAGATGGCACTGAGATTGCAACTAATGGTTAAATTGATGGGTGATTAAAGAGGATGAGTCCAACTACAAACTTACTCAAAGCGTCTTTATTAGTTTTTATAACTTAGAAGATTTCAAAAATGTGGATTCTTTTTATGCCCCAAAAGATGATTATTTGATCTATGACATTCAAGATTGAATTTGTTGTTTTAATCATGCATTCATAAAAAAAATAAAAACTTGATTTTAATCCATGGCACTCAAGAGTGATTTTAGCAACATGAATTCAAAGACAAGTGATTAAACATTCAAGTTTTTTCCTTTGAGCATTCAAGATTGAGATTTTGTGTGTTATTTTAAGAACTTTGAAGTGCTTTGTTTTAACCTTAGATCATTCAAGATTGTTTTGGACTCAAAAGTGAAAATGACTCTTTGGACTTTGGTTTTCATTCAAGATTTTGTGTTCTAGTTTGCATATTTTAAGCCCAAAAATGATATTCCTAGATTATTTTGATGCATGAAAAATCTAAGAAACATTCAAGATTTTGCAACAAGACATTTGTTTGGAACAAATAACAAAGCTTTTAGGACAATTTTTGGCAACCATTTAGGACTCTTAGTTTTCATGAGATTTTTAAAAGAACTTTAAAATATTTGCAAATGAGGTTCATTTTATCTTTGATTGATGCTTTGAGTTTGATTTAGATTTTAGTGTGCACTTAGTGTTGATTTTGAACCTTTTGAAATGGAAACTTGAAGTTCTTTTTAAATTGCAAAAAATGAAGTGTTCCTAACTTTGCATGAATGCATCTAAAACTTTGATGTTGCAAGGATGCAAATGATTGGATTGGTTTAGTTTCACTTGTTAAAAGATTTTTTTTTTTAAAATTTTTTTAATGGATTTAAGTATGATTTGGGGGTTCATTTTAAGCACTAAAAAGAAGTGTGTATGATTTTGCTTTCTTAAAAAAAATGGCCAAGATCTCCCACAAGAAGAAGAAGAAGAAGTAGATGGAATAAGAAGAATATATACAAGAAGAGGAAGAAGAATTCCAAGTGCTTTGTCCACCTATAAGCTTGAAAAATTTGCAAATACTATGAGATAGACTATGAGTTCCTTTGTCTTCTTCATGCTCATGTGGACCTACAAAACCAATTTATACAATCCTACCAATCACAAAAACAAGAAAAATTAGCCAAAATTAGCTAATGACATGCAAAACTTGACTAAAAAAGCTAATGAAGATGACCCATGCAGGGTCCCACCGGGCGTGCCAAAATGTATATGAGAAATGTTAGTATGCTAATAGAAACCAAATTTAAATAAAGCTTCTACAAACTAAACAAAATTCATAAACTTCAAGATAGACTAAGATGAGCTCTCAATTGAGAATATGAGCCATTAGTGGACTCTCTCAATAAGAAGCTCTCTTGTTGAGTGGCTTTGTCTAAATAGATAGGATGTATGCTCAAGCTTATGCTTCAAAAAGGGCTTCAAATGGAGTTGAAATTTGGGTGTGAGTGTATGGTTTTGATGTAAAATGGCTTCTTAAAATGGCATTATGACTTTACTTCATGGATTGTGTTAAAATTTCTTGGGAGAGGATTCCTTAAATAGGCAAGAGGCTTGAGGGATTGAGGACTAAGATGCAAGGATGGGAAAAATCTCATGGAGGGCTCAGATTGCATGAGAGGAGAGCACATGGATTGTACTTCCTTACAGCTAATCAGGGAGTGACACATGTCACAGGGTGAGAGGATGGAGGAAAGGGGAAGGATGAGTCAAAAAAGGAGGCTCAAGGGATAAAATCTTCATAAAGACCCTCATAATGGCTTGTAAGAGCAATAAAAGGGCTTGGAAGAGTCATTTATGACCTAATGGGCTTCATAAAGTTTTATGGTTGGGATATTTTGAAGGAGATGAGAGGAATTTCGACTTGGGCTTGATTAGGAAGGTTTTAAGCTTTCTTAGGATTGTGCAAATGATTAGAGGATGGATTAGGATGGATTAGGATTATCTTAGAGATAGGCAAGTGGATGGCATTTAATGAGGGTGGGTGAAGGAGGAGATATTTGTTAACTTTGGCTTGGGCTAGTAAGTTTTAACTCATGTTTAGGGAATGTGACAAGGTTAGAAGGGGATTAGGATTAGGTTTAAAGACATCTTCTAGAAGAGTCTAGACTTTGGATGAGGATAAAGACTTTCTAGAATAGTCTAGAACTTCCTAGGATGAGGATGAAGACTTTCTAGAAGAGTCTAGAACTTCTTAGGATGAGGATAAATTATATTTTTAGGAAATAAATAAAGTTTTATTTATTTCAAGGGTTTGGGTTGAGGAGATATTTATTAAAACTTTTTTAATAAACATGAGGATTAATATTTAATCTTAATTAAATATTTTGAGTTGGGATTAGGGGTAGGAAATGATGGGATTAGCCTTTAATCAAAATTAAAGGAGGATTAGAAGATTTTGGAAGAGGTTAGTGGTCTTAAGGAAATTGGCCAAGTTTTGGGCAAAAAATAAATTTTTTATTTATTTTGGGTTTTTTGGTCAATTTATTAATTAAATAACTAATAAATAAGGAAATAATGTTTAAATAAGATTTAAACATTTTTGGGAGGGATTCCTTAATTAAATATTTTTAATCAAGATAAAGGGATTTAATGGCATAAAAATAAATAAATTAAATAAATAAATAATTAATTAATAAATGATGATGTCATCAGGAAATTTTTAGAAAATAAAATAACTTTATTTTCTAAAGGATTTTAGGTGTCTACACTACCAATTAACACAGGCTCCTACAATATCCTCTGCAATATGACCAAGAGGAATCCATAATCAAACTGATAATTACAGCTCAACCAAACTCCAAAATCACCACTGCCATAGTCAGAAACCCATGAGACACAAACTCTTAGAACATCAAAACCCAAGTAAAGTGGACAAATCAAACTGCCAACACAGTAAATACCATCAACACAGCCCACTGGCCTATACAGAATGTACAATCCAACTTTGTAACAATGGTGAATGCTCTCGAATGAAACTATACCAAGTATGGAGAATCCACACACTGTACAACTCCTGCAATCAACACAACTCTACAAATCACCGGCCACTATCTCATAACCATAACTCCCATGCACTGCTGATGGTGAAAAGACATTACAAGATAAAGAGTAAGAAATGGAACCCAAACCAAATTTTCCATGAACAAGTGATATAGCCCACTGTGATTGACTACCAACTAAGTTAGGAGATGTCATAGCCAAAGGAGTAGAATTAGTAATGACAACTGTTGAAGCATCACTCCCAAACTCCTACTCTAAGTCATGTATTATCAAGCTGTTAACTACAGAACCTATCACCATGTCATGCCCATCACAACTCTCATCCTGAGGAATCAAACTGTCCCATAACTGATGACAAGCACTAGGAACCAAAGTACATCTTTTTATCATGATCTCATCAACATGGTCATCAAAGGTAAATTAATGAGCGTACCTCATAGTGTAATGCTGATAGAATGCGCCAATCTCAGTCAGTGGCCCAGACTGTAATCTAGATGAAACTAACTGCAATTGATTATTAATCATGTTGGAACTGACTACTACCTCTGAAGATATCACCAAGGGAGTAGTATTACTAGCAGGAACCGTGCTAACTGCTGACTCACCAACAACACACATGATCTTTGATACATCTCTAGTCTCCGTGCCATCAATACTAGAGGCCACCACCATGTCAGGCATACAACAATCTGCTACAACACCCAGCTCAACTAAACCTGACTCTAGTGGGAATGAACCTGATATGCCAATGTTAGTATCAAGGATGGATGCATCCCGATCTCCACTGTCTCTAACAATCTCGGCCATGGAAATCCTCGGATCACCAAACACCACAGCTTGTGACTGTATGGAATCAGGTAAAGACTGTAGTCGCTCTAACTCCATGGTCACCTTAGCCAAATGAAATTGTGACTCCTTGAAAGCCAACTATGTACTCTCAAGAATCTCAGAAGTCACCTCAAGTTGCTCAGTAAGCTCACTCACCTCATCTTCCTTGGCCAACAATGCATCATATGATGTACTGCCCCACTCCATAAGATAATCTCTGTCGACTACAAACTGCATATAATTATGTCTCAAAATCTGAACAGCCTCCCATAAAGATGGATCTCTGTCTAGGAAAGATAACTACCTTCCTGCTCATCACTAGTAGGAGAACCCCATCCATAAACTGCTAACAACTGATGAACAACATCAAAATGCTGGAAAGTGATAGCAATGTCTTGATCACTAACTCTCAACTAATTAGACACATGATGGCACTGGCTTGACTGTCTCCTACAAACCTCCTCTGATGCACTGTCTAAAGGAGTATCCTCAAAGTTACTAGTCTCTAGAGTATTACCATCCATATCCTGTGAATCAAATGTAAAGCTCATATCAATATACAAAGTATCAAAAATATTAGCACTGCTATCAACCTCCTCTGTACCCAAGGAAACTAAGTCTTCAAAACTGCCCACTGCATCCTCTTGGATGTCATCAATGCCAATATGATCCTGGGACTCATTTGTATACACTGCCAAATATAAAATATCATCAACACATTCCAGCAAGTATGGTCAAATCGATATATGAACAAAGCCCAACATCGGTGTATAAAAACTAATACCAACATTGGATAAGCTCTTGGCACAAGAAAAGACAACACCGTGCAATCTGCTAATCAAATCCATGATAGCACCCAAACAATCACTGCTACCAAAAAGTGTTAAAGATTTTCAATCAACTGAATCCCAAATGCCAATATAAGAATCTGAAGTCCATATCTGTAAACTATAATTAGCTGGTAACTCAAGCAAAATCTTCACCTGAGTAATATGACCAATACCAACTAATTCCACATACTTGTCTGACATTATCCCTATATCTTGGATGTGAATGCAAGATGAACTCGCAAACTTATCAATGTCCACATATGATCTACCATTTGCAAAAAGCTAAGTATTAGGAGTGAAAGATGAAACTAAACTCAATTCCATGCCATGCTTATCCCCATGTCTCTCCCAGTCTTGTAATGCCAATGGAGTATTCACCAAAGAAGCTCGAGTGTCCTCAAGCTCGTGAGAAAGCCTGTCAACTTTCTCCTCCTTCCTCCTCAAGGCATCTAAATAGTCTCTGAAAAGGCTAAGAAGATGGTCATGATCTGATAGAAGATGTAAATAACTCAACTTCATCGTTCCCATTCCTTCCCTAATCACTTGTAAGTCAACACAAGGAGACTTTTCCTAAACTCCCTTATGTCTACCTTGTAACTAAATCATCTGAATGTAATCCTCTATCATATCTCGCATCCTATCATGATGAGATAATGAAGTCACAATACTATCTTTGTTCACCTTCAGCTGGCTAGACAAATCATGTGAATTACTACCTGCCTCAACCTCATGTGATGAAGCATCTAACTGTGCCTGGTACTCTTTCTCAGCAAAGTCATGAATGCTCAATGTCTACTCATCTCTACCAGGTATCTCACCATCATGCATAATAACATCCTCATAATCATCATCTAAACCCACTACCTCCTATGGCAGAGTACAATCTAAGACCTTTGCCTGGCTATAAGCTAGTTTCTCAAACTCGTCATGCAAGTTCTTGGTAATTGTGTCATCTGCCCTGTGAGAAAATTTGCCAAATAGAAATCTAGTCAACTTATCCACCTTAGCTAGGTTGGAAAACATGTCATTCATCATACGGTGGTGCTCAACCAACTGTTCAGACATGTCATGGCTTATTTTCATAAGTTTATCTCGAATGTCTAAATAACCATCCTTTCTACTGTTTTGACTTTGGATATCAATTGTCCAAGATCGTGTCCTCTAAGACTCTGTACTATACCTGTCCATTTTGGATAAATTAGAGTGTAACCCCAATAGGATATAACTTCTTCAAATTCTAAGAACTAACATGCAAATGATTAGAAGTAGCATTCAATCATAGATTTTGACATGCAACTGATTAGAAGCAACATGCAACCACCAAATTCACCAAGAACTAACATGCAAATGATTAGAAGTAGCATGCAACCATAAATTTTGACATGAATCTGATTAGAAGCAACATTCAATCATAAATTATGACATGCAAGATCTGGGTAGTTGTCAAAACTGACATGCAAGATTTGGGTAGTTGTCAAAACTGACATGCAAGATCTGGGTAGTTGTCAAAACTGACATGCAAGATCTGGGTAGTTGTCAAAACTGACATGCAAGATCTGGGTAGTTGTCAAAATTGACATGCAAGATCTAGGTAGTTGTTAAAACTTACATGCAAGATTTGGGTAGTGTCAAAACTAACATGCAAGATCTGGGTAGTTGTCAAAACTGACATGCAAGATCTGGGTAGTTGTCAAAACTAACATGCAAACTTCTACAAACCCTCAAGCTGGCAAGATCATGGCTCTAATACCATTGAAATGTCCCTTTTCTAATTTTATATGATATTTCATGCCTCTAATCAGATTTTCAAGATCAAACAACTAATATCACAAAAATCCACCAAATTTCTCAAGAAACCCCAAATCGGGTATGCCAAAAATAGAGCCAAAAGCTTCACAGCTTCACCTATTATTAATAAATCTGAAAGTGAAAATTTTTATAGAAATTTGAGGAGAATAACAGCCTATAAAATTACATTTCCAGATCTTTATAACATGCACACAATAGCTCCCAAACGGGGGACAAAAACAGTGCTCAGCGGGCTCCCGAAAATAGCACAAAATAGCCCAAAATCACCACAAAAACTTAATAATCTATCACAGAAGTATAATCATATCCAAATATATATATTCAACTCTATTTTAATATTTAAAAGTTTGATATACATCAGCAACCCAAACTGATATGAAATACTCAACTGGAAACACCAAACTCTTACAAAATATATACTCGAAAACTCACAAATCTGCACTGTTCAGCACAAAGGCAAACTCTGCATGAGCATGCACATGGAATGGCTTCAAAATCCCATCCTTAGCCTTCCTAGAAACCTGAAAACTCTCATTCTTTGGTCTCCTTGGAAACCTAAAAACTCCCATTCTTGGGTCTCCTTCTCCACAGGTTTGGCAGCCTCTGAAGAATAACAAAGAAATGAGCAAAAATCAAGTTCTGGAATCAGCCCAAAATGCCTCCAAACCCCTTAAAAGAGGGCATAAACCTAACTCACATCCAAGATGGGTTAATAAAATATATTTTAATAATAATCTTCATTTATTAGTCCATTAGCTTCCGAAGATTATCCCCTTTTTCCAAAACTTCACCTTTTTGGGCCTGCCTGCCTTAGCAAAGATTAGTATTTTTAATTATTTGAAAAGGGGACATGACACTCTAGACTATCTCAAATCTACTTTTTCTAATTATAATCTTCCAAGAAAAATTTCCTTTGTGAAATCCTTAGTGCAGGGCATTACTAGCTGAATCATCTGAGCTACTTGCTTGAATGGTGGTGTCAAACTTTTCAAAATCTTCCATATAACTTCATCTTCTTTCTTGGTTCCACCATGAGACTAAATTCCTACAACAATTTTTGATATTTTTCCAATATAACTTTTTGCAGATTCATCTTCCATCATTTTAGCATCTTGAAATGCACATATCCAATTCTATTATCTCATTCTCTTTGCATGCTTATCACCTTCAAAAGTAGATTCTAAGACTTTTCAAATTTCATAAGATGTTTTAAGTGATTTTACTTGACTGCATTCATTCTCTGGAAGAGTTGTTAGAACATATTATGTTTCTCTCATGTTACACCTGAACATATCTCTTTCTTCTTCATTGCATCCTTCAAGCTTTTCTTCTTAAATGATTTTCTTCTTACCCTTTGTCAAGATCCAATATCCCAAACTCATACACAATAGATGAGTCTTAATCTTCTCTTTCCAACTATCATAGTTGGCCCCATCAAACCTAGGACTATCCTTTCTAAAAATATTCATCATCGATCTCCCAAAGCTAATAAGCTTATCCTTCAAGAACTTGATGCTTTGATACCAATTGTTAGAATATATAATCCACTAATATAATTGAGAGGGGGGTGGGTGTGAATTAGTTATCAAACTATTATCACAATTATCAGTGTTAAAAAACTTAACCATACAAAGAGTATAAACTAAAACCACAACAAGATACTCATATACAATAACAATAGATATGTTAACTAGGGAAAACCTTGATCAGAGGGAAAACCCTAGTGGGGATGGTAGACACAAGATGATGTACTAATATAAATTTTCCTTGTCAAAGGATGAACCCTGTTAGGAATCTATTAATATATTCGTTACGTATGAGTCCTAGTTAGGATACTTTGAATCCCTGTTAAGAAATTCCAACCTTGTTAGAAGTTGTGGAAGACAACTAGACCCACTGCCCAAACAACTTCAAAGGCAAGACCAATGAACATATTGTCTAAATGATCTATGTATTATTCCTTGCAAAATAATAGAATTGTACTATATTATTCCTTCCTCTCTCTCTATCTTGTCAACCAAAATTTTTCTCCTTCTGATCTTATATCCAAATCACAAATCCCACATCCAATAATTCCTTGCATCACTTACATGCACTGAGTAAGCACTATGCTTCTTTTTGCACTTTACACTTCATAAAACAATCATAACATGTATTCCTTATTAAAAAAAAGGAAAACATCTTTCATTTTTACCATATCTTTATAATAATTCTTTGAGTTGGCCTTGAGGCTTTCCCAATTAATTATAATAAGATAATTAGTTAATTACAATTACAATAGTGTTGCCTATTCGTAGCCTAGAGAAAACTTCACACATATAATACTAGGTCTTGTACACTTGCTAACATTATTAGCTAACTATCCTCTATCATTGCCTGATTGTGCATCTTCTCACTACATCTTAGATGTAATCTAGTAAACAAACATTAGGAACTACTTTCCCAATAGTTTGTCTCTAAACTACTCTCTATAAATCAAGTACAATTTTTGTACGTCATTGACTTAGACTCTGCACACTTGACCATGTCATCAGGACATTGTGTTGAACATGTCCATAACTATGCATCACTAGATAATGAAACTATTATCTATACCATTAAGATCTATGTCTTTTACTCAGCTAGTATTTACATAAACCATGCTATGTTGAAATCAATGAAAAAAACAATCATGAATGCAACATGTCAATACTCTCCAATTCTTAGGATACTCCCTCAATGTAGAATCATCAAAATTCATGCTAATGGAATATTTTGTATTCAGCATGTGAAAGTAAATTTCTCACTCCTTCCAATATTTTAATAGGGTCAAAGGTTTCTATGTAGTCAATTCCTCCTTCATGTGCATAACCTTTAATACAATTCTAGTTTTGTTTCACACAACTTCTCCCTTTTCATTTATCTTGTTCTTGAAAATCTATTTTGTTATATTCACATTCTTGTCAATTTGGATCTTGGTACTGTATATGTGAAAATGCAGCCTATGCTAACACACACACTTCAACACAGTCATTGTATGCGGATTCATCCTGAAATGAACATTGGATTGTTCATCCCAAAATTAGATGGCAAGGCGACCTATTGCCTTCTATCTAAAGGGAATTTCTTGTTATATATCCTCAGATTTGAGGTGTTAAGCAACCAAACCCTCTAAGAATGAAGGATTTGAAAGAAAATGTGACTAATCTATATGAGAATGCAGATTAATCTAGAATGGAGTATGCATGTTTAATCTAAGAACATGTAAAAGAAAACTATGCTAAAATGTATGCATATTAAATCTATATGAGAATTAAATTAGAAAATGAATATGAAAGTAGGGAGCTCAAATTAATGCACAATCCAATAGCGATTCGATGCAAATTCTCATTCAATCTCCCCTCTAAAATGAAGAGGTGAGGGTCTCTTAAATAGACTTTCTTGGAATCCATCAACGGTTGAGATCGATTTCAATCAATGGTTAGGATTAAAGGTGAAGTTCAGTCATAAAGGAAGATTCCCAAATTAAAGGGAGTTAACTAATTTAATTTGAGTAAAATGAGGAGTTAACTGATTTAATTTAATAAAATGAGATATGCTCTCATAATTACCTTTTCTATTTAATTAAATAATCTTTTAATTAATTAGAGACACTTTTCTTATTTAATTAAATAACTTTGTTTAATTAATTAGAAGTAAGTTCTCCATTTAATTAAATAATTTCATTTAATTAATTAAACTAGGCACATTTATTAAATTAAATAAATTTAATTCCATAGTGCATTAGCCTTAAGATATAATTTAACTTAATTAAAGTATAAATACTTAGTAATTAAATTAAATATTAATTAATAGGTTTAATGTGACTAATATGAGTAAATACTATAGGAATTAAATAATAAGCATGATGAATGTAGATTAGGGTTTTCTGCATCTGGTAATTAAGTCAAGTAGTGAATAGCCAAATAAGAATTTGCCTAATGGAATAGGACTTTAGGATTGATTAAAAATAGACAAAAATTGGTTGAGATGGCAATGAGCCAATTTTGGGGTATTACATTTTGCCCCTCTTTGAATGAAGATGCGAGTAGCACGTTCAATTCAAAGAAAATCAGAAAGTATGATGCGCAGATCAAAAAAAGAGATTGGTTCTAAAATTGATTCTATGGAGACCAATTGATGAGCTTTTAAGGACTATCTCTGAACAGAGCTTAATCCCAAGGAATCCAAGGAAAATACCTAGATACCTGAATTGAAATAGATAAGCTTTTAAGGATCATCTCTAGTACGAAGCTTAATCCTAAGGAATCTAGGTAGAACACCTAGATACCTAAGTTGAAACAGGTAAGCTTTTAAGGATCATCTCTAGCACAAAACTTAATCCTAAGGGATCCAGGTAGAACACCTAGATACCTAAGTTGATAAGATCTAATAATGAGTCATAGAATCATCCCTAGAATGAGGCTTGATCCTCATGAGTCAAGGTTTAGACTGTCTCGATACCTATCCATCAAACTCAGATAAAAAATGTTATAAGATGTGATCAAATGATGAAAAGATGAAGTAGATGACAAGGATGCTAGAAAGAGGAGGACAAGATGCCCCAAGTAATGAGATGCCCCAAGTTAGAAGGACATAAAATGGGAACCAGATGCCCCAAGCAATAAGACTCAAAATGAGTTGAATTTTAGTTCAATGATGTAATCATCCTGCCCCCTCGGGAGCGAAATCAAAAGATGACACATTAAAAGTATGACGTAAGGAGAGTGATGAAAGATATAGAAGAAATCCAAGGTAAATAGTAGAATATAGAAGAGATTAGAATGATTAGAATAAATATAAAGAAATTAGAACGATCTGAAGCAATATAAAGAGATTAGAACAATGTTGAAGAAAATAAAGAGCTTAGAATGATCTAAAGAAATTTGGAGGTTGATCCGAAGTGATTTTGAGATCCAAAAGACCAAGTTTGAGTTGAAAAGATTCCAAGAATTGCAAAGTATCAGAAAGATTTGGATTGCACAAAGAATTTTAAAATGCATTTTGAGCCACTTAAGTGTGTCAGATTTTGAATTTGATCTTGAAAAATGGGTTCAGAGCAACCAAAGTAGCCAAGAGGGTGATTAATCAATCATTTGTGTAGTTTGTGAAAGAACATGATACTTTGAATAGATCAACAATCCCTCATTAAAGAAGGTGAAAGTAGATTTGCAATTGAATCGCATGCTTATGCAAGTGAAGTATGCAATGCAAGACTATGTTAAATGCAACCCTAGGCTGGATGCAATCGTAGGTCTAGTTACCAAGCCTCAATATTTAATCATCACTGGATATAGAACAAAGCTTGTAGGTCATACAATTCCCATTGACATTGTAATCATGGAAATATGAATATAACATACGTTATTGGTTTGTCAAGATTAAATGTAAGCATTCGAGGCACAAGAAGCTAGAATGATAAGAACATTTGTCCCTTTTAATGTAGCAAGTTAACATAAGCATTAGAGCATAAACACTAGGATGACCTAAATGTTGCTTGCATGACAGGCACACCAAACACGTGGGAGATCCCTCTTATGCTAAGTATTCAGTATTTGTTCTATCTACAATGATCCTTCCATTCGTAACCTAAGACAAAAGTGCACTAGTTATACTCGCAGTGACCTGTACGTTCACTTAGCAGGACGAGTATCAGTATTTACTGTAGCATGAAGAGTCCACTCCAACAAGCAAGGAGAAGCACCAATGTTATTGATGCATTCTTATAAAAGGATTTAAGGTACACCTGGCCATCCAATACAAGATGAAGGCTCTTATAGTGGACACCCCTTTTATAGGAATAGATCAACTTATTGGAACTAAACTACAAACAGAAAGCAAAGAAAAATATCATGCCCCCAGTCATTACTTATCTAGTCAAAGATGACATCATCAAGTTTCTCGAGGAGATATGATAAAGAAAAACAAACCAAACAAAGAAAATGCTCAGCATATCCAAAAAATTATATCATTTTTGAGTTCAATGGTTTTGGAATTGATGTCAAGTGTCAATGTCTAGAACATGTTTGAAAGAAATATCTTCAATAGGGTGACAACAGTAGGCAAACGCAGTTAGAATGACTGGTGACTAAGGTCAAAGAGGAATCTTCACGATGAAGAACCTAAGAAGGGCTGAGTGACATTAGACAGACATAGCCAGGACGACTGGTGACTGACGCAAGAGATTTTCCATAAATAAACTTAGAGACATGACCTGAGCAATGATAGGAAAACACAGCTGAAACAACTGGTGACCATTGGGAAAGAGATTCTATGAGGAGAATCTTGAAAAGAGAGTGTCACTGATAACAATAGGTAGAACAGTGAGAACCACTTGTGACTGTCACGAAGGAGATTCTATGAGGAGAATCTTGAAAAGAGTGACACTAGCGACAGTAGGAAAACGCAGTGAGAGCCACTAGTGACTGTCGCAAAGAAGATTCTATGAGGAGAATCTCAAAAATAGTGACACTAGTGATAGTAGGCAGACGTAGTGAGGACCACTGGTGACTGTTGTGAAGGAGATTCTATGAGGAGAATCTCGAAAATAGTGACACTAAGGGGAAATGCCCCCGAGCTGTGACAAGACTCAATCCATGGATACATGATTAGGAAAAGAAGGAAAGAAAAAGCATGAAAGCCACTATACAGAATAGCCAGAAGATGTGCTGCAAGATGGAGCATTGGGAACAAGAGGTGCCTATTTACCAATTTTTCACCTTCTTGGCAAGATTCTCTTTTTTTGCTACCATGATGCCTATTTCCAGGTTTTCACCAATGGTACTTTTCTTGTTTTTCAATTTTTTTGTATTTTTCTCTTTTTGATTTTGATTTTTATTTTTTTTCAAGACATTTAGATATGTACTAAGAGCTTGCCGAGATTAAATCAACTGTAAAACCACTTCAGGTGGAGTGTTGATAGGCTCTTTAAGCACTTCTCCTTCGGTTGTGGAAAGCTGATAGGCACCAGATCCATATACTGCAGTAATAATGTAAGGACCTAGCCAGTTTGGTTCAAACTTTCCCTTTTGCATTCGTTGTTGTTGATTCCTAGGATTCTCTCTCAGAACAAGGTCACCTAGCTAGAAGTCACATGGCTTGATTCTCCAATTTTAGCTTCATGCCATTCTTTTTTGATATGCTCGTAGATGATCACATGCCACTTCTCATCATTCATCTAGTAACACAAGCTCTTGAAGCTAAGCTATCCTATAGTCATCATCAGTGATAAAGCCTTTCATAGAGATTCTCAAGGTAGGAATCTCGACCTCTATTGGAAGCACAACATTTGCCCCATACACCAATGCAAATGGAGTCATACCCATTGGAGTTCTAATGCTTGTCCTATATGCCCATAGGGCTGGATTGATCTGGAGATGCCAGTCTCTCCCTAACTTACTGACTGTGCGATGAAGAATTTTGAGGATCACCTTATTGGATGCCTCAGCTTGGCCATTACCTTGGGGGTAATAAATGGAAGACCAATGTTGTGTGATCTTGAATTTCTTGCACATTTCCTTAAGGTCTTTATTCTTGAACTGTCCTCCATTGTCTATAATGATTGAGGATGGTACACCATATCTACAAATGATGTATTTTTTAATGAAAAGTGCTACAATTTTTCCATCAACAACTGTGAGAGGGACTTCCTCTACCCATTTCATGAAATAATCTATAGAAGTGATAATGAACTTATGTGCATTGGAAGAGGTTGGGTGAATCTGCCCCACCAAGTCAAAGGCCCATTGTTGAAATGGCCATTTTATAGTAGATGGAATTAATTCTCTGGCTGGAGCATGAATGAGATTATCATGTAGCTGACACTGCTTGCAGGACCTAGCATACTTAATAGCTTCTTGCTCCATTTTAGGCCAATAGTAACTAGTACAAAGGAGTTTGCAAGCTAGTGTTAGGCCATTGGAATGAGATCCGTAAATGCCTTCATAAATGTCAATTAATGTGCATTTGGACTCGTCAAGTTCTAAACACCTAAGGAGTGTTCCGTTGAGACCTCTCCTATATAGATTGTCAGCAATAATGACATAATGTGAAGCATTATGGATTAGGTAGCATTTCTCATTTCAGGTCAGACCTTCTAGAATGGTTTGATTATGAAGGTAGGAATAAATGTGATGGTAGCGAGATGATTCTTGTCCTATAATAGAACAGATCATCTTGGAATCAAGTGCGTCATAGGCTGGGTAGTGTAACGCTTCCACCAAGAACTCGTGTCGAGGATCATTTTTTGGCATTTGTAGCAGGGAGGCTAGAGTAGCCATGGCATTAGCTACTTTATTATTTGCGCGTGGAACTTGTTGAAAGGTAATGTGTGAAAAATACTTTGTCAAGTCATCAACCATGTGTTTATAAGGAATTTGTTTCTCATCCTTTGTTTGATACACATCATTTACTTGGTTGATGACAAGCTGAGAGTCACCAAAGATGTCCAGCTAATCTACTCTCCATTTAGCTGCAATTTTCATACCATTGATGAAAGCTTCATATTCAACAATGTTATTTGTACAAGGAAATAGAATCTTGTACGCTTTGGGCAATGAGTATCTCTATGGTGTAATGAATAGTAATCCAACACAAAATCCTTGTTGTGTGAAGGACCCATCGAAGAACATAACCCATGTATGGTGTGTGAGTGTCAAAATTGACTCATCTGGGAAATCAATGTTCATTGGTAGAAGACTTTGTATGGGTGCCTTGACCAGCTAGTCTACAATTGCCTATCCCTTTATAGCTTTGCATTCAACATATTGGATGTCAAACTCACTTAGTATCATGACCCATTTAGCCAATCTTCCTGTGAGAGATACCTTACTGACCAAGTACTTTAATAGGTCTATTTTAGCCACAAGCCATGTAATGTGGGCAAGAATGTAGTGTCTCAACTTCTGGGAAGCAAAGATAATTTCCAAGCAAGCTTTCTCAATAATGTTGTAGTTTTTCTCATAAGAGACCAATGTTCGTCTCAAGTAATAAATAGCTCTTTCTTTGTTGTCATTGTCTTCTTGAACCAACAAGATTCCCAAAGATGTTTTAGTGGCTGAAATGTATAAAAGCAAAGGCATCCCATGCATAGGAGGCATCAGGATTGGTGGATTGACAATATATTGTTTGATCTATGTTAAGATTTGCTCACAATCTTGGCTCCAATTGAATTTCACACCCTTATGTAAGGTCTTTGTGAAGGGTTGTGATTTATCTGCTAATTGTGAAATAAACCTGTGAATAGATTGAAGCCTTGCCTATAGTCCTCTCATTTGACTGATGTTCCAAGGTGGTGGCATGTCCATTATTGCTTATACTTTTTCTGGATCTACTTCAATTCCCTTTGCAAAAATAATATATCCTAACAATTTCCTTGATGTGACACCAAATGTGCATTTCTTAGGATTGAGCTGAAGACTGAATTTTTCCATATGATCTAGGATGGGACCCAAATCTTGTAGATGAGTATTGCATTTAGTGCTTTTGACCAAGGTATCATCAACGTAGTCCTCCATGTTTCTATGCATCATGTCATGAAAAATTGTAGTAATAGCCCGTTGATATGTAGCACTAGCATTCTTTAAACCAAATGGCATCACATTCCAACAAAAGGTTCCCCGTGCACATGTGAAAGCCATTTTCTCTTGGTCTTCTGGCACAATTTGTATCTGATTGTATCCAGGAAAACCATCCATAAGTGAATACATCTCATAGCCAGCAGTCATGTCTACGATCGTATCAATATTAGGGAACAAAAAGTCATCTTTAAGACATGCCAAGTTAAGATCACGAAAGTCTATACAAACTCTAATAGATTTATCATGCTTGGAAACATGAACAATATTGGATATATGTTGAGCATAATCAATTGCATGAATGAAACCAACCTTCAAAAGTTTCTCCAATTCAGCTTTGACGAGCAATGCAACATGAGGGTGCATTTTCCAAAGCTTCTCGTTTAACTGGTTTGATGCCTGGTGCTATGGACAAGTGATGCATGATAAGATCAAGATTAAATCCTCGCATGTTAGAATATGTCCAAGAAAAAATTATTTTCTTTTCCTTGAAAAAGGCAATGAATTGTTCCTTCTCTTTAGGTGACAGTGACTATGCCAAATGTATCACATGAGGATGTTCTTCTTTGCCCAAGTTAATTGGCTATATTGGCTCTATTAACACTGATGATCTCTCTTGAAAGTGACTGGGAAGGACATCAAATATCTCATCTATGGGTGCCTCAGAGAGGTTTTCACCCTTGGATACATCTTTTGTTTTTACTTTTTTGGGATTCGACACTGCCACAATGTGGTTTTCACCATCAGACCTCTTGCATTTTTTCTTTTTAATTATGTGACTGAGATATTTGATGTCAGCCTCATTCATGTTGATACTTTGCTCATTGGTGGAAGACATTATAGGTTTGATAGCATTTAGGTAATAGGAAAGAGCATAGTCATTCTGGAACGTGGGGACTTCATTAGATGCATTAGGGTTCCAGTCTATAAGCTCGAGATGTGTGAGTGAGAGTGTAGTGGCTGATTTAATTGCATTCACTGGTATAGTCATTAAATGCATGGACCAGCAATTTGAGACCTACAGTGACCTCATCCACAGGGGTATTCAAATGCCTTAGAGTGCAAACACTAGTAATTGATGACTCTAGGATAGTATTTGGATTAGACCCCTATGACCTAACCCTAGATGTTTCGCCCACTTCGATTCAATTTTCATAGACATGCACTTGGTCAATGTCTTTATCAGTAGTCACTTCTAAAAGATTGTCAAACTTATATTCATGAGAATCAGTGCTACATGGTGAGAGACTATAGAACTCCCCAACAATGATAGGGACATACTCTCCTTCAGCCTCTAGATTCTTACACAAATACTCAATATGGCATGACTAACTAGATTCTCCCTTTTCTGAATGATATTTGAGTTTCTTAGTATTGTCCTCAGAAGAATCACTAGTATCATCCATAGTGCTAACATGTGGCACAAAGTCATCTAGCTCAACAAATAATTTAGCAAGATCATAAGGAATAGGATGAGGGTAGGAATCCTCATCATCAAATTCTTCCTCTCAAGTACCTGACTCAGATTGTGACTCATTTTCAAATGAACTCTTAGGTATAGGTATGAATATATTGGATCCCAAATGGAAAGGGACCTTCTTAAACCCTAGGCCAGTTGTTTTGCTATTGCTTTGAGTTGTTGCTTTAATAGGATCTATTAGACCATTGTTATTGCACCCAATAGGGCCAATTCCCTTGTAACCAAAATGCTTCATAAGCTTAAGACCAGGTCCATATTTCTTAGGAGTTATTTCTCAAGCTTGTTTTGTTAAGTCCACTAGAGCCTCTTCTTTGTAAAGCCATGCAACAATGGCTCTATTTTCACTTTCATCTTCTAAGGGAACTGTGGCCTTAGCAAAAGCACCATTATACTTGGTCTGAGGTGTCATCACGAATGGCTTCTTTGCCTCTGAGGGTCTCCCAAAATGTTGAGAGAACTTTGGAAGAGATGTTAATGACAGCACTAGTTCCATGTGGTCCTCTCCCATACCAGTTTCTTTCAATTTAAATGACTTCTTAATTTGTTTCAGCTTATTGTCGTGATAATCAATAGACTCATAGTTAGCAGGGACGAAAAAATTAGCAGCTTTGAGCATATTGCAGGTGTAGCTAGTAGTGGTAGGAATAGTAACTTTAGAGCCATGAAATGGGAATTTAATGCATTGATGATATGTGGACGGTACAACACGCATCTCATGTATCCATGACTGTCCCAATAGAATGTTGTAGGCTAAGGGAATGTCAAGCACCTGGCAGGTGACATCCCTTTCGACAAGACCAATGCGAATTGGTAAAGTCACAAGACCTAGTGACTTTTGTTCTACTTCATTGTATGCTTTAATAGTGATCTTTTATCGAGGATCAATAGAGTCCTCAAAATAATCCAATTGTCTAAGCAGAGTAGCAGAGACAATATTTAGGCCAGTGCCATTGTCAATGAGTACCCAACGAACATGTGTATGGTTGATCATAACCTCAATGTGTAGAGGCTGATTGTGTGGGTGATTTAGCGAGTTCTCATCCTCCTCAGAGAAGGTCATAAGATGAGGTGAGGTCAGGTGACCTACCATGGATTGAAATTGCTCAAGATTAGGATCTTGAGGAACATTTTCCTCGGTGAGGGCTTTGTTCAGAATTTGCCTGTGAGCAGGTGAGATTTTAAGCTGCTCAAAGATGGAAATCTGAGCATTAGTCTATTTCAACTGATTGAGAACACTGTAATTGGTTGCAGTCAAGTTTTTTGTGTGTTTTGCACCTTTATCAAATGGATTGGCAAGGGCTTTGTCTTTGTGTTGTTCAAGATTTGAAGTAGGAGGTGTAGGGCCTTTGAGCACCAACTTTGCATGAGAGTGAGTAACAATATTAGCACAGTGTTGCAAAGATGCATTATCCATGTTATTGGAAGTAGGGCCTCTCAAGACAAATGGTTCCTTGGGTTTGTCATTATCTCGCTTGCCCTTTATGGTAATAGCATCACAGTATTTAGAATCTATAGGTTCAACCATGTGAATGACATTGTCATCATTGGAATATGTATAGGTGACCTTATTGTAGGGTTCTGGCTTCAAAGTCTCTCCTTTTTCATAAGCTGGGAAAGGCTCTTTGAATGCCTTGTGGTCTGAGTTTTTTTTTATGTCCATCTACCACAAGTTCACTAGCATCAATCATGTCTTGGACTTTATGATGCAAGTTTATATAGTTGCTGGTTTTGTGTCCCTTTTTTTGGTGATACTCACAAAATGAGGTCTCATTCCACCATGGTGGACATGGTTGTGGATCATAGGGACAAGGGTTATCCATTGGTGAGATAAGCTTGTGTTGTAGAAATGTTTTGTAAACCACATCCAAAGGTTCTCCCAAAGGCGTATACTCTCACTTGGGTCATGTTGCCCATGAGTTTTTTAGTTTGTTTCCAGATGTCTTATTGTCAGGGGGAGGCTTCTCAGCATTTTTGGCTTCTTTGAGGCAATCTGTGAGATTAAATGTTGCTTTAACAAGTTTGGGTGTGACATTATCAACAACCCCATCATGTACAATTTCTTAGTTCTTGTTGAAATGTTTAGTTTTATCCCTATTGGAAGTGGAACCTTGTTTTGTGTCTCTCTGGAGAGTGAGCTCACCTTTCTTGACCATAAATTCTTCAATATGGATAGCCTGTGTAATCAAGTCTTCAAAGGTACATGGACCTTGTAGTTGGACTCTATACTCGAAATCAGGTAAGAGGTTATCAGTGAAAATGTCAAGCTTCTCTGTTTCTGGGATTTTATGGGAATACTTAGTGTATAGTTGTCTCCACCATTGGAGGAAAGTGAGAAAAGGTTCACCAACCTTCTGTTTAAGGTTGCATAGATCTCGAATATTGACAAGGTGTTGAATATTATGAGAATATTGCTGAACAAATGAATTGGCAATTTCATCAAAAGTCTTGATACCAAGAGGAAAATGTGAGAACCACTCCAAAGCCTGACCACCTAGGCTTCTAGGGAATAAATGCATGAGGTACATTTGATTGTGTATAAACTCCATAGACAAAGCACCAAATTTCCGCAAGTGATCTTGGGTATCAGTAGTACCAAAGTGCTTGTCATATCTGGGTAGTTCTATGCCTCGTGGGAAAGGCAGCATGTTTATACTTTTTTCAAATGGAAATGAACAAAGAGTGTCCAATGTGTATGTCTTTGTGGGTTTCTCTTTCTCATGCATCATCTGAGCCAATTGGTCTTGCATAATTTTCAATTATTTTTGGAGTTTGGAGGTCTTAGTTTCTTCTTCAATTTTGACAATAGTTTCTACATTGAAATGAGAAGGTAACTTTACTCCCTCTTGGGCAAGTTTGAGAAAGTATTTTTCTTTCTCTTCGTTGATTAGGATTCCCATGACCTTCTGAAAGTTTTTGTCTCTTCGACATTTTGCTATGTGTTCAGGGAGGATTTTCACCTCTTCTTGTTCCTCATTAGTGTCATAGTCTTTTTCTTTCTCTTTGTCATCCCTAGGTGGTTCTTGATATTGACTATGACTACCTTGTTCAGGTTCACGATTAGTCATTATAGGAACGTGTTCACTTTTAGTGTTTTGTGTTTCAAAAGGGTCTATGGAGAAAGGATCATACATTGTATTTGGGAATGTAGGAGGACCTCTACTTGTCTTAGTATCCTCTCGGTGAAAAGGATTCCTAATTTGTTGCAAATTGGAAATTGTTCGTTGAACTTGAGATGATCTAGCAGGTGAGGAAGACTGTGAAGATGCCTCACTAGCCAAACTAGATATAGATTGCATAATGAAAGGGAAGTGACCTCTGCCATGATTACGAACCCTAGCATGACCATGTATAAGGTTATTGGGATAAAACACATTTTCACTTCTGGTTGTGACGGTCATAGACAAGCACAAGAAGCTATAACTTGGACAAGGACTACACTAAGATTGAGTCTCAAAAAGGATAACACAATAGCAAGAATGTTGTTCACTAATGCACAAATAGTCTGATTTAAAGGCTAGAACAAACAGAGATTATGACCACTATGATACAAAGTATGACAAGCATTAAGACAAAGACCAAAAGAAAAAATTACTTATGAGACGAGACTAGTCAAGGTATAAGATCCAAGTCTTCAGCTAAGCGAAGTGTCACTATTTTAGAATTGTTTGCAAATAGCAAGTGATAAATGGACGTAGAAAATGATAGCGTTCAGGCCATAGATAGCCAAAACAGATCCAAATTGGTAATGTTGATACAAAGTCTTGCACAAAAAACTTTTACGAGTCATGCGAAGAAGTTTTATAGGTCGCACGAAGAAGTTTCTATCTTGTGCAAAGGTCAGTGACAGCAATTTAATTTCACACGAAGAAGTTTACAGGGCTGCGCAAAGACTCATAATAGTGATTTAATTTCACATGAGAGAAAAATGGTTCCGTGCGAGAACAAGATGATTTCATGCGAGACCCAAATGATTTCATGCAAAAGGGAAGAACAGTTTCACAACAGTGACTGATTTTGACAAAAAAAAAAATTGTTTCAATAACCAAGCAGATAAACAAGCACATAGAATAGAAAGCAGGTGATTTCAAGTACATCTAAAAATAATGAGCAAGGGCAAAAGCAACCTTGCGCATGAACAATCAAATGACTTAGTTTGTGCTAATCCCTAGGAGAGCTATTTGTGTATGTTTTCAAAGAGTTTTGCAATCATTGCACACATCCCTAGAAAATAAAAGTTGGCCTCTCTAAGGTTTTTAGTAATGGTTTGACTCTGCAACTTTTATGACTCACAAGGGTGACCTCCAATCTTGGCGTACTGAGGTTTTGACACAGTTTGAGAAATTAATCTTCAAGAGCTGCTAGAGAGATCTAACAACCCACAATGAACCACACCCATGGAGATTTCTTCCACAAGGACATTTATATAGCGGTTGTCACTACCACATCAAAAATGGCTATTACCGCTCGAGGTTTCATCAACGCAATTTTCCCTATAGAGGGATTGTTTGCTACAGTTAACCCTCTCTAAAGGTGACTGACTCACAATAGTGTACCACAAGGGGACTTAGCTTCCAGATTCAAAGTTTTGACACCTTTTCACTTTTAGCCCAATCAAAGTAGACAGATTAATCTGACATGCTATACTAAGAGTATCTCTTAAAGATCTTTGATATCAACTCCCAATGATCTATCAACCTCTCCAGAGAAAGGATGCCTTAATCAACAAGTTGAAGATTCATCTATCTGCGAGATGCTCAAAGTATCCTCACCACCTATAAGGAATCTATCTTAGAGAGGAGTTTCACTAGGAACCCACGCCCTCAAGATCCACAAATAGTGTTCATGGGGGCTTAATTACTATTTGTGTACAGATGTTACTTCCCGAAAGAAAATCTATACAAAAGTAGTCAAAAAGTACAAGGTGGTACACGTAATGCTTTAACTATTGTGAGGTGAGTCCAAAGATGTGGAACATTTAACCCCTCACACAAGCCAAAATGAGTCTACAACTCAGAAACTAGTGAGTTCTATAAAGCACAAAAGGGTTGCCTTGTGGAGCATTTAACACTTCTTTCCTGTAGACCCCTCCCCTTTAACATGGTGTTGATCTTGCAACCATAGGGTGGAACGAGGGGCCGGCGGATTAGCGAGTCCAATAACCCAAGATAGCTAATTAGATCTATCACTAATAACTAAGCCTGCTAGATGAAACTAATAGAGATCACAACCTAGTATCAAATTATGCATGTGTTGTAAAATGAGAACATGGAAGGAAATAAACACAAACTTGACATAAGATATGTTTGTTTTAGCTCCAAATGAAATGTTATCAGTCAAAGAGAATTACCTGGTAATCCTCGCAATGCGCTTAGTAGATGTTTTACCTATTTTTAGCAACTTTATTATGCTTTTCAAATTGTCTTGCAAATCACTATTATGCTGCAAAAAAAATCAAAAAAATGGAAATAAAGATGCTTAAGAGAAAACATGTTAGTGAAAACTAAAGCTTAACTATGGGAAAATAAAATTTAACTTTTTTTGTTCATTTTTATACCCATAAAAAAGCTTAGAAAATTCTAAAACCTATGAAAACATCAAAAGTCAAAATTCTGTTCATTTTTATACCCATAAAAAAGCCTAGATTTTTTTTTAAAAATCTGAAAACAATGGTTAAGCTGCAAGAAATTTAGAGAAACAGAAATAGAAACAGATCAAATAAGAAATTCAGAGAAACAAAAATAGAAACGGATCAGATAAGAAATTCAAAGAAATAGAAACAGAAACATATCAGATAAGAAATTCAAAGAAATAGAAACAGATTAGATAAGCTGAAGATCAAAAATGCTCAAAAACCAAGCTTTTGTTATAGGATCTTGCACGAAATCTCTGATAGAGCTGCAAGAAATTATTTCAGGCTCACGCAAAAATCTGTTACTACCCATGCGAAATCTTGCGCAGTGTCGCGCGAAGAAACAAGTTTCACATGAAATTATTTCAAGCCTGCATGAAATTATTTTACAGCCCGCGCGAAGATTCTCGAATCTGTACAGAATGGTATGGATAGAGAACAAAAAAATGGTTAGAAAAAATGCAGAAAGAGGCTAGAAAATTTAATTTTCCAAGCCCCATGGTGGGTGCTAGAAATGTATATGTGAAAATGTGGCCTATGCTAACACACACACTTCAACATGGTCATTGTATGTGGATTCATCCTAGAATGAACATTGGATTGTTCATCCAAAAATTAGATGGCAAGGCGACCTGTTGCCTTCTATCTAAAGGGAATTGCTTGTTAGATATCCTCAAATTTGAGGTGCTAAGCAACCAGACCCTTTAAGAATGAAGGATTTGAAAGAAAATGCGACTAATCTATATGAGAATGTAGATTAATTTAGAATGGAGTATGCATGTTTAATCTAAGAACATGTAAAAGAAAGCTATGCTAAAATGTATGCATATTAAATCTATATGAGAATTAAACTAGAAAATGAATGTGAAAGTAGGGAGCTCAAATGAATGCACAATCTAGCAGCGATTCAATGCAAATTCTCATTCAACCTCCCCTCTAAAATGAAGAGATGAGGGTCTCTTAAATAGACTTTCCTAGAATCCATCAACGATTGAGATCGATTTCAATCAACGGTCAGGATTAAAGGTGAAGTTTAGTCATAAAGGAAGATTCCCAAATTAAAGGGAGTTAACTGATTTAATTTGAGTAAAATAAGGAGTTAACTGATTTAACTTATTTTTGATCAATAGTGAACTGGAAATTTCCTTTTTTGAACTGAAGAGAGATTTTGGTGAGATATTTAATTTAATAAAATGAGATATGCTCTCATAATTACCTTTTCTATTTAATTAAATAATCTTTTAATTAATTAGAGACACTTTTCTTATTTAATTAAATAACTGCATTTAATTAATTAGGAATGGCTTCCCATTTAATTAAATAACTTTGTTTAATTAATTAGAAGTAAGTTCTCCATTTAATTAAATAATTTTGTTTAATTAATTAAAATAGGGACATTTATTAAATTAAATAAATTTAATTCCATAGTGCATTAGCCTTAAGATATAATTTAATTTAATTAAATTATAAATACTTAGTAATTAAATTAAATATTAATTAATAGGTTTAATGTGACTAATATGAGTAAATACTATAGGAATTAAATAATAAGCATGATGAATGCAGATTAGGGTTTTCTGCATCTGATAATTAAGTCAAGTAGCGAATAGCCGAATAAGAATTTGCCTAATGGAATAGAACTTTAGGATTGATCAGAAATAGACTAGAATTGGTTGAGATGGCAATGAGCCAATTTTGGGGTATTGCAGGTACTCATCTCCATGTGTTATTTTTCTCAATTTTCTTTATCTCTTCATTCATTGCATTGATCCATTCTACATCTTTAAGTGCAAATTTCATAGTTCTAGCCTCAAGCTTAGAAATCAAGAATGTATTATCTCTCAACTTATTTCTTATCATGACTCCAACACTTTTATCTCCAATTATTAGATTTTGTGAATAGTGCCTTCTACCATATTTTACAAAGATAGGTTAGTTCATTATTTAGTATTTTTAGTACTTGGTTGGGGTTCATTATATGTCTTGGTGAGATGTACCTATGGCTTCGGTTCTACAATTTGCTTCTCAATGACTCTTTGTTGTTTCTTAGTTTAGGGCTTAGGTAAAGTGTTAGATTCTCCTTCTTGTACAGAGATAAATTTATTGCAATCTTTAGGTTATTTCTTACTTATCATTTTTATCTAAAAAATCATCATTTCTTACATTTTCACTTTCAACCATAGTGTCACTCACTTTATTCAAACACTTATATGCTTTATGTCTAATAGAGTAACCTATGAATATCCATTCATCTCCTTATAAATAAAATTTTGCATCTCTAGCATCCTTATGAATACAACAACTACTTCCAAATACTCTAAATAAATTACATTTGGTGTGTATACATACTAGAGTTCATAAGGCATCTTATATTACCTTTCTTCAACTGAACTCGATTGAGGGTGTAGACAATACTTTTAATAGCTTCTCTCCATAAAATTTGTACAACACCTTTCTCAATCAATAATTATTTAACACAATCTACAATGGATTTGTTCCTCCTTTCTAAAAAACCATTCAATTATGGTGTTCTAGGTGTAGATACTTGTCTTTTAACTCCATGCTCAATACAAAAGTTAGTAAATTCATCATATATGAACTCATGATCTCTATTAGATCTTAAAAATTTTGAATTCTTACGAAATTCCTTCTCTACTCTTGCCTTATACTATTTGAACATTTGAAATGCATCAGATTTAAGTTTTAGAAATATCATAGTAATTATCCTTGAATAATCATCAAGTAGAATATAGTATCTATCACCATAGTAACTTTTTGTGTTGCATAGAAATGTAACAAAGGAACAAACAATAAGCAACTAAAGTATATTCCTACATATTCATGCAAACCTCAAATATGAAAGACAACATGTAAGTAATGATGACATGAAATCAAGAGAGCTTAAACCATTATAAATAGTACTAATGAAAACCTCATAAAATCACCAAGTTGTTGATGATTTCATTATTGTGGGATGTGGTTGCTCACAAATCCTGTAGCACAAGAATGGGCTAGATAGTTCTTATGGAAATGAGATGAAACGGATGGTTGAGATTCAATGCAAGATGAAGGGCTAGGATCTATCAAGATCAATGAGGTGTCCATGAGGTGGAGGTCAAGTAGACTCCATGTGGATTAGAGTTTTTGACCATTGAAAGGGAGGAAGATTCTCACACATGTGTGAGAAACATTTGATGTGATAGGTCAATGATAGGTGTAAGAGGTGTGAGAAGTATGGTTTCTCACATGTGTGAGACACCTTGATTTTTATGTAAGGGGGAAAAACATACAAGAGGTGTGGAAGGCATGAGGGGTGTGGGAAGTGTGAGTGTTCCTGACACATGTGTGAGGATTCCTCATACATGTGTGAGCACACACTTAGGATTAAAAGGAGATTAGAAAGGTGATTAGGAAAAGTAAATAGGATTAGGAAGTGGGTAGGCTTAGAAGGATTGGTTAGGTTAGGAAAGTGAGGTTGGGTGAGGGTTAAAGTTAGGAGCCATGTGCTCAAATAGGATTAAATTTAATATTTAATTCCAAGTGGGATTAAAAAGGATTAATTAAGTAAATGAAGTACTTTACTTAATTAAAATGAATGGGTTAACATGTAAGTGGGATGAGGGGAAATAGGCTAGGATTTAAATAAACCTTAGTTTATTTAAATCAAGGAAAGGTGAATGTAATTAAATAAATATAATTTTTTTAAATTAAAGGTAGGAATAAAACTATAATTAAATAAATAATAAATATCTATTTAATTGGTCATGAAAAGGAGATTTGGACAATTTTAGCTTTCTACACTTTGCCCCTCTTTGATATAGCATTAGTAATGTTATATCAAAGAAGAATAAAATATAGTGGATGGGAGGATAAGACTAGTAGTGTGATGCCCCAATCATGGAAGGACGAGGAAAGATGATGATAAGACTAGTAGCACAATGCCCCAGTTATGGAAGGATGAGGAAGGATGAAGAGGGTGGAATGGTATGCCCCCTCGAGAGGACATATGGGTTAGGAGAACACGGATGTTCTCTCAAAATGGATGAGAGTATGGATATAAGGGATTGGAAAATGATAAGAGTGATAAAGTTATGTTGCAATGGTGTGGACAACCTAAGTTTGATATTTTATTCAACACTATGCACCAATGTATGAGGAACCAAGATGACAATGTGTCAAGTACGTGATAAAAAGGAGTCTAATACAACCATATGCCTTATGAAACCATGATATGGAAGACCATGATTCCTTGGGACAATAGGATGCAAAGACCATGATAAATGGAGAAAATACTAATGCATACAAGTAACAAGCAATCATGTACAAGAAACCAAAAGCAAACCAATATTTTTCCCATAGTCAAGCTAAAAACCAATTAATGGATTGATTGATGGTGATAGATTGAGGATGAAAAAGTTAATGATAAGCACAATGCACATCCAAGAATTGGGAAGGATACATCCCATGATAATGTTTGAATATGGTTAATGGATTAACAACTAATTGGGTCAAATTGAAGAATTTATTAAGGATTGATGTATAAGATTGCAAGATTAGATTGATTGGATTAGTATTGATTGCACATTGATTGAGATTTTTGTTGATGCAATTGGAAGAATGAACTTGGATGAGATCAAAAGAATGATGTTGATAGGATGAAGAATGATGAGAGTAGAATTGATTTTATGTGAAAGGATTAGAAGAAGGGAAAATTGATTGAATCAAAGGATAAATGAATTTGATTGAATTGAGTGGAAGAAGTAGATTGAATGTGATAAATATGGGATAGAATGGGTTGGGACCAATGTCAAGGGAGAGCCAAGGCACGGTAAATGGAGGAAAAGAAACATGAGTCTGTGGATGAAAGGAATGGTGAAAGGATATGAGGGGCCAAATGATATGGTATTGGTAAATACAGAGCGAAGGACCATGTTGTGAAGGAGTCCAAATGCCCCATACTGAGGATAGGAAAATGGAAGAAAATATGGGGGGAAAGGATGCATGAAAATGGAAAGATGGTATGAAGGCTAGTGTATGGAGGAAGAGACAGCATGTGATCTTCCAAAGTATGTATGAATATTTTGGTATTGTGCCTCTAATAGTGATCACGGGCATGGGTATGAAAGTGGAATAAAGAAGGGATATGAGAGGGAGGGTATCGAAAAGGGGTAATGATATGGATGAAATGTGGTATATGAAGTGGATGGGATGGCTGGGATAACCAAGATCAAGGACATATGAAAGAAGGTTGGAAGTACATAGGTGTATGGATGGAGGATGGAGGAAATGAACATGACAAGGACTATGGGATGCAAGATATGGATAACATGTCAAGATCAAATATATGAAAGGATGATGGAAGTATATAGCATAATGTATGAATAATGTGCAAGGGATATGTAAAGTGAGCATATGGATGGATGGAAAGTAAATGATAGTCAAGATCAAAGATGGAAAATGACGATGAACTATAGATGGAAGTATGGAAGTTTGGTATGGATGGAGCTTGCCCCTAGTGTACAGTGCAAGTAGAAGAGGAAAAGTGAATGGATGGATAAGTGTAAGTGGAAGACATTAGAGAGAAAGGGAGGACTCAGGCATCTAGATACATGGATGGGATCCCTTTTATTTCTTTTTCTTTTGTCTTTGTTATTTTCAATGAATTTGTACTAGTTTCTCTTAGATGTTGGTAGGATAGTGAATTGAGGAAAATGACTTATGAAAAAGTTTAGATTAAGATGGTGGAGTGTTTGGGAGGAAGATATGGCTGATGGAGGCTAGGTTGGAAGATTTGTGAATGAGTGGATTAAGGAGGTGTAAATATTGTCATTGGCACACACCTTGAAGGGTGATGGAAAGGAGGAAATTGTGGAGGATATGTGGGAGAAAGTTTGGATATTGGGATATAGGAAACCAAAATGGATGAAGGAGATGATGGATGTAGGATGGTGGATTTTGGTATATAAGGACCCAAAATGGATTTGGAGAATAGAAGCTTGGATGATTTATGAATGAGGGAAGCCTTTGGATTAGCAAAATTGGATGTCATTTTGAATTTTTATTTGAGATTCATTGCTACATTAAGTAGCTTTGGGATCCACAAAATTTTTGCATTTTTTATTTTTAGCCTTTGTGGCCTTTGAGTTCTATTTTGGATCATATTTTTCTTTTCTTGGACATGTATTTTAGAGGGGACATGTTGATCCTTGGGCTTTTGTGGATTTTTGGCTTTATTCACTTTTTCTTTGGCATCCAATTTTCTTTCATTGGCCATAGTATGAGGGGATAACATTAAATGGTATGGAGATATAGTGGATGAAGTTATGGAGGGTGAACATTGGAAGGAATTAAAGGATGTATGCCTTTGTTGACCTTTACTAGGAGCATGATGGGATGATGTGGAAAACATGGATATGGTGGATGGATGTACATAAGGACCCAAAATGGATGGAAGGGATGAAGGATTTGGCAGTGGAACATAAGGACCCAAAATGGATGGAAGTGAGGAAGGAATGGGAATATGGATATAAGGTCCCAAAATGGACTTGGAAGATGAATGATGGGAAGCTTTAGGTTTGGAAGGAGTAACTGTGGATTTCAAAGTAGTGGAAGACATACCAACATTTTGAGACATTATTTCTTCAATGGGATACTTATCATTTTTAATACAAGATGCAAGTCCATGTGTATGGGGTTCATGAGGGGATTGGATAGGTATGATAGGATCATGTGGAGGATTAGGATCATGAGGGGGATTATGAGGGATGACAAGATCTTGAGATGGAGTGGGATCATGAAATGGGAATGAAGGGGTGCTTTGATATTGACTTAAAAGAGGATCACGTAGTGGAATGAGTGGATCATGAGATGGAATAGAATCACATAATGGAGTGGAGGGAATGGGACTATAAGATAGAGTTATTTGATCTTGAAATGGAGCATTATTAGTGGATGGAGTGGAAGGAATCTCTTTATGAAATGGAGGATCTGTGGATGCTAACTCTTGAGATGGAGTGGAATCGGTAAGGTGTGTGGTACATGGAATGTCTTGATCTTGATTAGAAATGGAATCATGACATGGACTAAGAGGGATTAATGGATATTGAGGGATAAGGGAACAATGGGATGGAGAAATTCTTAGATCTAGAGGAGAAGAGGAATCTATAATGACATGCTTTGGAGGAATGTCTTGAGAGAGAATTGGGGGTATGACCTTGGGTGATTGGATCACTTTGTTTTGAATTTTGTACTTAGACAAGAATTAGGGTGAGAAAAACCTATATGAGGTGGGGATGATGTTTTGGAGGATTAGGATTATGTGAAGGTAGAACTATGGGTAGGGTAATGGGATGATGGTTTTTGACATTAAGCTCAAATTAGCGAGAATTGCATGGAGGGTTGGGGTTGGATGGGACATGATGACTATGATCTTCGAGACATGGGGGAGGAGGAAACATGGCACAAATAGTGGTATTTGTCTATTGATTTGCTAGGCTCAAGATAGAATTCTTTAGTTCCTCAATTTCTTTGGCAATGGCATTTCTACTTGAGGCATTATGTGGGCTATGAATGGAATCATATGAGGGTGAAGGATAATGAGGTGGATTTCCCTTGTCAAAGGTAGAAGAATAATGAACATGAGATGGATTAGAATTGGATATGAATTTATGAGGATGGATTTGATATGTAGGTTGAAAGGGAGGTATAACTCCAGATTGATTTGGATATTGTCAACCATTGGATTAAGCCAATTCTTATCCATAGATGTTAGACGAAGAGTGATGAAAGATTTGATGATGGATGGAATATGAACTTAGGACTAGGAGCAATTTTCGACTTTGTGTTGACTTGATTTGAATTGAATTTTATTTTATATTGATTAGATTTGATTTTATTTGATATGATTTGATATTGGATGAAGGTTTGATATAGCTTTGATAAAAACCTTATGATATGGTAAACAAGTGAATGTGGGATTTGAATTAAAGTTTGATGTTCACAACAATGCTCCTATGTCCAAAGTAGAAGATGTGATGCAAAATTGAATTAGAAGAATATATGAATGAAATTAGAAAGATTGATTATGGATGAAGATGTAAAAGGATTGAATTAAGAATTTATTAGAAATGACTGAATTTGACAAGGAATGGGATTGGAAGGATGATGATTTTAAGTATTGAATTAAGGATGACTTATGAGATTGGCTAAGGAAATTGGATCTTGATTTGGATAATGAATCATGACTAGGATGAAGATTATGGATTAGATTGAATTCTTAGGAAGACAAGGAAATGATTTAGATGAATAGAGATGATTAAGACTTCAAGGAATGGTTTGAATGATTAAGATGAGAAATGCATGAGAGCACGATGAATTTGATGGAAAGAAGTAGTGATATGGAATTTATGTGGAAAACTTGACTAAGAGGACTTAAACCAAGACTTGATTTTGTTGTTTTAGAGATTTTTTATTTTTTTTTGGATTTTTATGTTTTATGATGTTTTGGCTTTTTCAAATTTGAAATGCAAAATCAAACAATCAAATATATACAAGACTAGTGTAGCCAGTGTGTCCCCTTCAACTAGGGAGGGTTTCAAACACTCAAGAACATCAAACACACCAACAACCCAATAAGGTTTCAACTAGGATGTACAAGGATCAACTAGAGGGCCCAAATCTGTAGATGAAAGAAAATAATGCCACATAGACAAGGGGAGATGGTAAACCAAATCTCCTCCTATACTTCCCAAAAGTATAAATTTCTTTGGGGCTTAGCCAAGAGTGACAAGATTTTTCTTCTAAGAGAGGTGCCCTTCGATTAACCTCTCAATTTGTATACTCTACCAGAACACTGGAATTGAGGTCATCCCAAGGGGTAATGAAATCCCCAAGTAGGCCTCTTAAAAAAGAAAAAAGAAGACCACTTATTTCTTGTGTACCCAAGATTTCCTAAAGGCACAAGGGGAGAGAATACGTAAGTGGCCTCAGGGTTTTAAAAGACATGCGTTCTTTCTTGATGAAGCTTTAGGTTTTGTAATCCACTTTGAAGACACATGTGTTTATAGAATACAATGTTCTTTCCAACTTGAAATCATTGTCAACATAAATAAAAGCATGGATTCATCAACAAGAAAGTAAATCGCTCATGAACATAAGCAAATTGCTGAAAATGAAACCAATTCCCTTAAGCCAATCAAGATTGTGTGAGTTCATTTTAAACACCAACTCCAAAAATTTGTTAGCCTAAGCATATATGTCATTTTCCTAAAGGCATTCAAGAGTGTGTAAATTCATTTTAAGCACCAAATCCAAATGTTTTCTATCCTAAACATTCATGTCAATTTCCTTGAGGCATTGAAGATTGAATTTGATTATTTTAGCTGTAACCATGTATTCAAAGACAAGTGTTTAAGCATACAAGTTCATTCCAAAAACAACTTTAAGGAAAAACCTATAAGAAAAATGGTTAGTGATTTCTAGAATTCTCCAACCTTTAATGCACAAGTGAGAAAATATCCCTACAAAACCACAAGTTAGGGCATCAAAAATGTATGACAATAATGAAATAATCTTGCAATGAAAATGTTAACACAAAGTTTAGCTTTTGACAAAAAAAACAAGTATCTAAACAACATCAAAATCTAATGAAACTAGCACCATCATGACAGGCTCAAAATCAGCTTTTCAACAATATTTCATTTTGCAAAAATAGAGTCTGTATGCTCAAGTTATCAGCAAAAAACCAAAGGTTTCTCCTTATGGTCTAAAAGGGCATGTGGAATGCTTGTGCAGTGATGATGTCAACAACTTGTAGGCTTATTTTTTATGGTTAGATACACATCAGGGAATTTTTTTTTGTAAAATTGCTAAAAAAAAAGGTCAAATCTAAATGATTGATTAAAAAGATAAACTTTATTTTTAAAAATAAAAGTGAGAAGAAAGTCAAAACCTATGAGTTCTATTGAAATATCAAAAAAAAATTTTAAAAAACATGGGTTGGGGGAGGAGCAAGGTGGGCAGAATAGGAGTTGTAGTGGCAATGGTGGGGGAGAGAAGTGGTGGTGGAGCGAAGCAAGCATTTTTCTAGGTGGCAGAGGAAGGGTTTTGGGCAGAGGTAGAAGGAGGGTTATAGGTCAAGGCGGAAGGAAGGTTGTAGGCCAAGGTGAAAGGAACTATGTAAGAGGTGGAGTGGAGTTTTATGACATCAATGGGTGGTGTAGAAGTCGATTAGTGCATGGGAGGAAATCAAGTGGTAGGTAGAGGTAGCAAAGGTGCAAGCTTTGGTGGAGGAGATGCAAGATAGTTGTGGTGGCAACGATGATTGCAAAGTAAGCCACGACAAGGTGGATCGGCAAGGTGAGGAATTTAGTGCACTCGCAGCAGTCAGAGGAGGCGGCAATTGTGGGTAAGTAGGAGGTTAGAGTACTGGTGAGGGAGCAAGGTAGAGGAGATAGCTAAGGAGATGTAGTGAGGTTTGAGCATGGGAGTAGATCAGATGAGGGCTAAGCAGTGGTGTAGCAAGTGAGGGTTATGGGTGGTGAGGTGCATCAAGGGAGGAAGGGAGGAGCTTGTGGGTGGGAAGCAAGGGGGAGAAGGTAGTGGCAGGGAGGTTTCAGTTGCAGTGCATGGAAGGAGGTGGTGAGTGAGGGAGGAGGTGGCAAGCATGAGGGCAGCGCCCATGGGCACCACTGGTGGTGGCACTTGCGAGTGCCAAACCTACAGCAAGAAAAATCGAGTTAAAAATGTTAATTTTTTATATTTTTATATTATATTTTTTTAATTTCCATTTAGACTTTTTGACCACACACTTTTTTTTTACAACTTATATATGTATAATATAAATATATATACAGTAAAATATATATTTATATTATTAATATATATATAAGTGATAAAAAACAAGAACATAAAAACAAACACTTTTTTCTTTTTTTACCTATTTATCTATCAACAAATATAGGCTTTTTTTTAGTTTTCTATTTTCTCATCAAAAAAGTAGTATACTCAATGTATATACACTCCTCCAACTTGGAAATAGAGAAATAAGAACTACAGAGTGTTATATATCAAAAGACTTCCTTTATGTGCTTCAAACACGATGATGGGCTTTTTGGCTCAATTAGAGTCTCCTCATGAAACTTGATCTCTAAGTGCAAGCCTTCAACCTACAAGCTTAAAACCTCACAAATAAACTCAAAAAATACGTTAGATAATTAGCTTGAACCCATGAAGTGGGTCTCACTGGGCATGCCAAAATGTGTTGCATAAAAATGTAACAAAGGAATGAACAATAAGCAACTAAAGTCTATCCCTACATATTCATGCAAACCAAAAATATGAAAGACAATATGTAAGTAATGATGACATGAAATCAATAGAGCTTAAACCATTCAAAATATCACTAATTCAAACCTCTTAAAATCAGCAAGTTGTTGATGATTTCATTGTTGTGGGATGTGGTTTCTCACAAATCCTACAGCATAACAATGGATTAGATAGTACTTATAAAAATGAGGAGAGAGCTCTCTTTTTATAGGAAATGAGATGAAATAGATGGTTGAGATTCAATGCAAGATGAAGGGCTAGGATCTTTCAGGATCAATGAGGTGTCCATGAGGTGGAGGCCAAGTAGACTCCATGTGGATTAAGATTTTTGGCCATTCAAATGGGGGAAGATGCTGACATATGTGTGAGAAACCTTTGATAGGTCAATAAAAAGTGTAAGAGGTGTGAGAAGCATGGTTTCTCACACATGTGTGAGACACCTTGATTCTCATGTGAAGGGGGACAAACATGCAAGAGGTGTGGAAGGAATGAGGGGTGTGGGAAGTGTGAGTGTTCCTCACATGTGTGAGGATTCCTCATACATGTGTGAGCACACACTTAGTATTAAAAGGGGATTAGCAAGGTGATTAGGAAAAGTAAGCAAGATTAGGAAGTGGGTAGGCTTAGAAGGATGGGTTAGGTTAGGAAAGTGAGGTTGGGTGAGGGTTAAAGTTAGGAGCCATGTGCTCAAATAGGATTAAATTTAATATTTAATTCCAAGTGGGATTAAAAAGGATTAGTTAAGTAAACAAAGTACTTTACTTAATCAAAGTCAATGGGTTAAGATGTAAGTGGGATGAGGGGCAATAGGCTAGGATTTAAATAAACCTTAGTTTATTTAAATCAAGGAAAGGTGAATGTAATTAAATAAATGTAAATTTATTTAATTAAAGGTAGGAATAAGACTATAATTAAATACATAATAAATATCTATTTAATTGGTCATGAAAAGGGGATTTGGACAATTTTAGGTGTCTACACTTTCAACTTTCGTCGAACCATAACAATCAATATGAACCAATTCCAATATGCCATTAATACTAGCCTCAATTGATAATATTATTAATGTATGTAAAAGAGTTATATCAATTGTAATATTGTTAATGATGTCAAGCCTTAGTTTGTTAGACATTATGCTCATTCAATAGAGTGTCATATGATTTGATTGATGGAGACGATTTGAATTATCAAGAGGGTTTCAAGAAAGTATGATGATGTAAGTGTTGATAAGTGTATGGTATTCAATGGGAACTTGAATCAGTTGGACTTTGATGGTATAATGTTCTTTTATATGATTTGATTAAGTGTTGGAATCATGTATACACATGACAATTTGGTCAGTGAATGAAGGAATACAATATTAATTGAGTTACTATAGTTGTCACCAAGCACATGAAGAAGATATTTAGAAATAATACTTTCAATCAAGTAATTTCAATTTTAACCAATTCTAGTGTTGACCAAGCAATATGTAATGTTAACTGAGCATGAGAAGGAAGAACAATTTAAGAAATAATTTATCAAAGTCCAACATTTGATAAAACTAAAGATTGTTCAAGAAGTTTTAAAGATAAGGATAAAGTTTGTTTCAAGATGAACAATTGGAGAAATTCAAAGAAGATCTTGTTAGAAATAGGAAATACTAAGAGGAGGGGTGAATCAGTATTCCATAAATTTTTTCTTAACTATAGATATCTTTAACAATATTTAAGCAGGAACATAAGATTAAACTTAGAAGTAAACAGAATAGCAATACGATGCAACTCATAACACCATTATTTGTTAACTAGGAAAACCCTAGCTAAGGGAAAACCATGTTGGGGATGATACCCACAAGATGGTCAACTAATCAAAAGTATCTTATGAGAGATATTTCCCTTGTTAGGAATCTATTACATTTGTATCATGTATTTTTCCTTATTAGAGGACTACGCCTTGTTAGAAGTCTCAACCCAGTTAGGAGTTGGTATTACAATTACAAATGTAGCAAGATAAGCCCACTGCTCAAACATGCATATACAATGATATATTATGTACACAAAATATATAGATACACAACCTTTTTATATACTACCTTTTCTCTACTATAATATAAAATTTGAATCACATAATAATCACAATATAATGTCATAGTCATCACATAACTTTGCATCGAAAACTCTTTCCTTTATACCTAACTGTTATGTCATGTTGGCCTTCAAGTATGCACATGCTTCTCAAAACATAAAGTCAATTCATGATAAGTTAGGGTTTACATCTAGGAAGTCATCCCATAATAGTTAAGTAATTATTTTGGCAAACCAAAATAATTTCTTATTACAATTTACCAATTCCTTGCCTTTGTTATTATATGCATGTACATGACTAAAACTGGTAAAATTTTGATAGCTTTGTTTGTACATATTATTATGACTTTTGTTCTTGGGGATATGATCTTCAATGTCTATATGACATCATTTTGACTGTGCATGTATCAATTCTCTCTCTGTGAAGCTCTCCAATCAGAAAGATATCTCTTCTAATAGTTAACCTTTATTACACTGACAATTTTCTAAGCTATCTTCTCCAAAATGTAACTCCAAAGTTCACCCACTAGATATAGAATATATGTTGCCACAAATGAAAACCTCATGGTATCTCCTTAGTCAAATTTTTGAAAATCTCCCCCTTTGGCATTGATGGCAACATATGCAAAATTGACTAAGTCTCGAAAAAATTCAAAATTACAAAATTTGTGAAGTTCTTCACATGGCCATACAAAAATTCAAAGTGTGGATCATTTATATTTATAGTCCATCTTTATACTCCCTCTTAGTCTATGCGCTACCATATACATCCTTATACAATTTTCCATACATGCGTACACTCCTCATTTGACATCAATAGTAAAGGTGAGTTAAACTATATACAAGTCAAAATTTGAGTCTACCTCCAATTTATTATGGCAATGGACTAGTTAACAATGCAATGCAATCAACAAAGCTTCTCTACAAACTAATCAGGTATGTATTCTATGCATTTCAAATTGAATCTAATATATTGATAAGTGTGCATAAGCCATAAGATGATAGTTCAATGGATTGAAAGTCTACATAAGTAAAATGCTCATAAGATACCTTAACCTTTAGACATTCATCAAACTACTTCTGCACTAGGTTAATCTTCAATGACAAATTTCTCTTAATAGAAAAAATATCTTTAATATATTTTCCTTGCTTTCCTGCAACATTCTCTATCATCGTGAATTTTGTTGATTGTTTGCTCTATTGGTCTGATTTTTCACAGTATAGAAAAACTCTAAAAATTTGGGTGAAAAATCATTTAAGTCTTTGAATTAAGTAGATTAGGGTTTTCATTCCTCATATTTTTCAAATTTTTAGGTTACCCTAGTCATGCCCTATTTCATGTGTTGCCTTTCCCTTTTAAATTCTCAAGGTTTGTCTCTCGGCTCAGCCATTAAAATATCCCAAGTGTGAAAAACCCTAGGTCTCTTTTTAATTTTTTAAAAGGATTTGTAGAGTGCTTAAAATTTTCCCTTTACGTTCTTACGGTGTAGGGTTGAGCAGGTGAGCACAAAGGGTTTGAAAAGGCATTCCCAGGCATACACTTAAGGTGAGGTGTTTTGCGAGTAAGTGTAGGGGTTTTTAAGGAAGATGTTATATTGATTTACGAGGATATGAGTAAACAATTGAACAAAAGGGTAGAGAGGTATTGAGTTATAATTTATGCATATACATTTTAATGGATAGCGTAAGGGTGTAATACCTTGGCATGGCGTAAAGTTTGATCTGAAAGGATGCATGAAAGGTTTTATAGTTCTACAGGTAAAAGGATTCTGTAAGAACGAAAGTAAAGTTCAAATGTGATAATGTGCATATGTTTTTGAGCTCATGGACAATCGTAAAGCATTTTTTTAGCAGTAAAAGTGTCGAGTGGGACCTGTTGAATTGTCAGATGGGCCTTGGTGCAAGTGAATCAAATGAAGACACGACATCCATGTCAGATGGGACCAACCTGCGTGGCATACAACTTAGGTATGAATTTTTCATGTGCACAAAATCAATGATGATGTTATTTTTAATTTTTTGAGATCAAATTTAGGCCGTTGATACTTGAAAAGGGAAGTTTTGTCATTATGCCATTACACTTGCAAGCTAAGTGTGTGAACAAAGAGCCTTTTTATCCTTTCTCCATGGTTAGAAGTTGAGTTTCAACATATAAGCATAAAAGGGTAGACAAGGAGATGAAGAGAAGGATTTACGTTTCTACAAGAAAGGGTAAATATAAGAGTGGGATATCATCTAAGAAGGCTCTTTGGGGGTGTAAAGGAGAAATAAAAAGGGTAAAAGGAAAGCCTTAGCAAAAATTTTATGCTCATAGAAGGAATAGTTGAATCATGAGATCAAAGGTGTCTGTAGAAAGGTTTCTGATGTTGCAGTGTTAAGGGTTGTGTATAGGCGTAAAAGATGAAGAAGGCTAAGATAAGGGTTTTACGCTTATATGATGAAAGTCTAAATCATAAAAATAGAAGTATCATGTGAAAATGTTTGAGGTCATACAGGGTAAAGGGCATCATAAGAATGTAAAAAGGATTTTCAATACAGTGCCAAGACATCATTACGTTCTTATGATTAGGGTATGTTGAAGCATCTCCAAGTGAACGTAGAGATCCATCAAGGGCATTTTTGATGTTACAAAGATTGAAGGTTTGACTTAGCGTAAGAATAGGAGACCATAATTTGAAAGAAAATGGCTGATGTGTCATGCCAGGTAAGTAGGAAAGACAAAATTGCCATAGCCAAGTAAAATAGAGCTTTGAAAAGTACATCAAAATAAAATTTCACGGTTGATATACCTTGACGGCAACTTGCATAAATTGGTTTAAAGCTCGTGCATGCTAAATTTATTGAAAAAAGATGGTAGATGTATGATTAAAACATCAAGGATTTAATTAAATAACAGAATATTTGCCAATTTGAAGAATTCATTTTCTATTCCATTATGAAGCCTACCAGTTGCAGAGTTTTATGTATCTTGTGTAAAGAGTCACAAGCATACTTATAGAGAAGATGGTGGATAAAGAAGTTGAAGAAATGCATGAAGAAGAAGTCAAAGTCAAAGATGAGGGTGATGATGTTGTAGAGGTCACACCTAAAGGAAAAAGGAAGAAATCTGCTGCTAAGACTGAGAAGAAGACAAGGATCAGGAAACCAAATAAGCATGTTGAGGATTGGCTGAAAATTCTCCCAGGATCATCAAATACAATTTTTGCAAATGACCATGTTTTTTTAGACCCATATGTTTTTGTTCGAGATGCTGAATGCCCTAGAGTGATTGGTTATGATCTTTTTATGTACTTTTATTAGAATAGAATAGAAAATGTGCCAGTGTGTAACCCATGGAACAGAAACATGCCAAAATTGATATTTCCAAAAATATTCATTGATGTTGATTTGTTGAAGGCCCTAATGAATTCCTATAATCCAATAACTAGGACATTCCATAGGCATAATGGGAGTGTATTATGCACATTTGATAGAACTTCTTTTTTGAGGCCTTTGGATTAAGGGTACAAATGGATGTACCTATTGATATTGTAGATTTGCAAGGAAAGTTTGACAGGAACAAAACCTACTTTGTGAACAATGTTATGCTGCCACATATTCCTTACAGGGTAAAAAAGGTAGGGTTACTTCCAAAAAAGGTGGGGGATTGCCTACCTTTGAGTAGGTTTAAGAATTATTTCAAAAACATAGTGTATGGGTTGCACAAAGTGATGGGAAGTGATGGTGCAGAGGATTGTGTGTATGGTTCTCTTTTTCTAATGGCATGTGATATACAGGACCCTTTCCACCATAAGGAGTATGATTATGTGGCCTTCATCATTGATAGTATGCACATGCAAATTTGTGATTCAAAGAAGGGAGAGATGAAAGACTTCAAGTTCCACCATTATTCACTACTGATGCACCTTATCCTATATAAAAACATTGGATACATCAGCGGCAACTTAATTGATCAAACTTCTGATGAATTTGTTGAGTTACCTATGCAACTCTGGACTCGTATTTGGCATAAGGATTTCTATTATTCAAATGCCCTTGTGTTCTTTAATTTGTCTAGTTCTGCTATTATGAGGATGGTAGACCATACCTTTTTTAGAGCACCAAATATTTTAAGACCTTTTCTTAGACCGGCTCTCCTAGATGAGAAAAATAGGATAGACCATAATTAGGGGGACATATTTTTTTTTAATGAGTGCACATTGATTAGGATATATGCATGTCCATAGTCTCCTCATATTTTACCCAAATATTTACCCCCCAAATTGGCCATTATTGAATTCTTTTAGCAATTTCTTTTAATGAACAGGGAAATGATCCCTCCTACCCTACACAAGCTTGCATTTCTTTGTAGAACTTTTAAAATAGGGGATTTTGAAATTGGAAAAAATGCATATGAGGAATTGAGTGAGTATTTGAGCCAATATAAATTTGTTACTGGGCCATATAGGATGTATGATCCTAAAATTTATATTACCAATGAGGTCAAGGCCATTAGGGGGTATGTCCTACCTCCAAGTAAACCTATTCTTGTAAAGGATTTAATTGCAAATATGGTAGCAACAAGGGAGGCTGATGAGCTACTTGAAAAGTATGGTGAAATTAGGAAGGTGGAAGAAGCTTTGAAGAGAACAAATCTTGATTTTAAGGGTTTTTACACAGAAGTTCCCTATCCTAAAAAATTTTAGAAAATGGTGGAGAATTTTGACTACATTATGTCCCAAATGCCACATCAACCAGAAGGAGAAGAGGCCACTATAAATAGGAGTCACCTGAACCAGATGTGCAGCTTGAGGTTGAGTTAGAAGAAGAACAACCATCAACCTCAACATGGGTCCCTAAGGGAAATAAAAGAAAAAAAACAATGCATATCTTGGAGAAGGTAGTGAGTAGAGCTTTGCAGGTAATCCTAGGAAATGATGAGTATTTCATTGAAATCAAGCAAAATTATATATATCAAAGAGCTACTAAAGAAGGAAAGGATTCTACTGATTTACAAATTGCAGCTTCAAGATTGGATGACGGGCTCATCCAATCTAAAAAATTCATGGAGGATGATGATTTTACTAAATCATCAGTGTTTAAAAGTTTCTTCTACAAAATAAAGAAAAATGAGCTCACTTTGAGCCTTACACTAGGAGAAGACCCTAAGAAGAATAAAGAATTGGTGGAAAAACTACTTGCATATGACCCTGAGATTGAAATAATGACCCTTGCTGAGGCTAGGGAGTTAGTACTTAGGAGTGGTATGATTTTGATACCTAATTGGGATATTGAGAGAGCTTTTATCCTTGATCAGATGAGAAGATAGGACAAAGCTATTAGCTATGAGGCTAGTGGTAGTGAGGGATTGAAGAGGGGGTCAAGTTTTAATGTAGACACAAAAACCCTAGTAGTTTGGAGTATTGCCCTTGATACAAAGAAGCCAAAAATGATGGATATACAAGAAACTGCCCAAGGTAATATGATTGTTTAGACATTGGACAATACTTCTAGAACAAAAATGTCTAGCCTACTTAAACATTTTGCACTCATGAATGAGGCCAAAGTTGAGCAAATTGAAGACAGGTTAGTTGCTATGTACAAAGAATGTATAGATGCCTAGAAGTTGTATGAGGAGGAGCTTAAAATAAAGCATGTACAGAAGCAAAAGATAGAAAAGTCAGAGGGGAAGATACAAAATTTAGAAGCAGAAATAGTATCCCTCAAGGAACAACTCAAGGCAGCTTTAGAAGTAGAACATGCACCAAGGTAGGAAATAGAAGGAAGGCACACTGTAGAAGCAAAGGCTCAAATAGAGGAGGTATCTATAGGGATAACAGTGCCAGTGCCTATGGTTAGTATGGAGACATGAGCTTCCCAGTCTGATAGTGCCACTAAGAAAAATGCTTTGATAAATGTATTAAATCATAGAATAAGCACTCTGAAAAGAATATCTCAAGATGCTTTTAATGCATTTATCAATCTACAATCTACAAAATAGGTATGCAAGGATGCAATTGGATGGCTTGAGCCTATTTTTCAACAATGGGGGCCATATATACAATTCTTTGACAGGTTGATACCCTTGTTAGCTAAGAAGCTAGATCTCCTAGACAAAGTTATTACTTTGAAGGAAGGTATTGCATAAAGTGAAAGACTTATTGCAAATTTTCACAAGGAAGCTAGCAGTAATTCAAACCAAAATGAAAGTGCTGACAAATGGTTTTTATTCTTTAATTCTTTCTATTACAAATTTTGATAACAAAATGAAGTATTTCAATGAATGGTCTAATTCTTTTGACCATATAGTAGACTTGACATAGGTGGCACCCATTTTTCAGAATGATATTGATGAGTATGTTTTTAATGAACTAATTGATACCCTATTCAAGGTTGAAATTGAAATGAATAGGTTTGCCATAGAAGGAAGGGTAATTACTAATGCCAAGTGGTAGAAAACTATTGATGAACTAACAACAGTTAAGGAATGTGAATGGCCAACCAAAAGAGAAGTATTTGTCTAGGAAGAGATCATAGAAATCAAAGCTATCCCAATAGGGAGCAATTAAAGAAAAGGAAAAAATTAAAGATCTTATGCTCCAACTATCATCTGTAACTTTTTTTTGTTTCTCTTTGAATGAAGGTATCTAGATATTTTTGTAAAAGGTTGATGTACTTATTTTTGTAAAATGACACATGTCAATCACATTTTCACTTTTCTTGTTGCAACTTATGCCTATATAAATGAGTTTTCAAGGCAATATGAGGGTCAAAATTTTGTATAATTTTCAGTCTTTTGAGAGAATACAGTCAGTCCAATAGTGTGTAGTTGTTTTGAGTTTATTTCCAATTGTACTTTTTGATGATATATTGAAATGACAGAATCAACAAGGTATTCTGGGCTTTTCATTCTATTGGTCATTTTGATTAGTCATCTAAAAGGATAATACAAAAGGATACTTACACTATATCTGTTTCATCAATTCCTATCTCCATTTTATGTGTTTATCTACTTTGAAGTCATTTAAATAAGGTTTAAATTGACTGAATGCAATCTGGATGGGTTGTATACTAATTTCATTATTTCTTTAATTAATTCAAGGAATTATAGAAATGCTTTAGTAAATCAGTAGGGTTTATGAATTTATGAAAAGGATACTTCATAAGAATGGGAATGAGTGATTACAGTTGATTAATTCATTTACAAGTTATTTGAATTAGATCTCTCTCCAATAGCCAATTTTCTGCCCAATGGATAAGGCACTGGTCACATAAGTCAGAAGTGAATAAGGATGAATTATGTTGTTGCATATCAAACCAATTATAAAATCAAAATTATTTTTCGTTCCATTTTGTTCAAAGTTATAAATGCTTGTCATTACTTGTTTATATTCATTCTCTGAGTCTTAGGTAGCTTCTATTTCTAGGAATATTTGTGAATTCTATGAGAATTATGACTAGATCTACTAATAAGGGATGCATACAAGTTTGAGAACATTAAAGGAAGTGAAGTAAACTACTCATGTGTTAGTGGGTAATAGATGAGAATCAGAATGAAACTAAAAGAATCTCTACATAGTAGTTTGCATTAGAATCATCCCTAGGTATACCTACCTTGGTTTAGCAGAGCCAAAAGAGTAGGAAACCATCCTTTGGTTTTGTTCAAATTGGGTCATTGTGGTTTATTCATGTAATTTCTTTTAGGAATTGGCTAATCCTTAGACTGTATGAGTATTTTCACTGTGATATTGAGCATTTCGTTGTTCATTAATTTGAAACACCAAAATGATCCAAGTTAATGACTTGAGCATTTTCACTTTTTAACTCATTCATCATATTTTTCAATTCATTTCTTTACCTCTAATCTATAAAGTGAAGGTTTGAATATATTCATGTGACAAAGCACATTTCTAATATAATTCTTTACCTTCATGTACACACTTTATAAATTATTTTATGCATGTATCCAAATTTTCAAAATCCTCAATGGCATTATTATCTACCTTGCTGAAGAGATTAGCATCATGTTCAGCTTTGGATCTCATAGTGGAAACTTATACTAATGTCTCAAATTGAGTGTCAAACTCTTTCAATACCATATTTTGCTTTTTCTATGGATCACTCTCACTGATATGTATTAATAGAAGACACTACATCTTATTTATCATTTTCTCAAGATTCTCTTAGGTAGTTTTGGTTTCCTTGCTCTTCTCAATGATCTTGTTGATTGAATAAGTGTAAATTAATCCCAAATTTTCAATATCATTCTCTTTTGTTTCTACAGGTTTACTAATCATTTTGGCCAAGAATGAATCCAATAAGGACTTGGATGAGCTAGGTATTTCTTTTCTAGGATCCTTGGTGGGTGTGACCAACTATAACAATAGATTATAACTGTCATCTTGCTCTTTGGTATTCCCTCCTACCTGTGTCTTAGTCTTTGTTGTGATGTGGAGCCTAATTATACTTGAAGTTTTATTTGGTGTGGTTTCTCCCTAGATTATTTTTATGGGGGTTTAGGGGAAGTACCCCCAAGATGAGGTCAAGGAGAAGCACCCCTATAGGGTCCTAGGAAAGCACCCAATATTGTAAAGGGCATCAGCTATTATTTTTCTATTGGATGACTTTTTCTAGCCCTAAATTTGTAAGCGGAAAAAGCTTGTATAAAATGGCTTAGAGTTAGGGATTTCACAATGTATGGTGAGATTGTAGCTTCTTGTGGTGGTATTGAGCTATAAGGGATTATGGATTGTAATAACTGGATAATAATAATATTGGACTTGTTGTTGGTGGATGTAGCCTAGGGATTGGGTGAACCACGTTAAATCTTTGTGTCTTGTGTTCTCTTTTGTGTGGTCTATTATTTTCTAATATTGGTTATATTTGCATGTAACTATTATTTATGTTCATGGTTAATCCTATCAACTAGTATTATAGCCAAACTATCATCATCTTTCTTTTTTAGCTAGATAGTCATCATTTTTTTAGATAGACTGCCATCATTTTTTTAAGCTAGATCATCCTCATTTTTTTTAGCCAGACCATCATCATTTTTTTAGCTATCCTCTACACAAAGGTCTCATAGTTGAGTGGGAGTCTCATACATAATGAAAACTAAAACTTCATATATGGCTTAATCCATGTGATTGTAAATGCAAACTAAAGTATGTCTATGTATCTTGCTCTTTATGCTATCCATGTTTTCAGTTTGGGTGGTCCTAGAATGTTGACCAGTTAGGATGTCTACTAGAGGCTTGAGAGTTATGTGAATGTGATGACATGTTGATGTTATTTGATCTCGATCTTTTTTAAAACCCAACCATCATAATGTGATGGTATGCTCTATGAGATGTTTGTATTCACTGTTCATTGATGCTCATCAGTCTTCTTGTGTGAAGTTGAGGTGTATGTATCTGAGATACTTGACTTAACCATTTTTGAGTCATCAATCAGTTATACATGGATTACTTTCTAGTCGCCTTGATGAGACTGAAGTGTTTGATTTACTCTTGATGATGTCATGTTATGACATGTTTGACTTGACCATTTTGGAGTCTTTGATCAGTATTATTTTGAGATACTTCCTGGTTGCTTGATAAGAACCAATGCATATTATGATTTATTTTGAGATACTATACGGTTGCTCGATGAGGAGCGATGGATTTTGTGATTATCATTGATGCCTTCAATTGTCAATAGAGAACTGTTGTGGTCATGATTATCAATGTATGCTTTTCAATTGCTCATGGAGATTTGATGTTCTTATTGTGGATTATCTTTTGGTATTTTTCCATTCTCTTGTTCATGACTGGGGTGATTTTATGTGATTATGGATTTGTGCTTTTATTGAGCCTAGGGTAGGTTATCTACTAGTAGTGTCAGGTAGTGGCTTACAATGGGGGTCGAGGCCCTAAGTGGCTATTAGGGTAACTCATTGTAAGTTATTTAATAAGTGAAAATATTTATACTAAATGGGGATTAAATGAACCTAATTATATAATTGTATGTTCTCGCTCATGCCTCAAGTTCTAGTACAGACTAGGATGGGAGTAGAGAGAATTCTTGGTTGTGACCTTGCATTCCATAGTATGCCTTGTCAGTATGAGAGGATACTAGTGGCCGCATAGGGATCACTAGGGGGGCAAGGTCTATTGAGATACTACCAAGGTAACTCTAGTGTGATTCGTACAATGATACTTTCTTGCTTACATAGTAGGTTTCCTACATGTCATTGTTGTGCCTTTGGGTATAGGTTTTGACCCTTTTATGTTGGAACCTTTGAGTCAGTATGCTTTTAGGATTTCCTAGACTTAGAGAGTAATTGTGTTACATGATTTGATATTTGTGATTTGATATCTTGTTTGGGACTATCTCCTTCAGCGTTGTCTTTGTTGGCATTTACCTTCATTATGTTCTTGGATCCTTATGATGGATGTTATTTACTGACACGTATCCTTATATTGATGATTAGCATGTGATAGATGATGTTATCTATTTTGTAGGATCATCTTATGCTTTATTCTTACATGTTAGATTTCTTTATGCATATGTAGTAGTATGTTTTAGGAGTGACATCATTATTACTATAATACCAATGATCTCTTCAGTGACTTGGGGTGTTACACATGGAGGGATGGCTAAGTCCCACGATGGTCTAATGATTCTATTAACGGTTGGGAGGAACTGCGCACTTAGTTAGTTGCATTTTTATGATGGATGGTTATCTTTTATGATGGTTGTTATATCTTTATTTGATGAGGATGATGTATCTTTATTTTTTACATATGTTTAATCTTTTAAGCCTTTCATACCCTATGACATGTACTGTGGATAATTGAGTATATGGACATTAGACTTTTCATTATTCTTTCATGTGGATGTGGTAGATGTTAGACTTAGTATTAATTCGATTAAATGTGACTCAACATCTTGGGATCCTTAAGGAATGTAACTTGTTATGTATGCTTACAGTTGATTGTATGTTATTATTTTTGCTACTATGTGTTTGGTGTGAATGGTTTATCTTTCATGTTTTTTTCTTTCTTTTAAATGTTTGGCAAACTTAGTAAAATTTAGGTTAATTCTTTTGGATTCCTTGGCGGGGCATTATAGAATACCACTAAATATTTGTATCCACCTACATGGCTTCATCATAACATTCAGGTTCACTAGCATTAGTAAGTAAAATAGAGTACAAACAGGGAGAAAATCTTGTTGGAGGTCTACTTAGCCTTGTTGACTATCTAGCATTCACTGGGGTGTATGGTATTTGTTGTTGTGGTTGTTGTAGCTTATAAGGAACTAATGGAACATCATCTTTTGGAGTATCATCTAGCACTACATAATCATTTTCTTTCTTCTCATGTTGCTACAATAGATCTTTATACAACACTTTCTCATTGAATATGACATCCATGCTTCTTACAATTTTGTGATTTTCAAAATCCCAAATCCTATAATCAAATTCATCAATGCCATATCCAAAAAATACACATTATTTTGACTCAGCTTGCAGCTTGGATCTATTTATAGGATCTATATGTGCAAATGCTTCACAACTAGAGGTTCTAAGAAAAGAATAACTCACCATCCTACCAGTCCATGCTTCCTCTAGAATACCACAACTCAAAGGAGTAGAGGGACCTCTATTAATCAAATATATATTAGTATTGATAGCCTTATCCAACATGTTGAATGAAATCCCAACATGCAACCTAATACTCCTTGCATGCTCCATTATTATCATGTTCATGCGGTCAGCCACTCCATTTTCCTGTGGAGTCCTTGGAATAGTTTTTGTCTATGAATACCATTAGTAGAGAAATAGTACTTGTATAAAAGGGCTTAGGGTTAGGGATTGTTTCACAAGATGATGTGAAAATTGGTTCTTGTGGTAGTATTGAGCTATAAGGGGTTATGAATTGTAATAAGGTTGTAATCACTGGATCATAAAAATATTTGAGTTGCTATTTGGTGGACGTAGCCCAGGGTTTGGGTAAACCATATTAAATCTTGGTGTCTTGTGTTCTTTTCTATGTGATCTATTATTTTCTAATATTGTTTATATTTACATGTAATTTTTATTTCTATCCATGGTTTAACCCTAAAAAATGTTCTAACTCTTTTCTAAAATACTCACCACCATTATCAGATCTGAGACATTTTAGCATTTTACTAGTCTCATTCTCAATTGAAGATTTCCATTTCTAAAAAGTTAGAAATTTTTGTTTAGTGTGGAGCCTGATCAGTCCCCAAGTGGGAGATTGTTAGATTGTGGTGACTGATCAGGAAAGTACTGTACATACTTCATAAATAGTGGTGACTGATTAGGAAAGTACTGTACATATTATGGCCGACATATGGCCGACATGTTATAACCCTAAAGTGGTTTAATACTTGTATAAAAAGGGCTTAGGGTTGGGTATTTTTTATGTGTGATGATACGAAATTGATTCTTGCGGCGGTATTGAGCTATAAGGGATTACAGATTGTAATCAGGTTGTAATCACTGGATTGTAATAAGATCAAACTTGCTGTTTGGTGGACGTAGCCTAGGGATTGGGTGAACCACGTTAAATATTGGTGCCTTTTGTTCATTTCTGTGTGTTCTATTATTTTTTGTTATTGGTTATATTTGCATGTAGTTTTTTTATTTCTATCTGTGGTTTATCCTAACAAAAATACATCAGATTTTTTTGTCTAAGGAAATAAACCCATGCTTTTCTAGTTGCATCATCAATGAATGTAACATAATAATGAGATCCACCAAGGGAAGATACATAAATTGGTCCCCATACATCTTTATGCACAAGCTCTAATTTTTCATTTTTCTTTTCCTTCCCACTCTTCACAAAACTCACTCTCTTTTGTTTTCCATACACACGTCTTTCAAAAAAATCCATATTGACACATTTCAAACTTGGTAAAACTTTATTTGAATGAATTAATTTCATCCCTTTTCTCACTCATATTCCCAATTTTTTTGTGATATAGCACTCTATCAAATCTACAATAACTATTTGCTCTCCCTACTCAACTGCAGCAACTATTCCTGAACATTCATTTTTCTATGAAACAATTAATGTAGAAGGAACCATATGACCTATACAAAGATATAAGGTGCCTACTTTCACACCTTTTTCTACTACAAGGGAACCTTTTAAAACCTTCCAATTTTTATCATTAAAAGTAACTACACAATCCTCATCACTGACTTTCCTTGCTAAAATTAAATTCCTACCTAGCCTTTGAAGATGTCTCACCTTATGTAGTTGCTAATGATTTTCATTTTTTAACTTAATCTTAACTTTCCTTTTCCAAAAATCTAATAGGGTTCATTATCCCCTAAAATAAACAAGCCCAAAATCCCCTTGGACATAACTAGTAAAATAACCTCTATGGGGTGTAGCATGAGATGAAGCACCAAAATCTAAAACCCATGAATCATCAACACTTTCTAAAGAAAGAAGAAAAGCATCCTCTTTAGATTTGTTGCTTACCACATTTTTCTCCTTGTTTTCATCTTGTTTGTCTCCTTCATTGTTCTTTCAAGTCTAGAAATCTTTCTTCTTATGCCCTAGTTTTCAATAGTACCAATCTCTTAGTTCTCTGGATTGAGACCTCTTCCCTTTTGATTTTTCTCTTGATTTCCCATAATTTCTAGAATTTTTCCTCTCTCATTCATTATGCCTCTACTTTTTTAATTCAAAGCACTTTCTAATGTAGATCCACCTTAGGTTTTCCTATGAGTTTCCTCACTCACAATAACAAGAATCATATCATCAAATTTTAGGGTATTAGATCTAGAAACATAAATTACTAACAACCATTACCAAGCCATTCCTCTTTCAAGAAAAGAACACAAAATGAAGAGAGCCCTAATTTCTTCATCAAAGTTGACATTCACAGAAGATAACTAACTAGTAATTATTAAACTTATTTAAATGATCTACAATAAATCTACCTTTTGCCATCTTCATATTAAATAAATGGTTCATGAGTAGTACCTTATTTAAAGTTGAGGTATTTTCATATAGTTTTTCTAGGGTGTATATATATATATATATATATATATATGATCAAATAAAACATATTATTTAAAAAGACTTAATAAAACTAAATCTTTATAACAATAAAAGTTTAACATATATATATATATATATTACAAGAGATATCAACTATTTAAAAGCAATTTTAATCGTTGCACACCAAATGGAGTGGATGCGACTGCTGATGAAATCCATGTAAAGGTCGAGTGACATCCATGATTGTTGTAATTACATTGAAATAGTGGGTCAAAGGATAGAAATTGATTCTGGATTAGAAGATGGAAATAATCTAACTAGTAAGATTGATAGTATTGGTACTTCATAACCAAGAACAGTAGATTGTGATATTGCTATTGATCACGTTGTGCAAACACTTGTTACAGATCATAAATAATATTGTGGAGAGTAATACTCCTTTAGGGCATAGCTTTTGATCTTAAACAATATTGTTTATTCAGGACTCAGCATTTGGTCCTAGAGATTCACTACTACTAGATCCTAATCTACATTGAAGATTAATTATGCCACAATATCAGTGTCATTTCATTGTGTAGCATGATTGATTGTAGTAAACCACTACACAAAAATAGCCTCATCTTGATTAAAGAACTATAGATCAACACTCAAATTGATTAGCTAAACTTTAGTAATAAATAATGACAACGTGATCTAGGTGGTGTAGTACAATTTAGCTAGATTGTTATCAACATTTTTTCCTTATTTAGAATACACAAGTTCTTTTGTAATTAGAAACATTTCTATGTACTTGATATTTGAAATAAATATAATTATTTCCATCCCTTACTGTGTCCAAGCCTACAATTATAGTCAAGCAAATAAGTATAAATCCACTGACACATGTGATCTCACAACTAGAAAATTTATGAGATGTGTATTAACATGACAAATTGACTGGAGCATATGAATTTAGGTTAGCCATTTCAAGTCTGGATAGAGATTCACATGGAAGTAGTGTTCCACAGAGATGTGCAAACATCCAACCCTATCCTCAATGGCATTTTAGGTAGCAGGCCAGCATGGGATGTAACTTGGCTATCCCTAGAGATCTTCAAATCTTTAAAACAACTCTAAAATTTATTGTTGAAAGCCACAGAGACACTTGGTTGCCTAAAGCAATCCCTCAACTATTCCAGGGATGGCCATGAAATTTTTTGTAATGTTTAAATAAACAAATCACTTATGACTTTAAAAAGAAAGGCCTGTTAAATATATCCTAAAAGATTTATAAAAATAGTATAAAAGCAATTAAATTAATCACAATGATAGTGACAATAGTATAACAGAAATAATTATATCATGATTCAGATTCATAGCATTGGCCATGATCTGGTATAGTGTAGAATTTTACGACAACTGCAGACAAACAATTATTTTGGGAATGGTCAGTGTACAGGCTTTTGTGTTCATCACCCAGTATTATTTTTAAGTGATCAACATGTAGGCCTCCATAGACAGTACAAATCCAGCTATTAGAAAAGTCGCAAGTTTTCAAGCTGCTGACTGCAAGAGATGAAAGGTCGTGAGGCCCATGGGGGGCAGGTACACTGCAAATGACAAATCTTTGTCATCGCCTGGGATAGTGGGGGTATAGGTCCGTTCCTCCCCTAATATATTTTCATTTTGTTAAAAACTTTACCATATATATTAAAACGTAACCCTTGAAGCGATTTCACTATAGACATTATTATTATACCACTGACCTTAATTGTTAAAGTTGTGCAACCTCTCTATCAAAGCGGGTACACTACATAATCGCAAGGTAGATAACCATGCCAATCGCCCAGAGTTAGGGGTGTGGGGGTGCGGTGGGTATAAACCCAGCCCACCCCGATTTACATTTTTTATAAATTTACTTTTCATTAAATAAATTTTTTTGTATATATAACACTATTCCAATTTCATCTTAACTTGAATGATTACTTATATATATATATATATATATATATATATATATATATATATATATATATATATATATATATATATATATATATATATATATATATATATATTTTTAATGCTCATGGATATATTTCAATATGGTTTTATTTTAAAAACCTCCTTACAATATTAGAAATTGAAATATATATATATATATATATATATCATATTGCTATAAATATAAATCTAATGGAGTGACTAAAATTAACTCATCAGAATTTTAACTTAGAATTCTCCATTTAAAATACAAACCTTTGTCTAATTAAATCCTCGATTCTATTACAATTTGAACCCAACCCGATTTAGAACTAATTTCTTTCTTAATTGGAACTAGGGTTTTCTAATTGAATTCCCTATTGATTTCTTTGCATGCACATAGAGTTAGCATGCTTATCTAAAATTCTAATCACAAGATTGAAGATTCAATCACAGAGAATATTCAGACACACATAACAGACATAATGAAGACAGGAAGAGAAAGAGTGCAAATGAAATATGTGAATATCACGAGTGTACCTGGACACTCATGCTAATTTTCTATGCCTTAGAAGTCCATAGAAAAATCCCTTCCTTCTCCAACATTCGCCATTCCTCCAAGAATCAAACCAACTGAACCCCCAAGTGACTATAAGTGCTTGTAGAAGCATATGATCTTGTTGAAGCAAATGAGCTTGTAAAAGCCCATGAGAATGTCCATACACACTAGGAGAGCCTCTATATAAAGGCCTCTAAGATGCATCTAAAATGTGTCTAGAAGGAACTAGGAGATAAGTGTGACAACTAAGCACATAACTTTCACGATAAGATAGACATGACAAGGTGTCTAGAATGTTGTAGACACCATGTGCTCAAATAATATGCTAACTCCTAAGTGTAGACAACATGTGCATACTTAGACTGCAAACTCCTGTGTTGTCAACATGACAACTCACGAGAGTTCGCATACTCCTATGAATTAATATTAAAATAATGCACATTAATTTAATCAATATTCACTTTACTCTTTTCAATTTAATTTATTGATTTTAAATCTCATGCACTTATCATGAAATTATTAATAAATTAATTTCTTTTCCATTTTTAAATTTATTTTTAAAAATTTAATTAATAAAATATTTATTAACTTAAATAATAATATTATTTAGCATTTATTTAAAATGAACTCTAAATATATTATTATTAAATTAAATTAATATTATCACATTCCAAATTTAAATTTACAACTTTTATCTCTAATTTAATTCTTTTATTTAATTAATTTCCTAATCAATTAAATAAAATAAATATTAAAATATCATATTAATTTTCCATTAAATTAAACCATTAGTTAAATCTTTTAATTAGGCTTAATTAATATAAATTCACTAAGAAAGAGTTTGGCAACAATAGCAAAATGTAAACTAGGGTAGGCACTACATATTCTGCCATGAAAGAAGAAATGGAGTTTTTGCTAAAAAATAAGACTTGGGATTTATACAAGTTGCTTGTAGGCAAAAGGGCTTTACAAAATAAATGGGTTTATAAGTTGAAAGAAAAGGATGGGGGTAAGAAAATATTTAAATCCAAGGTAGTTGTAAAAGGATTTGCACAAGAAAAGGGTAGTGACTTTGATAAGATATTTTCTCCTATTGTTAAAATGACTTCTATTCGTACTATTTTAAGTATTGTGGCTACTGAAGATTTGCATTTGGAGCAACTTGATGTTAAAATAGTCTCTCTTTATGATGATTTGGATGAAGAGATATATATGTCACAACCATAGGAATTTGAGATCAAAGGTAAGTAGAATCTAGTGTGTAGATTTAAGAAAAGTTCATATGGCTTGAAGCAAGCACCTCGGTAATGGTATATTAATTTTGACACTTTTATGAATGTGCATTATTATACTTGGTGTCATTTAGATCATTATATTTATTTTAAGATGTTGGATGATGATAGCTACATAATTTTATGTTTATATGTTGATTATATGCTTGTAGATGGGTCTTAAATGGATCACATTAAGGGGTATTGAAATTTGCAAAGATAGGAAGCACATAAAATTGACATTATCTCATGTTGATTATATTGAGAAGGTGTTGCAATTTTTATCTATGGAGAATGTTAATGTTGTCATCACACCTTAACTTGGTCATTTGAATTTGACTAAGAAGATGTATCCAAATACACTAGAAGAGGAGGTCAAGATATCCAAGGTACCTTATGCTTTATCTATAGGAAGCTTGATGTATGCTATAATATGTACTGGGCAAGATATTACACATGTAGTGGGAGTTACTAATAAGTATATGAGTCATCCACAAATTGAGAATTAGAATGTAGTGAAATAAATTCTCAAATTTTTTAGAGGAACATCTAGTAAGTGTTTACATTTTGGGGGCTCCACTACTAATTTATAGGGCTATATTGACTTAGATTTGGCAGCAAATATTGATAGCAGGCTGAGTACTACATGTTATGTATTTATTATTGGTGGGGCAACAATGAGCTAGGTTTCTATGTTATAGAAGGTGAGTGCTTTATCCAGTATGGAGGCAGAGTATGTTGTTGCTATAGAGGTAGCCAAGGAGATGATATTTCTTTAGTTCTTTTGGAAAGAATTGGGATACCCACAAAGACATAAATATTTTTTTATAGATAGCTAGAGTTCCATTCATCTTGTGAAGAATTATACTCTATGCTCAAAGAAAAAATGCATACAGTTGCAGCACCATTTCATTTGCTCAGTTTTGGATGATGGATAGTCAAAGTTAGAGAAGATACATAAAGATGATAATCCAACAAATATGTTTACTAAGGCAGTAACAAGGGAGAAGTTGAACTCCTCTTCAGCTTTGGTTGGTCTTCTAGATTGAATATACTAAAAGAAAAATAGAGTCTAAAGTGGTTTGATATTCTAGTGGGAACTATAGGTTTAGCGGTGCTATGATAAGTCTCCAATCGGGAGGTTATTGTTGTGGAGTCTGATCAATCTCCAAGTGGGAGATTATTGTGATGTTGAGCATAATTAGACTTAGAGGTTTATACAATTCAATTTCTCCCTAGATTATATCAATGAGGTTTGGAGTAGTGCCCTAGGTGTGCTCCCTATCCTAGTATAGGGTGGGGTCAAGGGGAAATTCCCTTGTGGGAGTTTTCAGGGGCAACACTCCTAAAGCAAAAAATGACCCACTATTGTAAAAGGCATCAGCTATTTTTTTTTCTATTGGATGAATTTTTCTAGCCCTAAGTTTGTAGGTGGAAAAATCTTGTACAAAATGGCTTAGGGTTAGGGATTTCATAATGTATGGTGGAGTGTAGCTTCTTGTGGTGGTATTGAGTTGTAAGGGATTGTGGATTATAATCACTAGATAATAATAATATTGGACTTGTTGTTGGTGGATGTAGCCTAGAGATTGGATGAACCACGCTAAATCTTTGTGTCTTGTGTTCTCTTTTGTGTGATCTATTATTTTATAATATTGGTTATATTTGTATGTCACTATTATTTATGTCTATGGTTAATCCTAATAGCATTCTTTACCTCTATCTCATTTTCTCTAGCCTCTTGGAAAGTTTCAACTTTTTATCTTGATGCTCCTTCCTTTTCTACCTCTATGGAGTCTAGACTCTCCATTTTCTTTTGTATCTCCTTCTTCCTTGTCTTCTTTCTTCTTTTACTCTTCTTCCTTGCTTTCTTCTTCTTCTAAAAAAGTGCTAGAATAATCTACAATATTCTTAGCTTCCAAATTGCTAGGACTCAATTTTTATTGAGTACCAAATGGATCTATTGAAACATTTGCAAAGGGGTCTTCATTGGTGTCCATTGTGTTGAAAATAGATTGATACAAGAATGAATATATGCTTCAATCATTGTTTTGTCATTGATTTCAAACTTGCTAGTTGTTATTAAGACAATTTATTATATGATTTAAGTACTATCATTTGTTTGATTGATGAAGAGGATTTGGTCAAATGAGGTAACAATAGCACCTAGAGGAAAGGTTGAGTTATGATATGGAAAAGGAGTACAAGGATTAGTTAAGACATTGATATTATAGTGCATTGATAATCTACTTAAGGTTGCAAAGGATAAAAACATTGATTAAGTTCATAAAAATAATTTAAAAAAAGTATGTCTACCAAGCTTAACAATCTACACATTAGGTATCAAGAAAAGTTAGTGTAAGCCAAGCAAAAAAATAGTTGGAACCAAGAAAAGTCAATTTTAGTGTAAGTTGAGTGATGTAGTGTAAGCTAAGTAAAGGTTAGTTGATGTTTAGCACTAGTAAACTATAGTTCATGTTGATTTTTTTTACAATGGATTTTGAGAAATGCATTATGTGCTGAGCACCAGATGCCAGTTAATGTTGAGTGTCAACATTATGAGAAAGATCAAAAATTTGATAAGTCTGAGCTAACAAGTTTTATTTTATGGATTGTGTGAATCATGTGGAAGATAAGATTGATGATTTTGTGGCACATAATTCATGGTGAACCATTTTGAGAAAAATTTAAAGAGGATTGAAGGAGAATTTTCTAGAAGGGAATAAAATAGAATAGTGGGTAGATTCATTGAATCCTACCTAACCCAACCTAACCCTAAAATGGACAATGGAGGATGAATGACAAAATATCTTAATTCTCTATTTATAGCAATGGTTGGTTAGAAGCAAAGGTTTTCATGTGTGAGAACCTAAGACAAGGAGTCTAGGGTATTGCTTTATTCAGTGACCTAAGAGAAGAGACTGCATTGGTAAGAAAAGAAAGTATGGATTCTTGAAGGATGCACAAGCTATCAGAGCTTAAGTGTGTGAAAGAAAAGAAAAATGGAGGACTAAAACATAGATCTATAATCTACAAGTGTGTTGTAAGTTTTTATCAGATCAAGCCAAACTATTATGTTCTAATCATTGTACCAATCTAGGGTAAATCCTTTGGATTAAATTTGACCTAATAGTCATTTGTATATCCTTTAACTTAGTGACATTCCAAGTGAATGATCTAAAGTCCTCTAACAAGGCTTACTCCTAGCAGGGTGCTTGAAATCCTTTAACTAGGTCATATTTAACAATATGCATTGTAACCTTTAACAAGGTTGGCCTTTCACAAGGCATCACTTCAGAAGAGTGAAAATAAGTAGCATGTTAGAGTATTTTTTCTCAAATTTGGTTTTGACATTAAATGATTATATCAAATATGTTATTGAATCTATTGTGTTTCATGCTTACATTTATGCAAATTTGATTTGATAAAAACCTACAAGTTTAAGTGATTATATGATCTAATAGATCCATGCATGATCAAAATGTTTTATAGGTATGGGTTCACTAAATTGTGAAAAGTTTTAATTGCACATCTAGACTTTGGATAACTAATTCACCCCCTCTTAATTATTCTAAAGAATTTCAACACATTGTAATAAATGCTTCCTCTATCATCAACCCCCTTCCTCTTGATGTGGCATATTCATGTAATCAATAGTTTATTTCTACTTAGGTGCATCCAAGGTAGTGCTAGTTACCTCATCCTCTGTCATTAATGTAGTATTTTTAGTTATTGTAGAAGTGTCCATTTCTGGTGAACTAGGTGGTACTTCTATTAATGAAGATGTGATCACTTCATTTCCAACCTCTTTAATGTATGCTATTCTTGTGGATCACTTAATATTTGATTAAAAAGCTCTTTAGTATCCCTTATGACCTCTTCTTTTAGACCTCCCATAAGTCTTATAACTCTCATTTTATCTTGCACAAGTGGATAAATTATGTGCATGATCCTTTCCATTTGCATGGTGTTCTTTACATCATACATTTATAACAACCTCTTCACTCAAATTTTATTCTTCCTTATTCTTTTTTTAATATGACTCATTTAGTTTTTCATACAATTCTTTTGGAAGTTCTTCATGAATGGTAAGTAAAAGCTTCTTAAACTTAATCATCTATTGAATTATGGTTACATCCAAATTTATTTTCTCATAGACATGATATCTATCATAGTATTCCATATGATTCTCAATATTACCTTTCTTTTATTGAAAACTACAATTAGAACAATTGTTATTTTGTTATTATTGTCAAATCTTAGTGGTGAGATAGTTGCTTCCTGAGTAGAGTGTCATATCAAGATGATCAGTGAAGAGGAATTTAGAAGAAGAGATAACAAGAGGATCTACTGGAAAGGTTGAGTTATGTGGAACTACAATGGGCACTTGATCAATTAGACCTTGAAATAATAATATCTTCTTCTTCTTCTTCTTCTTCTTCTTCTTCTTCTTCTTCTTCTTCTTCTTCTTCTTCTTCTTCTTCTTCTTCTTGTGGTTTTTGTTGTTGTACTTGGACTTCATATGGTGTGACTTGTCCTCTCATTTTCCTTCATAAGCAGCTATCATCTTTTCCCTTTTCTATGGACTAGTGGGCATCTCTTTAACTCTTTTGGGCCTTGAAGTCTCTACTTGTTCTTATTTTACTTTAACTTGTCATGTCAGTCTCCTTGTGCTAATAGTTGTAGATGATTAAACATGAATTATTCTAACTTCTTATGCCATGGAATGGTCAAGTGTGAATGATGGTGTTGATTCAAATTTGGGTGTAGATTTAATAGATAGTATAGATGGTGTTGTGTTAAGGCCTACTTGAACTGATATTGGTGGAACAACTAGGACATATTTATGTCCAACCTAGCTCATCTCATATAAAGATTTCTTGACATCAATAAACTCTTGAGATGTCATGTATGTTTCTTTCAAGCCCTTCTTCATTTCACTATTAACCTTATTCCTTGCTACCTTTTCAATCTTGGACTAATAAGCCATCCTCTTGTTCTCTTTGCAAGTGTCAAACCTTGAATTATTAGCAACTAAATTATAATTTAGGATCCTTTGTGCATATCCTTCAATTGCTTGCTCTTTAATCTCATAGCCGGGTGGGTCTACATACATCACTCTAGGAGTGACTACCTTCATGCTGGTGAAATTAGTATCTACCATGAACATAATTCATTTTTGTACTTTTTAACCATAGACTTTGGAATTATTGTCCTTTTCTTCATTTGAGACTAAAAAGTATTCACAATTATTGTTGCATTATTGTCAATTTTATTGATAGGGTACCTTCTATACAAATTTTTAATATTTTCCATTGTCCACTTCTCATTGTTCCAATTAGACATGGGGATGAATGGAAATATCTTCAAGTGGGAAAACAATAGGTTATCAATGACTAAAATCTGAATATAGTATTTTTGGTTTTCTTTATCCTTTCAAGATTGTCTATCAGTTGAATTCACAAAATTTCACTCAAATTTTCTTGAGTCCTTTCAATGCATAACTTATAGGCTACATGTCCAAATTTGGCTTCCAATTCATCTTCCCTTGAACTTGAACATAACTTAGGGGTAATAATCTTACTTTATATTCATGTCATCCTATTTTATTTGACTGGTTACTATACCTATGCCATTGTAAGCTGATTTGGTGTTTTGTATCACAATCTTCTTAAAATTATTCTCATTTAATGGTATTGAACCTTGATTACATAAACCTATTACTTCAAGAATTAATTCAAATATAATGTCTTCTATTTTAATACCCATCCAAAAAAATCATCATAAATTATACTCATAATGATTTTGGTCCAATCCTAATTGTCAAAGTCATGATAAAAACATGAATTTCACTACATCAATTTTACCTAGGTGCTTAGATATTTCCTCATAAGAAAAATCCTATTTGTATATCTTTTCAAATTTATTTGAAATATTATTTTCTCCTATAGTCTAAAACTTTCAATGAGTATAGCTTGTAACGTCTGCAATTTATAAAACTCTATCAAGTATTTAAGAAGAAGTTGTGTTAGGGTCATCTTCGATAGGTGGAATAGGGCTATTCAACTTAGGATATCATGTAACATTAATTCTTCCATTTCAATGGCTAAAAATTTCAACCAAACTTAACAAATGAACTTCACAAAAAGTAAAATACCTCTAAGATTGCGATTTTCGGATTTTCTGATATGTTTCAAAAATATCCTTTAATTTTTTTCTAAGTCACTCTCAATTCTCTTTTTCTCGTCAATTGATCAAATGGTGATAAAATTATTGAATTTTAGCCATTAAATCCTTTGAAAATTACTTTTGCATTAATTGTGCAAATACACATTGATGAAAAAGATGTTATCCTTTACCAAAGAACTGTTTTCCTTCCACACACTCACATATGAGCTCTAAGTGACATGCGATCTTAACTATAGCTTCCCCTTATTCATATGATACTACCATTAAATTCTCAAATCTTAATTTAACCTATCAGGGGTTAAATAATTTGTTGATGTCATTTCCTCTTTACCTTTTAATGAATTGATTGCTTAGATTGGTAAAGGTTTGTTAGATACTATCACTAACTTCAACTTATTTCTAGATGAGTCATTTGTCTTCTTTTCTACACATATTTGTGTGCTTCTAGGTGTCTTAGCTTTAAAAAATGTTTGATTGAAGTTCTCTACTTTCTTTTTCACAATTTCTTCATGTCTTTCATTGTTGTTTTCATTCCTTCTCATATTGTTGTTTCCATTTCTTCTATAATTAGATGTCCTTTCATTCTATGATCTCATGTTATTTTTCCTCATATGCTTCCAAAACTATTGAATTTTCATAATTTTTTTGTATGCCCAAGTTTTTTGCAATCATAATAGGCTATGCCATTATTTCCATATCTAGGTCCTGATTGACTGATCTGTAATCTACAATCTCTAGAAATATGTCAAAAGTTGTTGTACTTATAAAAAAACTTTATTTCTTATGAAATTTTCTACTCCAATAGGTCTACTAGCTACAGGGTTAGTACCTTGATACATATTATTATTAAATCTAGGTTTCCTACATTCATTAGCTCTATGTCTATAAGTAAAGGAATTATAAAAATAACCAAAAAATGGATTAGTATACATACCTGTATAGTCCTTCTTCATGTGCCCAATTTCATTACATACAAAGCACTTTCCATTAAATTTATTCTTCACTTCTTTAGGTTGTGTAGATGGTTTGGGCACTTCCTTGTTCATATCTTCTTTTTAATTTTTTAGGTTGTTGGTTCATTATATCTAGTTCCTCAATAACTTTTGATCTCTTAGATGAATCTCCTTCATAGTAACCAATACCAATCATACCACCTTTAGGTATTTTCTCCATTTTATGCTCATCAAGCTTCTTAGTGCCATAATACAACTTCTCAAGATGTTGCTTTTTTTGTGTAATCTCTCTTTTCACAATAGTTTTATACTTCTTTGTTTCTATAAATTGTAGCTTTGTAGTTTAAGTTTAGATGCCACCTTGGTAAGTTTGGATTTTAGATCTTCATTATCATATCCTAGATCAAATTGATTTTTTTTCTCATCTACCATCAAACTCATCTTAAGATTTTTTATCTCAATCTCATGCTTTAGAATCTTATTCTCCTTCTTAAGCTTAGAAACTACATCACTATCCTTGATTTGATCATTTGATTATTTTTCTTGAATTTAGTAGGTTTAATATTCTATTTTAACTCCTAAATGAAATCTTGTGCAGTTTGATCTTCAAGTTTTCTCTTTATTTTTTTTATTACATCAAGTTCCTCTAGAGCTTCCTCCAAGTTGTTTTGTAATTGATTCATATCCATCGAGATCTTACTCAAGTTATTAGGTCTCCTTTAAGTAACTATACTCTAATACCAATTGTTAGAAATAGGAAATATTGAGAGGGCGGGGGGTTGAATTAGTATTCTATAAACTTTTGTCCAACTATGGATATCTTTAACAATATTTAAGCATGCATATAAGATTAAACTGATAAATAAGCATACTATTAACACAATGCAACTCATAACACCAATATTTGTTAGCTATGGAAACCATAGATAAGGGAAAACCCCAATGGGGATGGTACCAACAAAATGATCCACTAATCAAAAGTATAGTATGAAAGATATTGACCCTATTAGGAGTCTATTACATCTATATAGTGTATATTTCCTTGTTAGAGGATGAGGACTTGTTAGAAGCCTCAACCCTCTTAGGAGTTGGTATTACAATTAAAAATGTAGCAAAATAAGCCCACTACTAAAATATGCATATATAATGATATATTATGTACACAAAAGGTATAGATACAAAAACCTTTCTGACAGCGCTGATTTCTTCAATATCTGATTTATCATTTGTGTCTATCTTCACAAAACTTTTCATTTACTACTTTTTCTCTAATATAACATAAATTTTTCATCACATAATAATCATAATATTGTTGATTTTGTGGTTAGAACCTCCTTTAGGGTTCATAATATAGCTTAACTGCCTCTCATGGATCTGGGTAAGTCTGGTGTTTGTGATGTTCATTGATAGCTCAACCTTTTGGTGCAATGGAAAACATAACAAAATTTGGTATTAGAGCATTGGGTCATAGGTTAAAATCTTGGGAGGTATCCTTCATTACATCAATGCAGAACCATTAGTGGGTGTTGAGGGGGAGAATGTTGACTTGGTGGTCAGTACTTCCTTCAGGGTTCACAACATGGCCTAACCACCTCTCATGTGAATCTGGGTAAGTCTAGTGTTTGCAAAATTTTTTGATAGCTTGAGCTTTTGGTGCAATGAAAAATATACCAACAAATATAATTTCATAGTCATCACATAACTTTACATCCAAAACTCTTTCCTTTATACCCAATTTTTTTGTCATGTCATCCTTCAAGTCTTCATATGCTTTCAAAAACATAAAATAAATTAATGCCAAGTTAAGTTTAACATCTAGAATATCATTTCATAATAGTTAAGTAATTATTTTGGTAAACCAAAATAATTCCTTAGCATAATTTACCAATTCTTTGTCTCTGTTTGTTTTTGCATGTACATGATTGCAATTGGTAAACTTTGATAACTCTATTTGTATAGCTTACTATGACCTGTGCTCTTGGGATAAGATCTTCAATGTCTATACAACTTCCTCTTAACCATGCACATGCCAATTTTCTCTATGTGAAGCTTTCCAATCATAAGGATGTCTCTGCTAATAGTTAACCTTTATTATACTTAATCAATTTTCTAAGTTATCTTCTCCACAACATAACTTTAAAGTTTTCCCACTAGATGTAGAATATATGTTTCCATAAATGAAAAACTCATGGTATCCCCTTAACCAAATTTCAAATAGATCTAATTAAGGAATTTAATAAATGAAAATGGAACACAAAGTGTAAGGTTAAAGTATATTTCTGAGCATCTAAATTCAATGAACATGAAACTAATGAAGATACAATGATTGTGATTAAGTGGAAAAACCTATTCTAGAGGAATGAAAAAATGTTTTATGTTTAAAAGATGAACACAATGTTTATTATTGTTGATTGAGTTGATGTCTCTAATTGGGTTGATCAAGTTTTTAAAGAAATAAGGAGAACTAACTAGAATAATACTATGAAGATCAAGTAAAGGAAGTGCTAAGCTAATGTCTAAAGTGTGTGAATTATCCAATCAAAGATCGGAAGATAGAGATTGAGAAAAATAGAGATGTGAACAAGAAATGTAGTGATAAACCTAACAAATCATTTCACTATTTTAGATTAATGTAAAAATAGGTTTTGAGAGAACCTGAAGCCCCTTACAAAAACAAAAGATAACAGGAAGTATCACTAGGTTTTACAAGGATCTAAAACTTGAAGTTCACAACATAGCATCAAAAAAACTAGGTTTTATAGGGACCTAAAAACCAAAAATTAAACAAAGTAATAACCCAACTTTTACAAGGACCTAGAATATAGAGTTAAAACTATAAAAAGATATAAATAACAACAACAAAAATAAAAAAAATTGAACCAACAAACTGACTAGAGACCAAACACCTACAAACCAGACTAGCAACTAGATAAGATCTTTAATAACCTTTGCTAATTCCTTTCCAGCCTCTATTTTACTCTAAATGATCTCTTTTGCAATACAACTAGGACCCTCACCAGCTTCCTTCTTAGTGCTTTGTCTTGTTCTTTTTCTTGGCTTGCTAGGGATCTTTGCCATCATAGCCTCGGGAGGCATAATCTCCTCATTGCTCTTTTTCCCTAAACTAGTAGCTATGACACATAAGCTATAAGTCACCATCTCTATTTTTTTTCCACTATATTTGACCATCTATCAAAGTTCCATTTCATACTGTAATAACCCCAATAGGTTATAACTTCTTCAAACACCAAAAAATCTTTATACTTCAGTTGTTTGACATTTCGTCAAACACTTTGCAAGCAAGCTCTGATACCACTGTAATAACCCTCCTCAAATCTGCCCTCAAAAATGCTGATTGAAGGCTCAAACAATTTTGTCAAAAAATTCACATGCAAGAGACATATGAATGATATAGTATTTTAGCTTTCTTTAAATGACTTATTTTCAATTTGCATCAATGAGAAACTTGTGCTAGAAGACTCAAAATGGACTACACAATAACCTAACATGAGTGTGCTCCTAATTTTGACAATATTCAATGCATATATTATGATCTAAGCATGAGAAAAGAACACCTACAACTAACTAGCATTTTTTCAAACAGTTGGTATGCAAACTATCTAGCTGATAAATAATGAGATTGAGTTGCTTAAATGACACCAGCAACTATTATCTTTTTTATTGCAATCAAATTTCTAATACAATGCTCATGAAATATGGCCAAGACTTTGGCATTTACATGGATTACAAAATGACAATGCTGGTATAATGCACACTTACAGCTGAAACTTATAATACCCTAAAAAAAACAATACTAACAAAGGAACCTAGTTGTAGATGGCTATAATAATTTTCCTTCAATGTTGCCCCTTCTGCTTTACTTTTTCGAACTGCTTTTTTGGCCTGCTTTTATGGTTTCGCTTTTTCCACTTTCTTTTTCGATTCCACTTTTTTCACTTGCTTTTTCGATTTCACTTTTTCCACCTACTTTTTTGGACTACTTTTTTCGGCCTGCTTTTACGGTTTCACTTTTTTTTCTTGCTTTTTTTATTCCGCTTTTTCCACCTGCTTTTTCGGACTACTTTTTCGTTTCTGCTTTTTCGGATTGCTACCCTGTTGAATCTCAAGACCATATCTTTCAATGGCATCAAGATTTTCAGCTTGAAGGGATTTTGTCCTTCAAACTATTGAGACATAACCTCCAAAAAATTCTCCAATTTCTTTGATATTTCCAACCATGCTTAAAAGAAGCTCTTCCATTTCTTTTATAGTGTTCTCACAAGAGCTCCATCCTTCGTTTTCTCGATGTGGGATAAAACATAACTCCCTTTATGTAACTTATGTCTCCAATGTGTTATAAAATAAAGGGGACTCTTTTAATTTAAATATTTTCCACAAACTATAGTCTATGCATTAATAAAGTTAAATATTTAAATTTAACTTTATAAAATAGCTTTATCAATGTAAAACAAATCTTATCAATGATAAAAAAGTCTTCTTGCCGATTTTAAACAATTACCATCGACATACCGCTGTCACTGGATGTCCACCCATGCCCAAGATGACTTACTATAAATAGTAAGTATGCCCAAAGTTGCCTCAAAACCTCTCAGAAAGACCTACAACTGAAACTATCTAGGCCAAATGGCCTCTAAGCCCCTTTAATGTCCTGGTTAGCCTACAAGACTGTGGGGAAATAGGCTAACGACAACATCATGCTATGAATGCTAAAAAGGGGACATTACAGTTTGCCCTTCCCAAAATTGCTTGTCCCCAAGCAATGGCCGAACAACAACCCAATCAATCCACTTGGATCCAACACAGGCTCCTGCAACAACCTCTAAAAATTAACCAAGAGGAATCCATAATCAAATTGACAATTACAGCTCAACCAAACTCCAAAATCACAACTGCTATAGTTAGAAACCCACGAGGCACAAACTCTCAAAATATTAGACCCCAAGTAGAGTAGATCACCCAAACTGTCAACATAATAAACACCATCCACACAACCCACCATGTTATGTGGAATGCACACTCCAACTCTACTACAATAGTGACCACTCCCACATGAAACGACACCAAATACAAAGAATCCACACACTGTACATCTTCTGCAATTAACACAACTTTGTAGATTATCGACCACTATCTCATAACCATAACACCCATGCACTGTTGATGGTGAATAGTCATTACACGATAGATAGCAAAAATGAGAGCCTAGTCCAAACCTGTCTGCCATCAACTCCTCAACACATGGATCAAAAGCAAAATGATGAACACATCCTTTAGTATAATGCCAGTAAAAAGAACCAATCTTAGTCAAAGACTCATCCTGCAGACGTGATATGACCAATTGTGACTGATCATTAGCTAAGTCAGAGGATGATATAGCCAAGAGTGTAGAATCAACAACAACATCACTAGTCTTTGTGCCCTCCAAGTCAAATATATCACAATGCTCAGCTGCAGCACCCAACTCAGTTGAACCTGCCTCCAATGGAAATGGACCAAATATGCCAATAGTAGTGTCATGGACAAATATATCCTCATCTCCACTACCTCTATCAACCTCAACCATGGACATCCATGGATCACCAGACACCACGGTCTATGATTGTATAGAATCTGGTAAAGACTAAAGTCACTCTAACTCCATGGTCACCTTAGCCAAATGAAACTATGACTCCTCAAAAGCCAACTGTATACTCTCAAGAAACTCAGAAGTCATCTCGAGCTACTGAGTAAGCTCACTCACCTCATCTTTCTTGACCAATAATGTGTCATATGATGTACTGCCCCAATCCATAAGATAATCTCTGTCAGCTACCAACTGCATATAATTCTATCTCAGAATCCGAATAGCCTCCCATAAAGAGTGGATCTCTGTCAAGGAAAGATAACTACCTCCTTGCTCATCACTAGTAGGAGAACCCCATCCATAAATTGCTAATAACTGATGAGTAGCATCAAAATGTTGGCAAGTGATAGCAATGTCTCGCTCACTAACTCTCAGCTGACTAGACACATGATTGTGTTGGCTGGTCAAACTCCTATACTCTACCCCTAGTACACTATCCAAAGGAGTAACCTCATAATAGCTATCATCTATAATACTACCGTCCAAATTCTGTAGTCCAACTGCTGAACTTGTATCATCAAACAGAGTGACTGAAGCATCAACATAAACCTCTGTATCAAAGGAAATTGTTGAGGAGACTAAGTCCTCAAAATTGTCCACAACATCCCCCTGGGTGTCATCTCTAATAATCAGATCCTGGGACTCTTCTGTAAACTTTGTCATATCTGAGAGATCATTAACCCATTGCAACAAGAATGGTCGACTAGATACATGAACAATGCCCAACAAAGGTGTGTAAAAACTAATTCTAGCATCAAACAAGATGTTGGCATGGATGAGAACTACACTTGGCAAACTACTAATCAAGTCCATGATGGTGCAACAGATACTACTACCAAAGAATGATAAATATCTCTGGTTAAAATGATCCCAAGTACTAAGATAAGGATCCCAACATCTAATCCATGAATGAAAATCGACTAGCAATTCAAGTAAACTTCTCACCTGAGTAATGTGAACAATACCAATTGACTTCATGAACTTGTCTACAGTCTATAAATCTGGAGCGTGAATGCTAGACATACTCATATCATCATCAACATGTGACCCGACTGTAAAAGGAAATTGAGTCCCTGCTATATGCGCTAACTCCCAAACTGAACTCACCTCAAGACAATGCTCGTCCACATGTCTCTCAGAATCCTGGAGAGCCAACTTCATTGCCTCCATGCCTTCCTTGATCTGTTGTAAGTCATCACAAGAAGAACCTGTTGTGACTTCTTTCTGTCTCTCTTGTAGTTGAATCATCCAAATGTGATTCTCAATCAATCCATGTATCCTATCATGATGAGATAAAGTTGTGACAATATTCTTATCCCTTGTCTTCAGCTGGCTTGCCAAACCAAGCAAAGAGCTACTAGCCTCTATCTCATGTGAAGAAGCATCCAACTATGCCTAGTACTCTTTCTCAGCAAAGTCATGAATGCTCACTTTCTGATCAACTGTACTATCCTCAAACATGACAATATCCTTAACTGCAGTAACTTCATCCAACCCAACTATACTGGAATCACTATCTGTGTCAATCACGCAATCTAGTGTGTCTATGATATCACCTTCTGATGCAACTGGCTCAACCTGAAAAACATCTTTAACCCCTTCTTCTTGTGAAGATGATGTAGATAAACCATTACCTGAAGATGTGCTAAGTCTCCCTGTATCAAATTTGCATGTCTGTTAAACTCCTCATACAAGTTTTTTCCTGTCATAGGGAAGGTATGATCCTTAGCCCTATCAAAGTGTTCAATCAGTCTCTCCGCAAACTCCACATATGAGGTAATGTGTGCATGACCCATAGTGACCATACCATGATGCCACCACTTGTGTGCTAACACATCCAGGTGAATTGCTGCATACTTAATGGCTTCTTCCTCAGGCATAAGGTTCAATTGAAAGTATGTGTCAAGCTTTTGAACCCAAGCTCTTGCTGTAGACTTCCCTGAGCCATCATAATATGGTAACTAAAGTTTCCCTACTTTCTTTTGTAGCTCATAGCTCTGGTTCCTATCATGTCCACGTGGCATATGCTTCATTCGCACATCTATATACTCCCTAAAGGTGATTGCAGCAATAAAATCTAGACCTCCATCTTCCCAATCTCTCCTCAGCTAGTCATGTATATCAGTGATCTGGGGCTCTGGTATGGGCTGCTTTGGAGCTCTAGGAGGAAATATGGGAATCAAGGGCTGCGAACTCACTATCCTAGTTTGTTGGGGTGCATGACCAAAATTGTTCCCAACTTGTTCACCTCCATTATGTGCCCCATATTGATTATTACCATTTTGATTATTTCCTCCACCCACATTAGCATTCAACCCCATTTGACAAGCCATCATCTGCATCATAAGCTCAAATCTTTGACTCTGTTCCTATGCTCTTTGCTCTACTGATCATTCTCCCTGTGCTAAGGTGTCTAATAATTGTAAGAATCTTTCCTTTCCTTGATTTGGACTGGCATTCATTTTGTCAAACATTTTTCTCCCTATCTGGCTATTCCAAATTCCCTATAAGACCTCCACAGGATGGCAGGACTTATAGCTCTGATACCACTGTAATAACCCCAATAGGTTATAACTTCTTCAAACACCAAAAAATCTTTATACTTTAGTTGTTTGACATTTCGTCAAACACTTTGCAAGCAAGCTCTAATACCACTGTAATAACCCTCCTCAAATCTGCCCTCAAAAATGTTGATTGAAGGCTCAAAGAATTTTGTCAAACAATTCACATGCAAGAGACATATGACTGATATAGTATTTCAGCTTGCTTTAAATGACTTATTTTCAATTTGCATCAATGAGAAACTTGTGCTAGAAGACTCAAAATGGACTACACAATGACCTAACATGAGTGTGCTCCTAATTTTGACAATATTCAATGCATATATTATGATCTAAGCATGAGAAAAGAACACCTACAGCCAACTGGCATTTTTGCAAACAGTTGGTATGCAAACTATCTAGCTGATAAATAATGAGATTGAATTGCTTAAATGAAACTGGCAACTATTATCTTTTTGATTGCAATCAAATTTCTAATACAATGCTCATGAAATATGGCCAAGACTTTGGCATTTACATGGATTACAAAATGACAATGCTGGTATAATGCACACTTACAGCTGAAACTTATAATACCCTAAGAAAAACAATACTAACAAAGGAACCTGGTTGTAGATGGCTATAATAATTTTCCTTCAATGCTGCCCCTTCTGCTTTACTTTTTCGAACTGCTTTTTCGACCTGCTTTTACGGTTCTGCTTTTTCTGCTTGCTTTTTCAATTCTACTTTTTTCGCTTGCTTTTTCAATTCTGCTTTTTCCACCTATTTTTTCGGACTGCTTTTTTTGGCTTGCTTTTACGGTTTCACTTTTTTCACTTGCTTTTTTGATTCTACTTTTTTCGCTTGCTTTTTCGATTCCACTTTTTCCACCTGCTTTTTCAATTCTGCTTTTTCGGTTCTGCTTTTTTGGACTACTTTTTCGTTTCTTCTTTCTCGGATTGCTACCCTGTTGAATCTCAAGACCATATCTTTCAATGGCATCAAGATTTTCATCTTGAAGGGATTTCATCCTTCAAACTATTGAGACATAACCTCCAAAAAATTCTCCAATTTCTTTGATATTTCCAACCATGCTTAAAAGAAGCTCTTCCATTTCTTTTATAGTGTTCTCACAAGAGCTCCATCCTTCATTTTCTCGATGTGGGATAAAACATAACTCCCTTTATGTAACTTATGTCTCCAATGTGTTATAAAATAAAGGGGACTCTTTTAATTTAAATATTTTCCACAAACTATAGTCTATGCATTAATAAAGTTAAATATTTAAATTTGACTTTATAAAATATCTTTATCAATGTAAAACAAATCTTATCAATGATAAACAAGTCTTCTTGCCGATTTTAAATAATTACCATCGACATACTGCTGCCACTGGATGTCCACCCATGCCCAAGATGACTTACTATAAATAGTAAGTATGCCCAAAGTTGCCTCAAAACCCCTCAGAAAGACGTACAACTGAAACTATCTAGGCCAAATGGCCTCTAAGCCCCTTTAATGTCCTTGTTAGCCTATGAGACCGTGGGGAAATAGGCTAATGACAACATCATGCTATGAATGCTAAAAAGGGGACATTACACATACTCTTTCAATTTCTCAAGAATATTCCCAACTTGATTTTCCATTTGGGTTCTCTTAGTTATTTCTTCTTCTAGATCTTTTTGCATTTCACCCATTTTCTTCTTAAGCATGATTATTTTATTATAGAGCTAGGAATCTACTTAGAGGGAAGCATCTTCTTTCATCTTGTATATACAAAGTATAGCTTGACCAAGTTGGTTTCATCTCTAATCTCATCACTAGACTTTTCACTAGATTTCCTTGAGATAGATCTGATTCTTAGAAATTATTCCCTTCTGTTCCATTATCTCCTTTTGATTCTCTTTTTTGAGGCATTGATCTTTAATGAAAAGGGCTTTACCTTAATTATTCTTCTAAGGTTCTATATCATCCAGAATCTTAACATCAGAAACATCCTTTTTAGTGGGTGTAGGTTGAGCATTCGAGTTCCCCTCATTCTAAGCATAGAAACACCCCTACTACCAAAATAACCATCTAAGATCAAATTCCTTGTTTCCATATTATCCTCTTCATCTCTAGTTTTCTCAAACTCTATATTTTCCTCAATAATTTTCTTCTTTTTCTCCCTCTTAGTCTCCTTTTTGGAACTCTTTCTATCACTAAAACCTTTCTCATATTTAACCTTAATTTTGTTAGTGCTCATATTTTGATGAGGCTCATTACCAAGAAAATTATGCTTCTTCTTTATTAAAGAAGAGGGTTTTACTACATTATTTTTATAGTAATTTTCAATTAATAAAATAAGCCCCTCATGGATCACTGGTCTAGATTCCTTCTTTCTATGTGCCTGAAGACTATGAAGCAGAGATAACTTCAAATAGAAAGGGAAAGACATCCTATCTTTATACTAGAAATGGTTTAAGAATATGAAATGAAATTTATGTACCTATTAGCTTTTTTTTTTGCCTTCCCACCAAACAGAAAGATTTGAATTTGAATACATATAATGTTCATTTATTTGAATAATTCAATTATTAGGGCACACAAAATAAATCTTTAAAACCTTAGGTTATATCTTATTTCCTATGTAACTGCATGATTTAATATTTTGTGGGCCTGCATCTCTTCCATCATTTGATCTTCCCAAATCTACAACTATTGCAATCTCACTTTGCCAAAAAGCACAAACTTTATTATTCGTGAGAAGTGATAGCATGCCACATGTACTAGGTGGGCCTCCCTCTCTTTGAGATTGGTCAAGTTTTAAAATGGGTTATAGCTGGCAAGATTTCATTTGTGCCTTATGAGGGTGGGCCAATTTCTTCAATGTATTTCACTCACTGTTAGATTGAAGATCATCCATGATTGTCGCTTTATCACTTTATAAAGATTCAGAAATATTTTTCATGCGAGATAGTAATGGCACAACATGTGGATGTGGATCCTATATACTTTTGTGGGCTATGAGAAAGGTGGACAAGTTGTCAAATGAACTATAAAAGGGAAATATTCTCATTGGTCAAAGTGTTGATAGGGTTGATGCATTTGTGGGACTATTAGATGGAGGTAGATCCACAACTATTTCTTTTTTGCTATGTAGAGTTGCTCAATCTTTAATTCATGTGACAAAAAAAAAGGTTGACATGTGTACATAATGGGCCTAGTTTAGAAGGTAACAATTACAATTAACATTGTGGTTAATTCTGTAGTTTCACAAGGCAGTCGTAGTTAAGTATTCTCTAGCCATGGTGAATAAAAGTTAATTAGAGAAAGAAGGTGGTGAGGGTTATATGATATGGTAGTCAACTTGTGAAAGATCTCCTAAGGTGGTAGAAAGAAATAACATGGTTGATCCACATGGTGCTCTCTAATTACTCAACCAAGTTGACCTACTAACTTATCTAATTTGTTAAGCCAGAAACAAAGAAAGGCATCTTTTTTCTACACAATCTAATCCCCATGATTAATTTCAACCAACCTTGAATGAATGTAGGGATAGAAACAATGCAAGGGACATCTCTCCACCATCTAGGTTATCAATTTTCTTGATTATGCATTAAATGGCATCATTTCTATCACTTTAGGGTTTCTTCCAGGTCAAGGTTTGATGATTTTCATGCCTTTGCAAGTGTACCAAATCAAATCTATCACTCAAATCACCCTTGATTGTTCTTTGAGTTAATGATAGTGGTTGGATTAGTAACTTTTAGTTGAATCCATCTCAGCTATGCTTGAACTAAAAAATAAAATAATGTAACCCTTCCTAGGGTTTGGTTGACTCTTCTTTATTTTACTTGGTATTTCTCTAGCATGCTCATTGTAAATCCCTTTTTCCTTTGAGCTTCATCACATTCTACCTTATCTCTTTTAGCTATTGATGTACTCTATAAGATTCATTTGCCTCTCATTAATGTATTTTAGTTATCTATAATTTGCATGACTCTATCTCCTTTTGACCAATGAATGGTATATAGTGAATTATTCTTCCTTATGTCACTCATTTGGCTATTTGACCTACATGTTGTTGCTAGATTAAAACAAGTTTAAATCTTTATATTTTTTGATGTCATGATAGTTTAACTATGCATGTATGGATAGACATTGGCTTGAACACTCTACTTTGGTGGATCACCACCTTAGGATAGATTAGGTAAGTGTTTCATGCATGCTCCCTTCCCTTCCTTCCCCCCCCCAAGTGTAGTTTAAGTGTATCCTGATAGCAAAGGAATCTGACCTTCTCCAAAGACTCAACCTCATTGTTCAATTCCCACATCTTGGAGGTTATTTCCATATTTCACAAGGTTGCCTTTAGGTAAAAACTTTAGGCAAGGGTGCAAAATTTTGTGACAATAGTTTTTGGTACACCTAGTGGGACATTCATATCAGAGGATTTCAAGTTCACTAGTATCAAAGAAGATTTTCAAGTTGATGCTAAGAAGATAGTGTTTCTCTCAGTGTTTCAAGCCTACAAGAGGCTAATTTTCAAAGTACTTGGCAACTCTACTCCACTTTTACATCTAGTTTTAGAAAAAAGTTGTTGTGATTCATGTCTAATGTTGAAACAAGGGCATCTTTGAGAGATAAGTTTCAATGTACAGAGCTTTCATTTTCAAATCCTAGAAGAAAAAAGACTATAACATTTTTATCACTAGTTAGGAGTGCAGCAGTAGCACATACACTTGCAAGATCTCTTTCCATTCCTCCTGTTGATAGATTGCAACCTAGGGTGCCATACTTCTATTTGAATAGGTCATTATTTCATATGGCACAACCTAGAGCACATGCTTTTGCCACCTCCAATGGTGAAAATCCTTTATTTTTAGCCCAAAGACATGACATACCAGTATCATATGTTAAGAGTATACCTAATTTTACTAACAAAACCTCTATTTCTACATATCTAAGAAATATCAAATGTTTGCAATAGACATGGAATAAATGAAGATGATTTAGAAGTTACGCTTCTAGTATTATCCTTGAAAGGAAAATCACTCTAATGGTATAGAGGGTTGCCTCATAACTCTGTAATAGATTGGGGTGGATTAGGAGCAGCCCTATGCAAAGATTTTGAAGATTAAAGTTACTATCTTTCACTTTTAGAGCAGTTGACTATTATAAAGAGGGCACCCCGTACATGTATGACTAATTTCAATTATAGATTTCAAAAGATATTGGATAGAATACCAACTCTAGTGAATCCTACCCCTAGTAATTCCTTCTTACATTACCTAAAAGCCCTAAATAGTGATATTGCCACTATAGTCGAAACCATGGGAAGGGATACATTACTTGATGCTTATGAGATAGCAATAAGGGCAGAGAATATATTGATACGAGGTAAGTTAGCTCCAAGGCCTATGCCCTTCTTCCCTATTATGCCAAATCACCAACCAATAGTAGCCCCTATTCCCACATCTGCCACATCACAACCTCTTGCTCTAGCCCCTCAAGCTTCCATGTCATCTAGTGAGCTAGGAGAGTTAAAGGCTCTAATGCAAGATATTGGAAAAAAGTTGCAAGCTCAACATAAGAAATTAGAAGATAGCTTCTCTATGATTTAGAAGGTGAGCAACAAGGTGACAACTTTAGAGAGGTAGCAAGCTCAATGTAATAAGGCTCCTCAACTACAATATCAAACTCCTTTGAATGGTAGGCCTCCAAATAGTAATGAAGGGAATACTTCTTTTGAACAACTTAGGAAAAATAGTCATGCTTCTACTTTAAATGAAAATCAAATTAGGCCCTTAGTCCCTCAAAATAATATGGCTTAAGATCAAGATTTTTGTCCCTTCTACAATTACTCATATGTCTATTGCATGTGTCAAAAGTTTGAATCCTATTTAGCTTTAACCATTCAAGAACCTATAGCAAGGAAATCATATAATGTAAGCCAACCCAAAGATGCCTCACATTTGCAACAACAAGGTGATTGCTCCTTCATGAATCATCAAATAGAAGAGCATTGTCATGTAAGTCAAGATTCCATTTCTCACAACAATAGGAGTAAGAGAAGATCCATTAAAGATGTTACCCCTCCTCCTCCTAATTAGGCCTCAACATCAAGTACAATACCTCATGTACAAGTAGTAAATGATAAATCAAATGCTTCTCAGTAGCAAAGGAAAAATAATAGCAAAAAATATATGAATGGCCCCCAACTTATTCCATCTCAACCTTCTACACATGCAGCTCCGAAGGTTTCTACCAAAGCACTCAATGCATTAGTCAATGTGGTAGAATATAGGAAGAAAAAAATGTGAACATTTCCATGTGGGATGTCGTTGCTACTATATCTATGCAAAAGAAGTAGTTGCTACAGGAATTGGAGAGCATTGAACTAAGAGATCAACCACATAGCATGGAGAGTGCCACAAGTTTTGTACAACCATCAAAGGAGGGAGAAACAAGTAAAAAGGTTAGACCTCATCCATTTTATGTTTATCTCATTATATGGGTAAGCTAGTCCATAATGGCATGATTGATTTAGGGGCTAGCAGTTCAGTAATGCCTAAGTGTGTTATTGATGTCTTAGAAATGGAATATGAGCCCATTGTTAGGGATGTATTATAGTTGGCTGGTAGTACTATCAAGACTATAGGAATCCTTAAGAATGTTGAAATGGCCCTACATGCATGCCCTAGTTGTAATGTTGTTCAAGATATATCAGTTGCTAAAGTTAAGCCACAATTTTCTATCTATCTTTCAAGAGATTTCACTGCCCAAATAGGTAGCTATATATCCTCTAATTGGTCATACATGTTTTTTAGAACAAGATATGGAACTAAAGCTTCAATCAGATCAGAGCCCTTAGCCCTTAATCACATTGAGCCCTACACTCTTAATCTCATCAACATGAATTGCACTATCCTAGAGATAAATGAAAATAATATAGTACAAGAGCCTAACACTTCTTTGACAGGGACACATGATTTCATCTTAGATGAGTGGGCTAATACATATTAGTTTGATTTGATATCAAAAACTCTAGAGATGGGCCTTAGTACATATTATATATTAGAAAATGATGCTCTTATTCCTAATCTTATAAAGAGCATGGAGGATACAAGTGAGATATGGATTATGTACTTTGATAGATCAAGGACTATTGTGATGCTGATTTTTGCCATACTAGAAAGGTTCTACTTCTCATTCAAGCTTTAGTTCAGTTGTAATAATAACATAGCTAAGTACAAGACATTGATTCAAGGTCTCCTACTTGCTCAAAAAGGAGGAATTCAAGCCTTAAGTGTATATGGAGACAGTAAATTGATTGACTATCAAGTGATAAACTAAAACATCACCAAGAATGGTTTGCTCAAGTCTTATAAACATAGAGTATGGGATTTTCTTGAAGGTCTCAATAGATTTAATATTCAAAGCATCCCTAGGAAAGAAAATATACATGTTGATAGACTTGTATTAGTGGATGCATCTTATGATGTGTCAAGGAGCCTTAAAGATGAAAAGAAGCAATAGATTAGAGTGATGGTTAGGCCTACTATCCCTGATAATAATATCAATTAGAAACTATTTGAATCTAATGCAAAAATTGTAAGTTTCTTAGAGAATGAAGCAAAGTTATTAGATAGAAATTAGTCAATATTACAAGATCAATATGGGGATCATATCATTAATCTCAATTCCAAAAAGTTACCTAAGCGTCTGATTACCTTGGAAAGTGCTTTCACTCCTGATGATCGAGCAAGAAAAGAGGCATAAACCTTGCTGCAAGTAAGGATGATCATATTCCAGTCATTATTGCTGATGAAAAATCTCTAAACATGGGAAAGGAATGTAGTGAAGTAGAACAAGAAAATTTCATTCATCTATGTCAAGAGTTTAGTGATGTGTTTGCATGGACATATGATGACCTAAAGGGTTTTGACCCAAGCCTATTTTACCATACCATGGACCTAAAAGAAGATGCCAAACCAGTAAGACAAAAGCAAGGGCTAGAGAATCCTAGGATTGAAACATTAATGAGAAAGGAGTTATCCAAGCTAATAAAGGCCAACACCATTTTCCCTATTAAGCATTCCTCTTGGGTAGCAAACCTTGTCCTTGATAGGAAGAAGAGTGGAGAAATAAGATTATGTGTAGACTTTAGGGATCTTAACCAAGCCTCCCTTAAGGATCATCATCCCCTTCCTTACATGGAGAAAATCCTATCTAGGGTCAATGGTTTAGAAAGGTTCTCTTTCCTTGATGGATTCTCAGGCTACAATCAAGTGTTGGTCAAGGAAGTTGATAGATACAAGACTACATTTACCACAAAGTGGGGCACCTATGCTTATAGGAGGATGCCATTTTGGATAACAAATGTAGGTGCCACTTTCCAAAAAGCAATAGAGGTGACCTTTAAAAATATGATAGAAAATTTTGTATTGGTCTATCTTAATTACATTACATTATATTCAAAGACTATGATAGATAATTTTGGTCACCTCAAGAAAGTTTTCATAAGTTGTAGAGAGTATGTAGTATCTTTGAACCCAAGAAAGTGTGTCTTTTCCACTAATCAAGGGAAGCTATTAGGACACCTTGTATCTAAGGATTATTTGACTATTGATCTAGAGAGAACAAAAGCAATACTTGCTCTCTCTCTTCCTAATCACAAGAAAAGGCTACAAAGTTTCCTTGGTAAGATTAATTTTGTGAGGAGATTCATTCCTAATTTAGCTAACATGGTGAAACCTCTTATAGCTATTCTCAAGAAGAACATGGCCTTTGCATGGACCAAGGAAGGGAAAATAAGTATTGAAGAGATCAAAGTAGCCATAGCCTTAGCTCATACTCTTATCCAACCAATTTTTGAGAGAGATTTCATCCTTTACACCCTAGGAGGTGAGTCAAGCACTTCTGTTGTTTTGACTCAATTGAATGATAGGAATGAAGAATAGCCCATTGCCTTCTTTAATGAAGGGCTTAAGGAGTATGAAGACAAGTATAGCTATGGGAATAAGCAAGCTCTTGTAGTCATTAGATCTTTGAAGAAGTTCAGACATTTTCTATCCCATAACAAAATTCATTTATTGGTCCCTCATGCAAGTTTTAAGGACTTCCTTTTGAACAAGGATATTAATGAGATAAAAAGAGTAGGTTAGATCACTAAAGTAATGGAGTATCATGTGGACATTTAGATTACCAAGTTGGTAAGAGGGAAAGGACTGTGCAAGAAGATGGTCTCATCTTAAGAATTAGATGAAGAAGTTGCCTTGGTATTGATAGAACAAAAAAAGGTGAGAAATGATAATCCAAAGAATTAGATGAATGACATGATGGTCTTCTTATTAAGAAACAGATATCCTCAAGGATTAGTTAGAGCTAAAAGAAGATAGCTTGGATTATAGTCAATCCCTTATGCCTTAATTGATGGTATTATTTATAGGAAGGATTTCAATGGAGCTTTACTAAGATGTGTTGATGTAGATCACAATGAGAGAGTGATTAAGGAGCTTCATGATGGTCCTAATGGTGGCCACTTTTTAGTAAGAATCACCACCACATAGATAATGATGATAGGTTACTATTGGCCATCCTTGTTCCATGATTGTCATAGGCATGTTAGGAAGTGTAAAAAATGTGCCTTCTTTTCAAGTAAGCAAAGATTGGAAGCTCTTCCACTTCATCCTATTCAAGTGGATCAACCTTTTTTCTCAATGGGGATTAGATATCATAGGTCCTATTACCCCTCCTTCTAGTTGTATCCATAAATGGATTCTAGCTACTACATATTACTTTACCAAGTGGATAGAGGCAATTGCATTAAAGGATGTTAATAAGAATTTAGTTGTTGAGTTCTTAGATGGGATCGTCACAAGGTTTGGTACCCCTTCCACCATCATTTTAGATAATGCAAAATCATTTGTAGGAGCTTAGATTTGTGCATGGGAAGTAGATCATGGTATCTATTTGAGTACTTCTTCTAATTACTACACTCAAGGAAATAGATTAGCTGAGTCTTCCAACAAGAATCTAACTATGATAATAAAGAGAACCATAGAGGATAACCAAAGGTGTTGGCATCATAAGTTGAGAATAGTCCTTTGGGTTGACAAAATAACACCTAAGAGAGGCATTGGGAACTCCCCTTTCATGTTGGTTTATGGTAGGGAAGCTAGGCTTCCTATTTCATTTGAATTTCCTACTTTTGAACTAGCCCATCAATTGGAGCTGATTGAAGATGATGTTATGGTAGAAAGAATAGTAGAATTGATGGAGTTAGAAGAGAAGAGAAACCAAGCTATGTAGACCTTGGAACTACATCAATAGCAGATGAAAAGATCTTTTGACAAGAAAGCTAAGGTCAAGAATTTCAAGGAAGGTGATCTTGTCCTAAAATGGGACACAAATAGAGAAAAACCAAGGAGACAATCAAAATTTGGTGCTATTTGGAGTGGTCCCTATGTGATAATTAATTGTAAGTACGCCATGCTTTCCAATTAAGTAGGCGTAATGGTGAAATCTTTCCTATTCCAATCAATGGAATATATCTTAAGCCTTGTTTTTTATTAAGGTTAGGGTTTCTATGTATATAGTTAGAATAGTTTTCTTTTATTCTTTCCCATTTTTCAATAAGTTTACAAGAACATGGTGTTTTTGCAGAGGTTGTAGAGGGTTTTGTTTCCTAATTTCAGTTGCAAAGTTCCTATTTTTTGCAATCGTAGAAGTTGCAATTCTTTAGAGTTCTAGTTTCTTGCAAAGTAGATTTTCATGTTTTTACAACTCTATAGCCCAATGGATACTGAAGGCTAATGGTCGTATGCATAGTAGGCTTGCATCCCCAATGAGTCACCAAAATTGTTAGCATTTTTTCCTTCCTACCAAACTAAAAGATTTAAATTTGAACACATATAACATTCATATATTTGATAAATTAAAATATTAGGATATGCAAAATAAATCTTTAAAAACTTAGGTTATATCTTATTTCCTAAGTGACTATGTGATTTGATATATTACGCGCTCGCATCTCTTCTATCATGAGATCTTCCTAGATCTATAACCATCGTAATGTCACTTTGCCAAAAAGAACAAATTTTATTCTTTGCAAGAAAGTGATAGCATGCCACATGTACCATGTGGGCTTCCCTCTCTTTGCGACTAGTCAAGTTTTTAGATAGGTTACAGTTGGCAAAATTTTACTTGTGGCTTATGAGGGTGGATCAGTTTGTTGAGTGTATTTTACTCATTATTAGGTTAAAGATCATCTATGGTTGTCACTTTATCACTTTGCAAAGATGCAAGAATTTCTTTTGTTGGAGTTTGAAAATGTTACCCATTTCCAATTACCCTGATGAGAACAAAACACATCTAGGGGCAGCTAACTCCCATTTTCAACATGCCCATTCAGACACCAGGCCAACTATAAGGCTATACTCCTTCTGTACTTCAGGCTCTGCAAAACCTAGGCGGGTGAACCTATAGATTCTTTATATGGTACCAATTGTCAAAGCATACACTAAATCTAATATGAAGCAGATAAAACCCTTATTTCTCCTGATAACTCATGAAATGACATCCATCTATAGTAGCTAAATGGAGATCTAGGAATCTCATGAGCTGAGTGAGGGCATTCTATTATAGCTCTTCAACATGAAAGGGGAAAAGCGTTTGATTATTGATGTTGATCTCAGCAAAACCTCAAATATGCAGCAGTATAACAGGTGATCCTATAAGTGATCAGTGCCTTATCTATTGGGCAATTCATACAAAAACCTAACACACATCCCTGAAAATCACTGATATGTGCCATACATCAGGACTTCCTAATCTATCTAACCACTTTGTGAACTAGACATCTGCATCCTTCTGAACCTCATACTCGACTTATCCCTTCATGAAATCTGCAATCCTATGATGAGGAATCAAGCATTTACATAACTCTTTGAGTCATAAGCAAAATAAATTGACATATACAACCAATAAGTTGCAACTGAGTTTCATATTCTTTGTTTACAAAACACAAAAGATCACAAACAACATGAATGAGAGACAAGATATCAGAATGAAGATTGACTTGTTGTTGCCTTATCATTCATTTCCTTGAAACAAATTACAATAAGATGCATGAAATTTAAATGCAAAGCTACCTAACAGATCAGACTATCTGTATTCTTATTTCTACTGTTGTTCACATGAGAGAAATTGTTGAAGAAATATGTGGTATCACAGTATGGGAACATATCAAAACTGGATCCAAAAATTTGGTATCTTAGTAATGACTGGTTTTTCTCCAAAGACTAGGACCCCTCAAATGGAAGCAAGAAAGAAAGATATAGAAGAGAAAGAATTCCTAGATCTGTTCTAAAGACGACAAGTGTCCACTTGAAATTCAATCCTGTGCAACTAAGTAACCTCTTTTTTCTTTCATCCCATCTGATTTGATTTTGTTTCATCATTATCTGCAATTGATTTGCAAAATATCTTTTCTTAATGATGAAAGCTTTTTGAATCACCAAACTATCTGATTTCCCATGAAAAAGCCAGTGAAAATGAGTTTTTACTGAGAAAATTTGAACAAATTCGACCCTAATTGCATTTCCATTGCCTTCTACTGATATTCAAGTCATTATCTTGACAAAAATTCAAAACTAAACTTCATGGTCTGAAAATGGTTGCAATTCAGGTACCTGATAGAAAACCTCATGTAGCTCAAACTGACTGATACCTATGCAAAAACCAACTCCATAATCGAAAATTTCATCTTCTCCCGATTTCGACGATATATAATATCGCCTATCTGGCCTCTCGAAAACCTCCAGAATCTTATTTCAAAAAAATAGTCCTCTGCTAGAAGGTTCATGCTTGCAACTTTGATTTTTTATAAAATTTTAAAAATTCTAAAGTATAAACTTTAGAAAATGTCCCATTTGATTTTAAAACTTGACGTGGGCATTTTAAAAAAAAATAATAATAAAATATTATTATTTTTAACTTTTCAATATTTTTTTACCTTTTTAATCCGTGGTCAACTGCTGTTGACCAAGCGCCACGTGTCACTACCCGATTTGCTGATGGCATTACACGCGGGACCCACTTAACACTTTGAATCTCGCCTAATTTTGGGGTTTTTCGACGACCTCGCTATCTCACCTAATTTTGGGGTTTTTCGGCGACCTCGCTATCTCGCTAGCCGGAGTTGCCAAGATTTTTTGACTGGCGAAGTAGTGAGGCGTTGGATTCTTGAGTTTTTTGACTGCCTCAAACCATGCTGACGTCACCAACTTAGACCGCGCATTTGTTTAAAATTATACTTATCTTCCAACTGGCTGAATGAACGGGACCCACCTTCTGACTTGTGGCTTTTCAAAAGCCTCTGCCTTCAATTCACAATGTCATGTGAGTGCAATGTTTTTTAAATAGAGGAAGGCTCGGTCGTCCCCCCAATGTGGGATTTTTGTGCTCGACTATTTCTCAGTATTCAGCTTTGACTCATACAGCGTGGAGCTCTATTTTCATGCCTGAGCCTCTCACATTTGCCAATGGAGCTGGTTTTTATATTCAAATGCATGGGCAACTTCACTTTTAAAATGCGCAGGTTTCTTCCTTTTAAATCGGTGGCTTTGTCTTTTTTGCCAACTAGACTGTTTTAAAATAGCGGCCTGCTCAATGCCTTGTTCTTGCATGAGAATTTCCTTTACTTTGGCGGCTTTTTCCTTCTTATATTGCCCTGCCCCCCACATTTTGGTATCTCCTTTTGCAATGCGTGGGTGTCTTCACTGATCCTTTTGTTCTCTATGTGGGGCAATCACCATTTCTTCCTGCTGACTGTGGACTTGCTTGATGGTGTCTTCTTCTGTTTAATGCATGGATGTTGCTTCTTTGAATGTGTAGATGTATGTTTTTTGCAAGTGCAGACTTCCTTCTCCGTGCATTGATTGCTCAATGTGTGAGCTGCTCTCTTTATTGGCATGGAGGGTTCTATTCTTGCTCATGATGTAGACCACTGTGGGTGTTGTCCTCCATTCCTCTACCATTTCAATGTAAAACTCATCATCTCCAACTTCCCCTCATCTCAGTTCAGGTTTCTGCTTCAAATGCATGAGGAGTCTTTCTTTAATGCAATTTAAATGCTTTGGTAAACTATATCTACTCCATAGTTTGATCATTAAATCAAAGCATATCCAAAAAAAAATATTTAACATTGATAATTTCTGACTTCTCCCTTGCTGCTCACGGCTTTAAGATGGGGGCTAATTTATTTAATTTACATAATGCTCTTGTGCCTGCACACTCACTTTTTAAAAATAAAAAAAAGAAACTACATTGCCTACCAAAATGGCAACTTCATCTGTCCTTTAACGCCATGGGGCATTTTCATTGTATTTGTGAACTTTAATCATACATTCAAATAATTTGAATTATGATAATGTTTATTTAATATTCCCAATCACCCATGCCTGAAAACAGTCGGACTCCAAAGCGGGTTAGGCTAAAAAAATTTGCCTTCCAAACAATTGGCATCCTCGTATGTGTCCCTTGACCCCATTGGACATCTCAGATTGACTAGATTCAAATCCAATCATGGATTCATTATTTTAAAACTCGCTTTTAATCAAACCTGCAAATTGTGAATTTGTGTCTGGAGGCTCACCAGCTGGCCTTAAAAACTAATTCAATCAAGCAACCAGGCAAACAATGTTAAAAAACATAAACTGAGCTCGGGTTCGACATTATAAATTGAGTTATTGATCACTTGGGGTTTTGAAAACTGGGATATAAGTTCTTTGCCATGAAGAGGATATAATTTCATGTTTTGGGCTCATGAAGAATCACAGGGCACATTTGGCAAATTTCCGAAAATAGGCACTTGGAAATTTTAACTGGCAAATGTGTCAAAAAGTGATTTTTGGCAAATGTACGGACATAAGAAAGTATGCAAATGGATTCATCATGACTCAAGAACTGGCATACTTCAAGGATTTCTAGGACACAACACAATGGTACAATCCATTTAGGCTAGCCAATCACAGGATCAAAGTTATAACATGCTGAACAGGGGTACGGATCAATCTGGATACCTTAGCCGTAACAAAACAATGCAAACTGGGTTTTTGATTATGTTAGCAAACTGATCAAATGGATTCGAAATGACTTGAAAATTGAAACATAGGTTCTCTATTATGGACACTAAACATCCCCAAAGTGACTAGTCATGACACAGTCCTGGGTAAAAGATATTCAGATGCAAACTGGGCCTCTGGTCGTTATTTGACACTTGGTAGAATTGCAAATTTTGACACTAGCTCAAAATGGGACTTCACAGAATGATTCGGGATGGAAAAATAACATTGTGGATCATATGCATATGTCAAATGAAAGGTGTTAAGCCACTCAAACACCATCTAGGCCTCAAGCTACCAATTGACCACATGCATAAAAGGCAATTTAGGACATGATTTTCCAAAATTTTCAAAATGTGACTAAAAATGAAGCATGCAATTTTCAGTACCAACATCTTTCATGTGAGATAGTGATGACATGACACATAGATGTGGGTCCTATTTTCTTTTGCGGGTCATGGGAAAAGTGAACAAGTTGTCAGATGAGCTAGAAAAGGGTAGTGTTCTCATTGGTTGAAGTGTTGATAGGTTTGATGTATTTTTGGTACCATCAGATGGAGGTGGATCCACGGTTGTTACTTTATCACTATGTAGAATTTCTCAATCTTTAATTCATGCGAAAAGTGAAAGGTTGACACATGTACATGATAGGCCCAGTTTACAAGGTAATAATCATAATTAATATTGTGGCTAAGCCCACAATTTTATGATGTAGTTATGGTTAAGTATTCTTTGGCCATGATGAAAAACTTAACCAGAGAAAAAGAAGGTGGTGAAGGTTATATGATATGGCAGCCAACTTGTGAAGACCTTGTGAGGTGGTAGAAAGAAATAACATGGTTGGTCCACATGGTGCTCTTTGATTACTCGACCCAATTAACCTACTAACTTATCTAATTCATCAAGCTACAAATAAAGAAAGATGTATTTTTTTACACAATCTGATCCCCATGATCAATTTGAACCAACCGCAAATGAATGCAGGGATAGAAATGATGCAAAAGACATCTCTCCACCATCTAGGTTATCCATTTACCTAATTGTGCATTAAATGGTGTCATTTCTATCACTTCATGGTTTCTTCTAGGTTAGGGTTTGATGATTTTCATGCCTCTACAAGTGTACCAAATCAAATCTATTGCTTAGATTTCCCTTGATTGTTCTCTAAGGAGTTAATGATAGTGGTTGAATTAGTAACTTTTAGTTGAAACCATCTCAGTTATGCTTGAACTATAGAATATTTTTTTTAACCCTTCTTCGGGTCTGATTGACCCTTCTCTATTTTCCTTGACATTCCTCTAGCATGCTCATTGTAAATCCCTTTTGTCTTTGATCTTCATGGCATTTTGCTTTATCTCTATCAGCCATTGGTGTACTATGTAAGATTCATTTGCCTCTCATCAATGTATTGTAGTTATCTGTAATTCACATGATTGTATTTTCTTTTGACCAATGAATGGTATATAGTGAATTATTCTTCCTTGTGTCAATCATTTGGTTATCTAATCTGCATGTGGTTTCTAGATTAAAACAAGTCTAAATTTGTATATTTTTTGATATAATTGTAATTTAACTATGCATGTATGGATAGAGATTGGTTTAAACACTCTATTTTGGTGCATCACCTCCTTAGGATAGATTAGATAAGTGTTTCATGCATGCTTTCTTCCCTTTGCCCCCACACCAAGTGTTGTTTAAGTGTACCTAATAGGAAAGGAAGTCAGCCTTCTCTAGAGACTCAACCTCATTGTTAAATTCCTACAACTTGGAGGTTGTTTCCATGTTTCACAAGGTTGCCTTTAGGTAAAAACTTTCAACAAGGGTGCAAACTTTTGTGATGATAGTACCCTTTTTAATCTTTCATCAAGAATGAAGTATTCATGAATGTAGGACAAGACATCTTTCCATATAGCCTTGAGTTGGTCCAAGTCATGGAAATTCCCATTCTTCACTAGCTTTTTCACCACATCATTTTTTTCATAAGTTTCTTGAAAGTTGCATTCAAACCACTAGTTTCTTTTCTAAATTTTGATCCATACAATTAGAGGACTGGTAATCTCGGCTATGAAATCCTCTATCAAATTCATTGTAACTCCATGCATAGTAACCCTTTCTTCATTCTATTTCTTAAAGAAGTACTCAGTGATATTGGGCTTTTAGCCATGTAACTTCTCAATATACTACATCACTTTTCCCTTGGAAAGAATTTCCCACATTGTAGATTTTTCCTTCCACTCCTTGCATGTCATTGGCTCTTGTTTCCTTGGCTCTTCGTCCTTCACATAACCTTCTCTGAATTTTTTTTGAGAAATGGTAACATCAACTAAGAACAAGGTATGTTTAATCTCAAGAAAATGCTTTGCCCTTAAAATGTGCCAAGTACTTTTAATGATGACAAAATAGTACCTCCTTGAGATACACAAAAAATTCACTATAATACCATCAATAATCATAATAAATTGCTCAAACTTTTGTAATCTTTCTTTTAGTAATAGTAGTCATATCATTATTAATAGTCACCACCATCTCACTCTCCTTACTGAGGTAATCATGTCGAGTAATTTTTTCATCCCTATAGCTACTTTATTTGCAATCCAATTAGCAATTTTATTGCCTTCATGGAAGATGAGAGTTATAATAACTTTGTCAAATATATTAACAAGATCTTTAATTTCCTTAATGTGACCATCAATACTCCACATGGTCATACTCCTTTTATTCAACATATTGATAATATTAAGAGAATCCCTTTTCATCCATAGATTCCTATAACCAGAATTCACTGTCAGCTTAATAGTATACAAAGTTGTAGTAGCCTTAGCTTTATTACTAGTTTATTTACCAATAGGAATAGCAAAAACATCCACCACTCTACTATAATGGTCTCTTAAAACTCCACCATATCCCATTCTTCCAAGATTCCCTTTAGTAGTTCCATCAAAATTAGCTTTCAATCAACCCAAAGGAGGATATTTCCATTTCACATATTGTCCCTTACATCAACTTTTCCTAAAAATAGTATCCTCCACAAATTATTCATGAGAGAAAATAAGCACATGAGAAGTAGGTCTCATTCCTTGAGTTTCCCCTCTCAAAAGCATTTTCCCAATATACCTACCTAGACTATTAGCCATAATAGTGAAGAAGATTTGAGAAATAGAATCACCTTGCCTTAGACCCTAGAGGGACTAAAAAAATTATTAGAACTCCCATTGACTAAAATAGCCAGAGAAGAGGTAGAGAAAAGCTGAAAATTTATCTTTATGACAAAATCATTAAAACCAAAAGAATATAATGTTGGAAATAGAGATGGAGTAACTAAGGGGGGCAGCGGGGGGGGGGTGGGGTGTGGGTGAATAATTTACTAGAAAAAAAAAAAAAAAAAAAAACCACAAATCCCTTAGATGTATGATAAAACTAGTTACTGGTTTCACTCAGTAAACATACTTAAAATGTTGTAACTCATTAAATGCAATGTATGTTAACTTTAACAAATCTTAAACATTCATAGTGATTATCATGCAAGCATAAAAGAAATAACATGAACACATGAGACACTAGATTTAACGTGGAAACCCAATATGGGAAAAACCACCAAGTAACTAGCTACTGATTTTCACACTTTTGAAGTGACCCATGTTAGGAGCCAACCTAGTCAAAGGTTACAAAACACACTATTAGGTGTGACCTTATTAGAGAATTTAATCACTGTATAAGGAGTGGCCTTACAAAAGGTCTTTAGAACAATTCAATAGAATTGTCACCTTGTTAGAGGATTTACAAATGGTTGTTAAACCAACTCTGTTAAGAGATTTTGGAATCACTTCCACAATGATAAGAAAGTAACAATGAAATGACCTGAATGAGATGCAATTGAATTGTTGATATAGATCTTTGTTCTACTTCACTAGATTGTTCTTGATCAAATATAACTATGCTACTCCTTAAGGATATATGAACATCCTTCAATGTTTGCTCACACTTTCCTTCTCAAACAATCAATACACCTACATACTCACTCATTACATTTAGAATTCTCAACTTGACCTTTCATATATATCTTGCAAATTATCAAGTCAGCTCATTTACAATGTGAAATCACCAATAATCATTACCTCAGTTGGCTAGAATCAATACTTAAGATAATTATACTTTATTTCTCAAACTAACAAAATCCTTCATTAGCTAACCCTACTTGGTAAACATTATTCCTGAAAAGATTTCCTGTGTTAACCAACAGAGACTCAATTAACACTATGAACCTACAAAAATCCTTTAGAGACCTAGTGAACTTAGTAAACACTAATTTTCCTTTGTTAACCATGTGAGCTAAGTTAACACTACATTCTACCACATTTCCTTCAACACCCGAGTGAGATCAATAGGCACTATCTATATAGAGTTATTTCCAAGAATTCTCAGTAGACACAGTAAATTGCCTTGCTGATCAATTGAGCTCAGTAAGCATTGTTTTCCAAGTGATATGGCATTTGTGTAACATCAAAGACAACACACAATTAGACAATTGTATCCAACAATCTCCCTCTTTGGCATTGATGGCAACACAACATGTCATAGCACAATGAAATTTGAAAACAAGTCTTTTCTCTGATAGAAAATTTTCTCCCTCTTAGATTTTATTCCACAAACTTCTCTAATGCAATAATCTCCCTCTATGAAGGAATTACAAAGATTCTTCTTCAAACAACAAACTCTCCCTTAAATAAATTTCAAAAAGATATGACAATAAACTCTCCCTCTTTGACAACACATACCAAAAAAAACACATATCAAATGAGTATCAATGTACCTTGAGTACTGATTCATATGAAATGTTTCCTTGACTATGCTGCATCAACTGATAGATCTTCAACTTGGTTCCTATTGATGCATCACTAAAACTTTATTTTAGTGAGTTTCAGGTAGGGGAATAACCCCTAACTTACCTCTTAGATACAAGAATGCATCCTTAGGTAATGGCTTGGTGAATATGTCTACAATCTATTCCTTTGTATGGACATATTCCAATCTAATTTCCTTGTCCTGCACCAATTCTCTAACAAAGTGGTATTTTATAGCAATGTGCTTGGTTTTAGAATGCATTACTGGATTCTTTCAAATGTTAATTGTACTTGTATTATCAAAAAACATAACAATTGGTTCTTTGATCTCAACATTCATGCCTTCCAACAACTATTTAAACCAAATAATATTAGAACAATTCACTGCTATTGCGACATACTCTTCTTTTGTTGTAGATTGGGATGTGCAATTTTTCTTTTTGCTTGTCCAAGATACCAACCTTTTTCCAAGAAAGAATGCTCCACCACTTTTTTTCTTTTTGTCATCAATGTTTCCTACCCAATCATCATCAGTAAACACTTTTAAGTCTAGATTTCCTCCAAATTTATACCACAATCCATAATCTTCAATGTCTTTCAAGTATCTGAGATTCTTTTGATTGCCATCATATGATTTTCTCTAGGTTTTGTCAAGAATCTTGCCACTATACCAACTGCAAGACCAATATCAGGCCTTGTATGAACTACATACTACAATTTTTCAATCATTGATCTATATAAGGTCCGATCTACCTCTTTTGAATCATCATCTTTGGTAAGCTTTAGTCTAGTACACATGGGGGTTCCAACTAGTTTTGAATCTTCCATACAAAACTTCTTGAGTATCTCCTTGATATACTTAGACTGAGTAATGTAGATACCATTCTTGCTCTGCTATATCTAAAGACCAACAAAGAACTTAATCTCACCAAACATAGACATTTCAAATTCTCTTTTCATTTGCTTTGAAAATTCTTTGCATTGATCATCATTTCCTATAAACAAAGTATCATCCACTAATATTTCTGCCAAAAACATCTTGTTATCTAGTCCTTCCTTGATGTACGAGCTACTACCATCATTAGTTCTCTAAAAACCAATCTAAATAAGGTAGTTATGCAATCTCTCATACCATGCTCTAGGGGTTTGTTTCAAACCATACAATGCTTTGTGTAATTCATAGACCATATCCCTTTTCTATGGATCAACAAAACCTTCAGGTTGTTCAATGTAGACTTCTTCATCAAGAATACATTTGAGAAATGTTGATTTAATATCCATCTAATATACCTTAAATTCTTTATGTGTTGCATATGCAAGTAAGGACCTGACACCTTCCAATCTTGCAATAGGAGAAAAAGTCTTACCATAATCAATTCCTTCTTCTTGAGAGTAGCCTTTACACACCAATCTAGTTTTTTTTCTTGATACCTTACCATCTTCATTCAACTTATTCCTGAATACCCATTTTGTTCCAATCACATTTTATCTTTGGGCCTAGGTACAAGAGCCTAGGTTTTGTTCTTTTCTATTTTCTCTATCTCTTCATTCATAGTCTCAATCCAACTTTAATTTTCTAATGCATCTTTGACATTTCTAGGTTCAAAATCAGCAAGTAAACAAGTGCCTTTTAGCTTACTTCTTGTCATAGTACCTTTTGATTTATCTTCAATAATCTAATCTGATATATGACGCATAGTACCTTCTTTTCATTATTAGAGTCCTTACACAATCCATGATAGATCTATTCCTCCTTTCAGCTATTCCATTCTTGATGCATGAGCATCTTGGATATACTTGGTGACTACTTAAGAGTTCATCAGAGGAGGCTCAGTGATCTGGTGGATATTTTAAGTGAAAATTGAAATGTCTTATTTCTCTCCAAAATTTGCACTATTAGAAAGATCTCGGCATCCTAATTTCAATGCAACTTGAACAGACAAAAATGAAGTCCGGATGTAGAAGTTACACACAGTCAAAGTTTTGGTCAATAGGCAGACCAGAGGGCTAGATAAGGGGCAAAATTAGACCATCTCGAAAGTGGTCAACAATGGATTTCAAAATGAAGAGCTCGATGAGAGGTTTCCAAGGGTGTTCGTTTTATAAAAAATGGAGCTCATATGAAGAAGTTATGACTGTTTGAATTTTTGAGGAAAAAGTTTTAAATGGTGACATCAGCATGATGTCAGCATAGTGACATGGCATTTTTAAAATTCAGGCGACAAAATTTTTTATTATGAGATTTGAACTCATAACCTTTTTCAAACAAGACCTCCTACTTTACTGCTCCACCCTCCAATGCATTTGCTAAAATAAGGGTGAATCTTTATAAGATCAAAATAAATAAAGCTTCTATAACACTCAAAAAGGGTGGTCAGTGGGGATTGAACTCTTGACCGACCACCTCCTACAAATGTGGATGATCGTTGTGCTATACATGGCGGTTTGTTTTAAATTTGCAATGGCTTTACTTAACCCCTAACCAATCCTGCTTGTCTTTGATTAAATAAGGATTTGGTTTAAAACAAACCCCTTAAATTCTATGGTGGAAAATTAATTTAAATTTGTAAAAGGGATATTGATGGGATTATTTATTTTAAATAGCAATTTTATGATTTTGGGGGTTTTAGCCCAATTATGGCTAATTTTATGTATAAAAGGGGTATTAGGACTTTTGTAAAGGCATTCAGGTGGTGAGAACAGGAGAATGTTTAGCAGATTTTTGAAGACTGGTTTGCACATCGAGGGCATGTTATGTTGATGTGTTTAAGGGGATAAGTCTTGGTGCATTTGTAATCTTTTTGGGAGAATAATTAGATCAGTCATACTCTATTGGAGTCGACCCAGAGACGTAGTCACGTTTGTGGCGAACTCCGAAATCAAACCTGTTTGCATTTTTTCTCTCCTCTCTTATGTTCTAATTCTCACCTTAAGTTTTTATGTTTTAATGCATAATTTCAGTTATCTATAAATGTATTAATACTTTTGCTAAAAAAAAATTTTTTTAAGCATTCAATACTACAATTAGTCTAGATCCATTCATTAGATCACTCAGTAGTTGCTTTGGAGTGTTTTTGGACTGGTACTCGGTCAAAGAAGGATTGGAGCTCAACATGGTCTAGGGAGCTCGGCATGGTCTATGGAGCTCGGCATGGTCTGGGGAGCTCAACATGGTCTATGCATCTCAGCATGGTCTTGGGATCTCGGCATGGTCCTTGGTTGCTCAGCATGGTCTTTGGAACTCGGCATGGTCTATGGAGCTTGGCATGGTCTTTGGTTGCTCAGCATGGTCTAGGAATTTTATGTCTATTTCAGGTTGTATAACTATTTTTCTACATTGAATTAAAAAATGAAACTTTAAGAGATTGAAGAGAATCTAGAGTTCTACCTATAGTTTGAATCTTGAGTTCTAATTCATTTGGAGCTAGGAGATATCACAATTTTACTAAGACATTGATTTTAGGAATTTAATTGTTGTAGGAGGCCAACTTTGGCATTTAATTTGTGTTTTGGGCCAACTTGTGACTTAGATTGGTATAAGTAGGGGTTGTGGGGAAGTCTTTATTCATTATTCATTCACTTAGAAAAGGAGTGGGTGTGGAAAGTAGCTAAAGAGCGAGTTTTCCTGAGTCTGTGAATAGAGCACCGAATGTGAGGTAGTTTACACTTGGATGAAGTTGGAGTAGAGCTAGTAGCTATGGCTTGGAAATCAAGGAGATTTCTTGGTGGGCTTACAAGCACAAGTTGTGATCTTTCTTGGAGGTTTCTACCAGAGTGTGGATCTGGAATAGCTAGGGATTGATTTGGATCTTGAGGGATATTGCAGAACTATTACTTGCTTTGTATTTGTCCATAACCAAGAAGGCCTTACAGCATAACACATTGCATGTAATCAGTTATATATTTATGAATCAAGAATTTTAATTTGGTATTAGATCTATCATTATTATTTCTTCTTCTTGTTGTGTTTCTGTTGTGTGGTTCTATTGCACTGCGTCAATTCTACTTGGGAGTTCCAGGGGCTGATACCTATCTTTTGATTCATCTTTCAATGCAAAATTTATTGAATTAATTGGATATGAATTCACCACCTCTATTTGATCTTAAGAATTTCAATATTTTCCCTATTTCTTTCTCAAATGCTTCTAACTTCTCTCTTAAATACATAATAGTCATCATTCTAGAGTAGTCATCAACAAAAAGAATGAAGAATTTTTCTCTAGTATAACTCTCAATTCTAATAGGTCCACACAAATTAGTATGCAAAATTTCCAAAATATCTTCAAACTAATAGTTTTTACTTTTAAAGCTAGTCTTTCCCATTTTACCAATTTGACAATTCTTGCGTAGACCAACATTAGGTTTCTTCAAACTAGGAATGCCTCTTACTTTCCTGAATTTTCTTATTTTCACCATGTTATCAAAATTTATATGACATAACCTTCTATTCCATAACCAATTTTCTTTAACTTGAGCAATAAAACATGAGCACTCACCTAGATCAAAATAAAACAAGTTATCTTTTGTTTGTTTGCCTGATCTAATCAGCTTTCCTTTGTCATCTAGTAGTCTTGCTTTGCCATGCATGAATTCCACCTTGAATCCAATATTGTTTAGTTGTGCCACACTTAACAAATTATGATTTAGTCCTTCAACCCAATAGGCATTATTACATACAAGTTCTTCGGTTAATGAGATTTGACCTCTTCCTTTTATGCAACAAGGTTCATTGTTTCCAAACCTTACACTACCACCATCATAGTCTTCAAAGTGTTCAAACTTTTTTTTTTCACTAGTCATATGATGTGAACATCCACTACCTTTGATCCATGTATCATTTTTTCTCAGATGAGAGATAAGTGCCATCTTATCTTCTTCATCATTATCAAATTCATCTTTTACAACAATGTAAACAATTTCATCTTAACTATTATCAGAATCCATAGAGTGCTTATCCATAAAACATCTTTTCTTACCTTTGTCCTTGAATGATTTGAAATTTTTCTTGACATTGCACTTGTGACCTTTCTTTACATCCTTTCTTTGCTAGTTTGGGTGTCAAGTTGCAATATGACCAATTTCCTCACATGAAAAATAGATTAGGGGAACTTTACCTTTGTATTTTCCTCTGCCTCTAGAATATTTCCTTGCAAGTAGAGCTTCAACAACTTCAAGATCACTATCATAACTTTCCTCCAATTCTTCTTCTTTTTCTGACTAAGAGTTTTTTATTTTCTTTCCTTTTTCTTTAAGTGAAAGCTTGGCCTCAAATGCAGATTCAATATTCTTGGAAGATAGAATGTAATTGTCATAGTTATCTAGCTCAAAGGCTTTCAATCTTCCTACTATGGCATCCAAAGTTATCCTATGATTTTCCTCACATCTTCTTTCTTGAATTGTAGATACTCTAATTGCATCAATGGGAAGCAATGTTCTAAGAACTTTACTTACAGTTGTTTCTTCCTTGATATCTCCTCTAGAAGCTTTGATTTCACTAACATTTGGTTTGATCCTTTCAACATATTTGGCAATGTTTTCATCCTCTCTCATTCTCATCTAATCAAATTGTCCTCTTAGGCTTTCTGTGTTGGCCTCCTCACATTCTCATCACCTCCATAGATATCTTTTAGCTTGTTCCACATTTCAAAGGTAGTTTTATAGTCTTTGACATCATGAAAATCCTCATAGCTTAAAGCAGATGTAATTTCTATCATTATGGTGTTATGAGTCTTCTTCTCAGCAATGTCATTAATAGATAATGTACTAGAAGGAGTTGTATATTATTCATCAAGGTATTTCAATCTTGTATCTCCAATGGAAGCTAGATGAAGTCTCATGAGACCCTGCCATGCTGAAAAGTTATCTCTGTTAAGCCTTGGAATTTCTATCGTGTAAGACATCCTAATTTTTAGCTTAGGTCCTTGAAACCCTTTTTGCAAGCACCAAATGCTCTGATACCAATTGTTGGAAATATAGATCGAGTAACTAAGAGGGGGGTGAATTAGTTACCAAAAAAACAAATCCACATATATGTTAGATGTCTAATAAAACTAGTTACTTTTGTCACTCGGTAAACATACTTAAAATGTTGTAACTCAGTAAATGCAGTGTATGTTAACTTTAACAGATCTTAAACATTCACAGTGATTATCATGTAAGCATAGAATAAATACCATGAACACATGAGACACCACATTTAACATGGAAACCCAATATGAGAAAAACCACCACGTAACTAGCTACTAATTTTCATTCTTCTAAAGTGAGCCCTGTTAGGAGCCAACCTAGGTGTGACCTTGTTAGAGGATTTGATCACCCTATAAGGAGTGGCCTTGCAAGACGTCTTTAGAATAATTCAATAGAACTATCACCTTGTTAGAGGATTTACAAATGGCTATTAAACTAACTCTATTAACAAGAATTGGAATCACTACTATAATGATAAGAAAATAACAATGAAATTACCTAAATGAGATGTAACAAAATTGCTAATATAGATCTCTATTTTGCTTCACTAGATCCTTCCTAATAAAATATAACTATGCTGCTCTTCAAGGATATCTAACCATCCTTCAAGGTTCACTCACACTTTCCTTCTTAAACAATCAATACACTTGCATACTCGCTCATTACATTTAGAATTCCCAACTTGACCTTTCATATATATCTTACAAATTGTAAAGTCAGCTCATTTACAACTTACAATCACCAATAATCATTACCTCAGTTGTCTGGAATCAATACTTAAAATAGTTAAACTTTATTTCTCAAATTAACAAAATCCTTCATTAGCTAACCATGTTTGGTAAACACTTTTCCTGAAAAGATTTCTTGTGTTAACCAATAGAGACTCAGTTAACACTACAAACCTACAAAAGTCCTTTGGAGACCGAGTGAACTCGATAAGCACTGACTATTCTTTGTTAACCATGTTAGCTTGGTTAACACTACATTCTGTCACATTTTCTTCGACGCCTGCTGAGCTCGGTAAACACTGTTTATGCAAAGTTAATTTTGGGAATGCTCAGTAGACTCAATAAATTGCCTTGCTAACCAACAAAGTTTGGTAAGTTCTATCTACCAAGTGATATGAAATTTGTGTAACATCAAAGACAACACACAATTAATAAGTAGGAGATAATTTCCACAGTAAGTTAAATTGTGATGTTATTATTAGGATTTAACTGTGTGATTTTGAGTCAAACTCATTGACCCATGTTTCATGAGTAGTGATTCGACATGAATCCATCTCTCTTGAGAATAAATGGAACACTTAGCACTCATTGGATCTAGGTGATGCTCGCAGGGGTGAAGCACCGGGACTTCCCGAGAGATCACCCATCCTAGTACTACTCCAGCCTGAGCATGCTTAACTACAGAGTTTCCTCCATGGTTAAACCCAAAGCTTGTAACCCCATTTGCAAAACCTTCACCAAGTTTTGTGCCTTATGAACCATTCATTAGAAAGCCCCTTTAGCTCATCAATTGATAAGTAGGAGATAATTTCCACAGTAAGTCAAATTGTGATATTGCTATTAGGATTTAACTGTGTGATTTTGAGTCAAAATTATTGACCCATGTTTCATGAGTAGTGAGTAAACATGAATAAATCTCTCATGAGAATAAATGTAACACTTAGCACTCATTGGATCTAGGTGATGCTCATAGGGGTGAAGCACCAAGACTTCCTAGGAGGTCACCCATCCCAGTACTACTCTCGCCTGAGCGCGCTTAACTATGAAGTTTCCTCCATGGTTAAACCCAAATATTGCAACCCCATTTTCAAAACTTTCACCAAGTGTTTTTCCTTATGAACCATTCATTAGAAAGCCCCTTAAGCTCATCAATTGATAAGTAGGAGATAATTTCCATAGTAAGTTAAATTGTGATATTGCTATCAGGATTTAACTGTGTGATTTTGAGTCAAACTCATTGACCCATGTTTCATGAGTAGTGATTCAAAACAAATCCATATCTCATGAGAATAAATGGAACACTTAGCACTCATTGGATCTAGGTGATGCTCACAGGGGTGAAGCATCGGGACTTCTCGGGAGGTCACCCATCCCAGTACTACTCTAGCCTGAGTATGCTTAACTACAGAGTTTCTTCCATGGTTAAACCCAAATATTGTAACCCCATTTTCAAAACCTTCACCAAGTTTTGTGCCTTATGAAATATTCATTAGAAATCCCCTTAAGCTCATCAATTGATAAGTAGGAGATAATTTCCATAGTAAGTTAAATTGTGATATTGCTATCAGGATTTAATTGTGTGATTTTGAGTCAAACTCATTGACCCATGTTTCATGAGTAGTGATTCAACACAAATCCATCTCTCATGAGAATAAATGGAACACTTAGCACTCATTGGATCTAGGTGATGCTCACAGTGGTGAAGCACCAGGACTTCTTAGGAGGTCACCCATCCCAGTACTACTCCAGCCTGAGCGCACTTAACTATGGAGTTTCCTCCATGGTTAAACCCAAAAATTGCAACCCCATTTGCAAAACATTCACAAAATTTTTTGCCTTATGAACAATTCATCAAAAATCCCCTTAAGCTCATCAATTGATAAGTAGGAGATAATTTCTACAATAAGTCAAATTCTGATATTGCAATCAGGATTTAACTATGTGATTTTGAGTCAAACTCATTGACCCATGTTTCATGAGTAGTGATCCAACATGAATCCATCTCTCATGAGAATAAATGGAACACTTAGCACTCATTGGATCTAGGTGATGCTCATAGGGGTGAAGCACCAGGACTTCCTGAGAGGTCACCCATCCCAGTACTACTCCAGCCTCAACATGCTTAACTACAGAGTTTCCTCCATGGTTAAACCCAAAGCTTGCAACCCCATTTTCAAAACCTTCACCAAGTGTTGTGCCTAATGAACCATTCATTATAAAGCCCCTTAAGATCATCAATTGATAAGTAGGAGATAATCTCCACAGTAAGTCAAATTGTGATATTGTTATCAGGATTTAACTGTGTGATTTTGAGTCAAACTCATTGACCCATGTTTCATGAGTAGTGATTCAACATGAATCCATCTCTCATGAGAATAAGTGGAACACTTAGCACTCATTGGATCTAGGTGATGCTCACAGGGGTGAAGCACTAGGACTTCCCGGGAGGTCACCCATCCCAGTACTACTCCAGCTTGAGCGCTTAACTACGGAGTTTCCTCCATGGTTAAACCCAAATCTTGCAACCCCATTTTCAAAACCTCCACCGAGTGTTTTTCCTTATGAATCATTAATTAGAAATCCCCTTAAGCTCATCAATTGATAAGTAGGAGATAATTTCCATAGTAAGTCAAATTGTGATATTGCTATCAGGATTTAACTGTGTGATTTTGAGTCAACCTCATTGGCCCATGTTTCATGAGTAGTGATTCAACATGAATCCATATCTCATGAGAATAAATGGAACACTTATCACTCATTGGATCTAGGTGGTGCTCATAGAATTGATGAGCTTAAGGGGATTTCTAATGAATGGTTCATAATAATAAATTAGGAATAAATTGCCTTATAAATTTCCTCTCTATTGGGAATGGCTATCAACATTTTGTTCTACTCACTAGAGACTACATTAGGATAAGATTTCATTAGAAATCTCAATATCATTAGTAATTTTCTCCCTTCCCTTAGAAAGGCTAGAAATTTGGTTCTTGGCTCTGTGTTTCATAGTAGTTAGATGAAAAAATTTAGTTTTACTATCACCTTCTTCCATCCAGATGGATCTAGACCTCTTCCTCAAAAACATCTCGTCTTTAGAAATGATGTCATGGTATTCAACCAGCTTTTCATTTTCTTCTTTAACTACTTCCTCTAAATAACCTATCTGTTGAATTCTATCTTGGATAGTTTTCTGATCATCCTTTAGATTCAACTTATTCTCAAAGATATTCCCAAAAGACTTCTTATTTCATTCTCTCACTCTTCTTTTAACATGCTTAAGTTTGGACACAACTCAAAACTGAGTTGTTTGTTCAACATTAATATTCCATCAATCTGCCAAAAAAACCTCAAAATTAGGATGTTGCCTCCACATTTTATCAAATCTAAATAGGATAGTCCTTTTTTGAATAGGTTTAGCCTTAAAAAAGAGTAGAAAGTGGTCAGAAACAATCTTTTGTAAAGCATTAAGAGTACATACAAAATCTTTAGTCCGCTCTGAAGAAATAAGAACTCTATACAAACAAGCTTGAATACATTCCTTTCCAATTCTTTTATTAATCCAAGTAAAATCAATCCCTTGGAGGTCCAAATCCATTAAACCTTCTTTACTAATTAAATCCATAAGATCTAGTTGTCCTTCCAATTGACTAGAATTTCCAGTCTTTTTTTCATTTTCATAGAGAGGAACATTAAAATCCCCTAGAAATAGCCATTTACCATTATAATCTAAGCTCTTTAGCTTAGAGAGAGAGAGAGCCCCATAATTTTCTCTATAATTTTTATTATTAGGAGCATACATATTAACTACATACCAATTTTTATCCTGAGATAAATTATGGATCTTAACCGCAATGAAGTGCTTATTAGAATCCATCAGTGTACTAGAAAACATAGAGTTATTCCACATTATCAAAGTACCACATGATGCTCCTTAAGAACTACTATCCATAATACAATAGTTCTTGAAAGATTTCAAATTTTCAGCTTTACCTTTGTCCATTTTCATTTCCTGTATCAGCATTATATCAAGTTTATGCTATCTAACAAAGTTTCAAACAATATCCAACTTATAAATACTATTCATCCCCCTAATATTCCATGTTATGATTTTCATTATAAATTTTAAGGGGTGAAATCTAGAATAGCTGATTGCTTCCCATCAGCAATATTTTGCATACTTTTAGCTTCTCTCCTTTTTTTGGTAGTTTTTCTTCCAGATTTATCTGGAGCTCCAACATTTGGTTTCATTTTTATAGGATTCTCCAATTTACTTCTTTGAGTCGCAACTCCTATTGGAAAAGGATTAGATATTTTATCTTCTTCTTTTTTATTTGAACATGTTTCTATTTATGTTATTCCTTGTCATATATTAGGTCCAAATTCTTGGAATCTAATTCACTTTCATTAAGAGGGATTTCTTGACATAGAGGTTTCATTTTTATAGGATTTTCCCATTTACTTCTTTGAATCACAACTCCTATTGGAAAAGGACTAGATCTTTTATCTTCTTCTTTTTTTCTTTGAACATGTTTCTATTTAGGTTCTTTCTTCTCATATATTAGGTCCAAATTCTTAGAATCTAATTTTATTTCATTAAGAGGGATTTCTTGACATAGAGGTTTCAACAATATAGGAATTTCTTCATTCTATAAGTCCTCCAAGATATCAATCTCATCCAATTGTCCACTTCTCTCCTCAAGGATCTCTCCTTCCTCAATCTCCTCTGACTCCTCAACATCTTCCACATCCTCTTCATTTTTTTGATAGATAACTACCTATTTCAAAAATGATTTAGTATTTTCATAATCCTTAATGGATGGTTGAATGTCCTCATTTTTCTGGGTCTTCTTATCTTCATCCTTTGACATCTCCTTCCATTGATCAACTGTATATTTAATATTTTATTCCCCTTTTAGGCCTTGCAATTAAAGAATTATTTTAGGTTTTCAAACCCTTTTTAGAACCTTCTTTTCCACATTCACCATCTTTTGTTTATTTTTAAGTTTTAATAGACAATTTTTAGCCTAGTGAGTAATCTTTTTACAAACAAAAAAATCATTAGGAAGATATTCAAAAGAGACCTCTTGGTTCCACTTTCCTAATTTTGAATTAATTTCCACCTTCTAAGGGAGGTCCTTTCGATGTACAACTTTCACATAGATTCTAAGATAATGAAGTTTAGATCTAGATGTAGTCATATTATCCATAACCATGAGTTCTCTAAAAGATCTAATTATCCCCTTAAAGATATCTTCATGCCATAACTTGAGAGGGAGCTTTAGGAGTCTTACCCACACTAGAGTAGTTAGGAAAAAAACATCTGAAAGATCCATATTTGGTTCCCATTTTTTAATCTTTAAAGTACTATTACAAAATGACCAGGGGCCACCACATAAGACAATATTCAAATCTTCCTTACAAGTAAATGAAAAGGAGAAAAACCCTCTCATCATAAGAGCAATATCCACTTGACCATGTAGAGCCCATTTCATTTTAATCATTTTTCTTAAGGTTTCAATATCTAGTTGGGCCCCTAAAAATTTCCCAACTAGGGTTATATCCATAACAGAGATAGAATAATCTACTATCGAGTCTAGGATAAAAATATAAAACTCACCTTTTTCCCAATAGGATTTAGAAGTAATACGAGGAAAAGAAGACTTACCTCCTAGCCTTTTTCTAAACAAAGATCATTTTCTTTGACCTATTTCATTTTCCTCCTTCTTCTCCTCAACACATACTTCTTTAGAGTTCTTACCCACACTTAGAGAAGGTTCCCCTTTCAAAATATTCATGAGTGGGTCTCATGTAAGGATTGGGATCTTAAACAAAGGATCAAAGTGATAACAGTCAGAAACCCCATATATTCTAGAGACAAAACCCAACAATAATTTTTCTTCTTTCTACTCTAGAATCCCACCTAATCTATTTCCATAATCCACTACCACATTCCTTGTTGCACCCTTTGAACTTCCTCCATCTAGATTCCTTGGAAAACTAGATGCAATCCCCACAGCTAAATTCCCTCCTATCAGATTCCCACCTATCATACCACCTTTACTATTCCACCTTTATAGTTATTCATATCCTCATAGTTACACTAGTGTTAGGGTTGTAAAAATCATTTTGTTGTTACTCTCTATTCATTGTAATAGAAAAATATCTTAACCAAGTGGACCTAATAGTCTTTTGAAATTCTATATGGTAACATTCTTTTGAGTGTTTATAAGTCCTTTAGAATAGGTTATTATTTAAAAGTGTCAAAGAATGAATAAGTTCTAGATGACATTCAATGAAAATACTCTACCAAGGTCACATTAACAATGTGTATGTAGCCTTTAACAAGGTTGAATCCTAACAAAGCTCACTTCAAAAGAGTGAAAACTTTGAGTTGTCGGTTCCCAGGCATTTTCCCCTTTACTAGGTTTTCATGTTATGTACTTTTGTCAAATTGTGTGAATACTTATGATGTTGCAATTTTATGTAATGTTTACTATTTATTGTTGCAACCTAGTATAAGCTAGAAGATAACATTAATACTTGGTATATATCATGTTGACATTTTATTACAAAGTTTATATCAATCTAAGTAATGATGTTAGATCTAGTTACTGAGTTAATAATCGAAAAGATTAAAGTGTTTTGAATTGGTAAAAAGTGTTTTAAGGCCTATACGATAACTAGTTATAACTAATTCATCCCCCTAATATTTTTCAATTATCTAACAATCAATATCATAACTAAGTGCTTGAAGGAATTTTTTGAAGGGAATTAAGCTAAAGATCTAAAAATCTATAAGAGAGAGGTACCAAAGTTGAACAAGGAGAACTTCTCTTCATAGTAATGTAGGATGAGGATTTATCTATCTAGGATTAGAGACAATGCACTATATTATCTAGACAATTGGTACACACCTTCTAACTCTCCTATGAAAGTTGATGAGATTAACCAAAGAAGGAACGGAATAGTCTGATGATTGAGATTGCTTCTATACTAAATTGTGTCAAGTTTGATGATGTAAAAGATGGTGCTATTGATAAAGAGATGTGGAACAATCTGATACTTGTGCATGGTGGAGATCAAATTTTATTAAGAGCCAAAGAAGAAAGTCTAAGAAGAAAATATGATGAGATGTGGATGAAGGAAGGAGAAAATATAGTTCAATATGTGAACTAAATCAAGGAACTTGTGAGTGATATCAAAGTTGTTGGAGGTATCATTAGCAATGAAAAATTTGTAAGTAAGATTCTAAGAACATTATGTCCTATTTATGCTCATTTAGAAATTTAGAACTATGCCTGGTAATGGTCTTACTCTTAATGTTTTGGTCGACAAATTGACTGCATTGAGCTGAGTAAATTTGGCAATAGTGTGCCTAATATTGAAAATTCATTTAAGTCATCACTAACCATTGGAATATTAAAGAAGGAAAAGAGTAGCGAGGATAAGATTAATTTAGATTATGTAGATAATAAAAGATGGATGAAATTGAAGCTTTATTAGCAAGGAGGCTACCTAGAGGGAAAAGAAAAATAAAAGGTATATTGTTGTTATATGTCCTAACAAGAACAAGAGTGACAAGAAAGACAAGAAGGAGAACATATATAGAAAGATCAAAGACTATAAAGATAAAGGAAATAAGTCATACTACATTGCTAAGGAGAAGCACACTAGGTCAGATTTTAATAATGAAAATGAAGGTGAATAATTTGTATGTATTTTTGTCAAAAAAGATTCACAAGAGGAAAGGTGTGAGGAAGAAAAAGATCTTATTTATCATGTTAGTAAAAGTCATACATGGATTATTGATAGTGGATGTTCACATCACATGATTGGTGATATAGGTTTGATAAGTTAGAAGAATATGAGGCTGGAACTATTAAACTTGGAAATTATGTTCCATGTCTAGTGAAAAGTAGAGGATTATTGATGCTAAATAATAAAATAAAATGTGATGATGCTTATTAGGTCAAAGGAATAAAATACAATTTGTTGACTATTGAAGTTGAATAATATAGGTCACAAGATTAATGATAATGATGGAAAATTAATTGGTGCTAGAGAGAAAACCATAGGTAACCTATTTTACCTATATCCTACTATTACTACAAGCCTATTTCATGAAATTAAAGATGTATGGTTGTGGCATACAAGAATGTGTCATGTAAGTTTTGAGAATATGGTCAAAGTGAGCAGAAAGAACAAAGTGAGAGGCTTACTAAGCTAACATAAACATTAAAATATTATGTGTAAGAAATATCAACTCATAATGATGAATAAGTCTATTTTTTCAAGTAAGACACATTCATCTAATGACACTCTAAATTTGGTACATATTGATTTGTGTGGACCTATGAAACTTGAGAGTTACCATAGAGAGAGATATTTTATACAATTTGTTGATGATTATTCTAGAATGATGACAACTATGTCTTGTAGTTGAATTCTAATACTTTTTAAATGTTAAAGTGGTATAAGGTAAGATGTTACATCCCAAAATTTTCCCTAATTTTTAATTTATCATAATTTTTGGTTTAACAAATTATTTATTTTCATGATCATGTGAAATGAATTAGTTATTTATATACGTTGTACTAACTATTGATGAAATGGTCAGTAACCTATAATTGTTATTAAATGATTGGCAGTTGTTTGTAGGAGAATATTTTGGTGAGAATGTTTTACATGGGTGTTTGTAGTAGAATATTGAAGAGAGGGGAAACATTGCTAAATGGGATCATTAGAATGGGATGTTCATTTGGTTCAATCATCAGGATTGACAAGTATGACCTTAGACTTCCTTGGAAGGGATACGATAACTTGTCCATAGGTTACATTATGGGATCTACATGAGCTACTAAGGAAACAATATAGGAAAAACATAAAATAATCTAATTTAAAATATAATACATACCTTAAGAGATTGTTTATTAATTTTTATCATATCATTATAACAAACACTTACATATGAACACATAAATATAAAAATAAAATGGCACATATAAATTAAAATAATATAATCTAATGATATCACCTCATCAATATACTTATGTGAATGTATATATGAACATATTATAATAATAAAATAAAAATTATAACTCTTCAACTCCTCTTTTTTCCTTATTTCTTTTTCCTCTTCATTTTCTTCTTTTTCAAATTGAATTAATGTATTTGAATTCGAATGGACATCTTGGAAATTGATAGAAGCCAAGGAGTCTCAACTAGCCTTTAAGAAGTCATGAATCAACCAAGGTATCAACACTCTCTCCTTTTCATTATCTGATACATTCCCATTGCAAGTCGAGCATAATCATTCTTAGCCAAAACATTCTTTCCAAGTACCAAACAAAAATTACCTTGTTCTCCCTTACTCTATCAGCATCTGAAATCTGTAATCAAGTCTCAACTAGCAGGTGAATGAATAGCTAATAAGAGTTCCATCCAAGGATGGTAGGAGCCAATTCCAAGCCCAACCATAGGTCACAAATATATACAATTGCATTTCATAAATTCCTTCTTTTTCTAAGTATATGTCCAAATGTAGTTGGCTACACATTGCTAGGGCTAAAAGAAATACAATATAAGAATTTGAAATTCATAGTTTCTTCCTTTACTAAGTAAAATGTTTGATTGTTGTCAGCTACATATTGCTAGAACTAAGAATAATGCAATATATGTTTTCATATTCATAACTTCTTCCTTTTTTTATTTGAATGTCTGACTATAGCAAGCTATGCATTGTTAGACTAAAATTGTTTTACAAACCATGTTGTTGATCTCTTACATTACATAGATTTCATTGCAGATCTACATGGAATATCTTTGTGATTAAACATCATTTATGAATTCAAATGGTAACTATAGAAACTTAAATGATTATATGAACTGACATCAATAACCATGCTATCATAATTTTGGAACAAGATCAGAATACTTATAGATTCTCTAACACCTAGCATTCACTAGCAAAGATGACATGAAATGTGAAGAGTAAATAATGATGGAATGATCATAATCTTTTAGGAACCTAGGATTCTCCAAAGAAGAAGCCATAAAATGGTGAAGAGGTGGAGATAACCTACAAGAACCAAGAATGAAATCAAATATGAATATCTAAGTAATGAAACACGTAATAGATCATGCTCATCTTGATAATGGAATTTGTTATCAAGTTGAGTGGTGGTGATCAGGTCCATGCCAAGGTAGCTTATAGGCATATGTGCCAATTCTAAGATCACTTGATTGTACGTAGGTGTCGGTTATATAGGTATAACTAGTTGGGCGCTCAAACCACCTAGTAGTTCAAATGGCTAGATTAAGGAACATCCCAAGCCCAATCTCAAGGTAGGGAGGGTTGTTCTAATACACTAGGATGTGTGGGGATAAGTATGGTCTAAGATTTGGAGGTTAAGCCTATGTCAATGCTTCTCCTCTCACCAATGCTAAAGCTTGTACAACCAAATAAAGAATCCATTATTATTGTTGTATGTTTTTCCACACTTTTACTTGTTAATCTTTTATCAAGAATAATTAGATAGTCTTTTAATTTTAAATAGAGTAGTTAATTGCCATCTAAATTGAATAATAAAATGTTTACTTTTAGTTAAGTATGAATTTAGTTAAGAAAGATTTAAGAAAGATAGTCGTTGCTTGATTTTTCAGCAAAACATGATTTCCATTATGAATGGTTAAATTATTTACAATGTATTTATTTATCTCTCATTCTCATTATATCACCTGAACATGAAATATAGTTAGATTAGTATTAGTTTATTTTATCATAGCTATGTTCTATTAACATTAAAAGAAGTCATTGTCATGTGAAATGGAATCAATTACTTTTACAGTTAGAAGATATTAGATTTTAGGGTATCTTTAAATTGGTTATGAAAATTCATTTGTTACATATGGTATCAGAGCATTGGGTTTGACATTGAACCTAGGGCACACTACCTTCTATGTAAATCTAAAATTTCTAGACTAATTGCATAAGATGCAAGTACGTAAGACACCTCACAGAAAGACTTGACATCCTATTTTTCCCTATTTAATTAAAAATGTGCATAAATGTGACTACACCTGCTACTTCATGCCCCAAGCCAATGAAACTTTGAACTAGGCAATACAACAGATAAAGAAAGAAAGAGTCAAATGGACTCCTACTAGTAAAGCAGCATATAGGAACAAGTTGATTCAAAACTAGAATGCTCGACAAGGCAATTCTCATTTCCAGTTCCATAGATCCTAGATGGTGCATGATATGTACCAATCTGAGCCAAAATTAAATGTTGTAAAGAAAGATTAAATATTTTTATGTAAAAATACTCAAAAGAGGATTTTTTATTAAATAAGGTTGCTCTAAGTGAAGAAACAAAGTATTAAGTTAATTAAAGTTATTATTTCATGTGTTTCATGCATTCACAATCCTTTTTCTTTTTGTGAAATTTTTTTAAATGTATATAAAATCCACTTAATTGACACAAATTTGCAAATTAACGGGTGAAAATAATAAACATAAAATGAACAACAATGAGAATGTTCTAGATCAAGGCATAATTCATGAAAACACTCAATCTTCTAATGACTTGTTACTTCAAATCTTGCAAGAAATGCAACTAAAGTTGGAAAGCATGGAAAGAAGAATGAATGAAATGGCATCCCAAATGGGGAAGAATCATGAGGAAACTCAATCCTCACCTCCTCTTAGAGTAGAGACACAAGTCTCCAAGCATAACAAGAACATCTCCTCACCCAACCAATCAGAAACACAAAAGAAATAAGAAATAGTGGTTGACCTGTCAGCAAATATTAAGAAATTCAAACCACCCATGTTTTTTGGTTCTATGTTTGGGGAGGAAGCAAAAGCTTGGTTAATTAAAATGGAACAATATTTTGAAATTAGAAATTTCTCTAAAACCTCAAAGGTAGTTTGGAGAAGATATAATTTTACTAGAGAAGCTACAACTTGGTGGGGAAACACCAAAGTTGAACAGAACATAAAAACCACTGATATCACTTGGGAAAAATTTGTGACCATTTTTAGGAGCTAGTAGCTGGCTCAAACCTTTTATGATTAGAAAATTTTAGACTTCCAAAACTTGAAGCAAGGGGATATGTCAGTACATAAGTACTGGAAGAAATTCACCTGACTATTAAAGTATGTACCACTGTATCAGCAAAATACCAATCTGAAAGTGAGAAAATTCATTATGGGTTTGAATAATAGAATAGGGGGAGTAGTTGATGTTCTCACTCCTTGAACCATGGAGGAAGCTCTAGAGAAGGATGTTTGGCAAGAGCACAAAATCAAGAAGGATGACTCTATTTGAGACAATAAGAGAAAAATAACCTAGAATTTAGAGGGTGCTAATTTTGGACCCTAGAAAAGATAATTTAAGGACTTAAAATACAACAAACTAGAATCAAATGGAAATGGGATTAAGGATGTTAAAATTAATTTCAATGAAAATAAGAATAACAATAATAATGAAAAGAAGGGACCACTTCTAGGATGCTTCACTTCTTGAGGAGATCATTATGCTAGTAAGTGTCCCAGTAAACCCAACACCAATCAGCCACAATGACCACCTCTTCCACAACAAAAACAAGTTTTTCAGAAAAGGATTCATGAAACCCTAGATAACAGGAAAGAAAAATAGTAGATAGGCCCTATTGAAACTCTAGGTAAGATCTATGGAAACCCTATATCCGTTTTAATTGATACTGAAGCTTCTAAATATTTTATATCACCTAGATTGTTCAATAGGTTTCCAAAAAGATCTAGCTTCCTAGAAAAACCATGGATAGTCAAATATAAAAACTAGTCAAGTGCTAAGGTAGAGCAGTGCCTATTTAAAGCTCAGGTTGACTTTCCAAAAATTTTAACAGAATTGAACTTATATGTAGCACCTCTTGGGTTTTATGACATTATCATAAAAATCAATTGGCCCAGTGAACATAAGGCCAAGGCAGAATGTCTTGCCAAAATTGTAAATTGTGTGGATAATCAAGGTAGACCAACAAGCATTACAAGGATCAAACATGAAATTAAATCAAAACATATTTCTAGAATGCAACTTAAGAGATATGGAAGAAAAGGCTATGAGATTTTTGCAGTCAGGGTTGAGGACACGAGAGAACATAATACCACCACTTATGGAGATGACTATATTTATGAGGATGGTGAAATCAAAGAAAAGTTAAAAGAATCTTTCGAGGAAAAACATCCCTATTTAAATAATTATCAAGATGTGTTTCTAGAAGAACTCCTTAGACTACCCCCTTCCTAAGCCTTTGATTTCACCATAGATTTGATACTAGGAGCAGAACCCATATCTCGAGCACCATATAGGATGAAAACCATAGAATTAATGAAATTATAGATCTAACTTTAGGACATGTTAGATATGAAATTTTTTTGACCTAGTGTCTCACCATGGGGAGCCCTAGTATTGTTTTTTATAAAGAAGGATAGAACCATGAGATTATGCATAGATTACAAAATGCTCAATAAAGTTACCAGCAAAAACTAGTACCCACTACCTAGAATAGATGATCTCTTTGATCAAATAAAGGGCTTGACAGTGTTTTCAAAAATTTATTTGAGGTCAAGTTACCACCAGCTTCATATAGAGGATGAAGATATACACAAAACTACATTCAGGACTAGGTATCGACATTATGATTTTATAGTATTGTCATTTGAGTTAACTAATGCCCCAACAACTTTCATGAACTTAATGAACAACATATTTTTTGATTTCATAGATAAGTTTGTGTTGTTCTTTATAGATGATATTCTAAGCTATTATAGGAATGAGGAAGAACATTAAAGGTATTTAGAAATAGTTTTGCAAAGATTAAGAGAACATAAATTGTATGCAAAATTATCTAAGTGCACCTTTTATCAAAAGGAAATTTAGTATTTAAGGCATATTATATCATCTCAAGGCCTAGTTGTAGATCCATCAAAATTAAAAGAAATTAAGGAATGGCCTATATCTAGAAATGTGTTAGAAGTTAGAAGCTTCATAGGATTAGTAGGATTTTATAGAAAATTGTTAAGAAATTTCTCAAGGATAACTTATCCAATCACATTGCTTCAAAGGAAAGGAAAGAAATTTATCTAGGCATAAAAATGTCAATTAGCCTTCAACACCCATATTAAAGGTACCTGATCCAAAAAAGTATTTCGTAGTTATAATAGATTTATCTGGAGAAGGATTAGGAGGTGTGTTAATGCAGGATGAATAGGTTATTGCTTATGAATCTAGTAAACTAAAAAACTATGAAGATAATTATGCACCCCATGATCTTGAATTAGTAGCTATTGTACATGCCTTGCAAATGTGGAGACATTACTTAACCAAAAAACCTTTTGAACTTAGATCTGGTCATCACGGTTTGAAATATATCTTTACCCAACCAAATATAAATGCTAGACAAAGGTAGTGGCTAGAATTTTTAGTAGATTATGAGTTTGACATAAGTTATATTAAAGGCAAGGAAAACATAGTGGCAGATGCCCTAAGTAGGAGAAGCACATCTTTGCAATAGCTACTATAAACTTTAGATTAAGGGACTAGATTTTACAACACTTAGAACATGATGAGTTTTATGCAAAAATCAACCTAGCTCTTATTAGGGACCCACAAGATTTTAAGTATTGAGAGTTTAGTTTAGAAGAGGATGGATTACTAAGATATTATGACAAGATCTATGTACCCAACAATATGTACCCAACAACCTTGAACTCCAAAGACTAATTTTGGGAGAATTGCATTCAGCCCCATATTTAGGACACCTAAGAGTAACAAAAATGCTATATAATATAAAACCCCTATATTTTTGGAAAGGGATGAAAAAGGAGATAAGAAAGTTTTTTTTAGGTTGTTTGGAATGCAAAAGAGTGAAAGCAAAAAATCAATACCCAGCGGGTCATTTGCACCCTAATGAGGTACTCGAATGGAAATGGTGGACAATATCCATGGATTTCATACAAGGATTACCAATGACATAAAATTGACACAATACAATTTTGGTCATACTTGATCGATTGAAAAAGGTTGCTCATTTTATACTAGGGGATTTAACTGATGGAGCACCAGAGATTGCTCATAAATTCATAAAAGAAATTTTTAGATTGCATGGAATTCGAGAGAAAATTATTTCAGATATGGATGCTAGGATAACTTCTAGATTCTAGAAAATATTATTTTCAGCCATGAGCACTAAATTAAACACCAATTTAGTTTATCATCCTAAGACAAATGGTCAAATAGAAAGAGTTAATTAAGTATTAGAAGATCTTCTAAGAGTATAATGTAAGGACCAGCAATACCAATGGGAAACATACTTACCCTTGGTAGAATGCATATAACAACTCCTATAGTCCACCATTAAAATGGCTCCCTTTGAGGCCTTGTATGGATATAAATGTAGCAGTTCTATGAGTTAGAATCGGTTGGAAGATAGAATCATTGTTGGACCCTAAATGCTTAAAGAATAGAAGAATAGATAATCTAGATTTGTCAAAGATTAAAGGAAGCTAATGATAGATAGAAAAGTTATGTTGATGCCAAAAGAACACCTAGAGAATTATCAATAGAGGAAAAGGTATTATTAAGAGTTAAACCTCAGAAGAGTACAATCAATTTTGGTAAGAATGCCAAGTTAGCCCTGAGGTATGTGAATATTGGAAGTTGTGAATCTAGCACCTTATAGAATTGCTTTACCACCAGCCCTTGCCAGGATGCATGACATCTTCCATGTGTCATATCTTAAAAAGTACATTACCCACCATGATCATATGATTGGTTAGAAATTATTATAGGTGTGAGAACCAGGGGTGGTAGAAATAGGACCACTTAGGATACTCAAGGTGTGTAAGCTACGCTTATGAAATTAGGTGATGACTCAATGCAAGGTCCAATGGGACCAGTATGTAGAGGATAATGCCACTTGGGAGGATTATCATGAAATTTCCCAAAAATACCCTCATCTTTTTTTTGGAACTAGAAATTGAACATTTCTTTTCTTCCTATATAAATTGATTAAGTATTGTTTTAAGTTTTGTTGTTATGTTCATCAAGGACGATGAAAAATCTAAGGGGGAGGGTATGTTAAATCCCAAATTTTTCCCTAATTTTTAATTTAATCACAATTGTTAGTTTAACAAATTATTTCTTTTCATCACCATGTGAAATGAGTTAGTTATTTATATACGTTGTACTAACTATTGATGAAATGATCAATAACCTATAACTCTTATTAGATGATTGGCAATTGTTCATTTAAATTAGTGATTAATGTGTTCTTTTTTGAATTAGTATAGAATTAATATTTTGGTGAGAATTTTTTACATGGGTGATTGTAGGAGAAGATTGAAGAGAGGGGAAGCATTGCTAAATGGGATCATCAAAATGGCATTTTAATTTGGTTCAGTCATCAAGATCGGCAGGTATGACCTTAGACTTCCTTGGAAGGGATACGATGACTTGTCCACAAGTTACATTATGGGACCCGCATGAGCTATTAAGGAAAAAATATAGATAAAACATAAAATAATCTAATTTAAAATATAATACATACCTTAAGAGATTGTTTATTAATTTTTATCATATCATTACAATAAACACTTACATATAAGCACATAAATATAAAAATGAAATGGCACCAATAAATTATAATAATATAATCTAATGATGTCACCTCATCAATATACTTATGTGAATGTATATAAGAATGTATTATAATAATAAAATAAAAAATTATAACTCTTCAACTCTTCTCTTTTTTTTCCTTATTTCTTTTCCCTCTTCATTTTCTTCTTTTTCAAATTGAATTCATGTATTTGAATTTGAATGAACATCTTGGAAACCTATAGAAGCTGAGCAGTCTTGGCTAGCCTTTAAGAAGCCATGAATTGACCAAGGTAGCATCACTCTCTCTCCTTTTCATTATCTAATATGTTCCCATTGCAAGTCGAGCATAATAATTCTTAGCCAAAACATTCTTTCCAACTAATCAGCCAAAATTACCTTGTTCTCCCTTAATCTATTGACATCTAAAATATGTAATCAAGTCTCAACTAGAAAGTGAATAAATAGCCAATAGGAGTTCCAACCAAGGATGGGAGGAGACATGTTCAAGCCTAACCACAAGTCACAAATATATACAATTGCATTCCATTGATTCCTTCTTTTTCTAAGTATATGTCAAACTACAATTGGCTACACATTGCTAGGGCTGAAAGAAATACAATATAAGCTTTCAAAATTCATAGTTTCTTCCTTCACTGAGTAAAATGTCCAATTTCTATCAGCTACATATTGCTAGAACTAAGAATAATTCAATATATGTTTTCATATTCATAACTTCTTCCTTTTCTGATTTCAATGTTCGACTATAGCTAGGTATATATTGTTAGACTAAGATTAATTTACAAACCATGTTGTTATCTCTTGCATTACATAGAATTCATTGAAGATCTACATGGAATATCTTTGTGATTAAACATCATTTATGATTCAAATATTAACTATAGAAACTTAAATTATTGTATGAACGGACATTAATAACCATGCTATCATAATTTTTGAACAAGATCAAAATACTTATAGATTCTCTAACACCTAGGATTCACTGGCAAAGATGCCATGAAATGGTGAAGAGGTGTAAATAATAGAAGAATGATCATAATCTTTTAGGCACCTAGGATTCATTGGCAAAGAAGACATAAAATGGTGAAGAGGTGGAGATAACTTGCAAGAACTAAGAATGATATCAAATATGAATATCTAAGTAATGAAACAATTAATAGCTCATGCTTGTTCCATTAATGGAATCTATTGTCAAGTCAAGTGGTGGTGATCAATTCCATGCACCATCAAAAATCCTTGGCCAAACTAGTTTATAGGCATATGTGTTGATCAAATAAGTAAGATTGACAAATGAGTGTTAACACACTTAACCATTTTCACTATACATGTCGATTATACAATGGAAGTTGAGCCAAAACTCTAATACTTGCCAAGTTACAAATAGTGTCGAGTAGACTAGAAGAAGACCAGAAGATAGTATGTGCTAAGAAAGTCATAGTAGGTGCCAAGCAGATGACACCAATATGTGTCGAGTAACGCAGGATCCAACAAGAGCCAAGCATTGTGAAGTTAATAGGTGTTGAGTGACACAGTAATTCTACAAGAGCCAAGTAATGCAATAATTATATAGGAGCTAAGTAACATAGTAAACATAGTAGATGTCGAGCAATCCAGAATAGATGGTGTCAAGCATCAGTATTACTTCATGTGTTGAGCAATGCAGGATCAGCATGAAAGTTTGTGTAATTGCAAACAAAGATGTAAAATGGTTATGCATGACTTATTATAGGATAAAAGTATAAGATAAAATCCTCCCAACCACCTATGTGATCCTCATGTAGCCAATCAAAAAATTGGAGATTGCATGCAGCTAATAGGTGAATTTTTAGGGTTTGAGTGGGAACACTTGAATCAAGGATGCATAACCAACCACTAATCTTTATAAGGGAGTCTTGATGCCATTGAAAAATGTGAGAGTAAGAGGGAAAAAAAAATGCAAAGGTAGAGCCTATTATTAAAGTCATTGCAGAACATTGATGTCAAATATTTAGTGGAAAGGACAACATTTACACATCTAGTTGATCAGAATAGAACAAGGAACACAATCAGCAGAGCAGATCTAGCAAAGATTAGAGATAGAAGAGTAGATCAAGAGCTTGAGATCAGCATCAAAAATTGCATTAGATCAAGTGTATTATTCTAATACTCTCTCACAATTGTATTAGGAATTTGGAAATCCTATTGAGTTAGGTGGGTTTAACAGCCTTATGTAAATCCTTTAATAGGGTGGCATTCTAAGTTGAATGTTCTTAAGTCCTCTAACAAGGCACACTCCTAATAGGGTGTAGAAATCCTTTAACAGGGTCACATTTAATAGTGTGTTGTAGCCTTTAACAGGGTAAGCCTTTAACAGGGAAAACCATCTGAAGTGATTGAAATCAATTGCTACAGTAATTTTGTGAGTATCATCCCCACCCCAATTTTACCTTCTTATTCCTAGAGGGTTTCTGGGTCATCAAAATCTCAAGTGTTATGTGGTGATATTATTGCTTCTAATGATTGTTTGATAGTTTTTTGCATGCATGTTAATCTTAGTTATATGTTATTAAGGATTTAAAACAAGTAAAAAGGCTAGTACTTCTGATTCACCCCCCCTCTCAAAAGAACTCTTCCCATTAAGACATTCCAAAAATTGGTATCAGAGCTAAGTTCTCTCAAGGAGAGGCCTAATAGCTTGGAGGAAAAGATTCAAATATGGAAGTCTTCAAACTTGGGAAGATCATTAAGAACTAGGTGATAGATGTGCATCTCGCTCTACACAAGGTAGAGGAAGCTAGAGAGTGTAGACACCTAAATTTGATTACACTATTTTAGTAATCCTATTTAGTTGTCTAAAAAGGCATTATTAATTAAATTTCTATGTAATTAATCCTTCGTCATCCCCTTGTTGATTAATTTAATTAATCATCTATAGTCCTAATTGATAAATCAAATAATCTATTATTTATCAATTAAATCTTATTCTTCTATCTAATTCCAAAAATCCCCATTTATTAAATAAATCTATTTGATAAATGAAATCCTCAAATTCAAAAACCCCTAACCTATCTCTAATCCTCCATTTAGCCTAATCCACCCCATCCACCCATACTAACCAAGCTTAGCCACTAACTCACCCACCCTCATTAATGCCATCCACTTGCACATCTCTAACATTCCTAATATAATCCTAAACCCAAGCCTAATCCACCCCCTAATGTTGTCACATTCCTTAAACAAGTTTAAGACTTTCCTAATCCAAACCAAAGTCTCCCCTCAAAAAACCCAACCACTAAGTCATGAGTGCTCTTACAAAACATAAAAGACTCTTACAAGCCCACTCATGACTCTTACACCCATCTTCCACACTCTTCCCTCTTCCACACTCATTCCTCTTACATCCCTCTTACATACTCAACCCCACTCATCATGCCTTTAACCAACCCTTTAGCCTACCCTCTCACACTCATCCTCCTTGTGACAAGTGTCACCTTCCCATTGGTGCTAAACAAGCACAATCCATGTGCTCTCCTTTGAGTGCATCCTAGCCCTCTTTAAGCCTTCATCCATCCTTGCATCTAAGCCCTCCATCCCTCTACCCCTTAGCCTATAAATTGAATCTCATCCCAAGCCATTTCATCAATAATCTTTGAGCTAAAGTTACCATGCTATTTTGAGAACTAAAGCCATCAATATTACCCTTATAATGCCAAATTGAGAGCTCACAAAGCTACCAATTTGCCATTACCCATCTCCATTGAAGCAGCTTTTGAGCATCTTGAGCATACATCCACAACAAAAGGACACATCTACAGAATCAAGAAAGCATGGAGTGTTTCATCTTGTGAGGTTTGCACTTCTCATTTTCTTTCTTTGTCTAAGCGTATATGTGAATTTAGTTTTTGGTTTGTGAATGTTTACTTTATTTGTTAATGTTCTTTGCATACTAATTCTTGTTCTACATTTTAGCATGCCTGGTGGGACCCCACTATGGGTCATTTAATCATCTATTTTCATCTATATGTCATTTTTCTAACCATCTAATGTTTGTTGTTGTTTGAGTGTGTTGTGAGGGTGTTTTGCTTGTTTTTGCAGGTTAAAGAACGCACTTAGGAAGAAGAAATACCATCTAAAAAAAAAATTCGTGTTTTTCAACTTTTTTGCCGCAGTTTTGGCGTCTGCAACCTATTCTGTCTACGAAAATCCGCGTCTGTGAAAATCGACGTCTGCGCAAATCGATGTCTGCGAAAATCTGCGTCTGCAAAAATTGACATCTGTGAAAATCCGCGTCTGCAAAAATTGTCGTCTGCGAAAATTCGCATTTGCGAAAATTGGCGTCTCTGCTTATCACCTATTTTTTGTGCCGCAAAATCTGTTATGTTCTGTCTCTGCCTGCTTTCTGCACTTTGTAGCTAAAAATTTTTTAAAAAAAGAGTATAAATCAAAATTTGACTTTTAGTGGTTCCATAGGATTTAGACCATTTTAAGCATTTTTACGCTTAGAAAAAATAACAAAAAAAGTTTAAAAAAATTTTCCCATAGTTAAGCTCTCATTTTTGAAGATTTTGGCTAACTAACTAAATTGCTTTTTTTTTTTTGTCTCATTGCAGGTTGGAGCACATATGGAACCACTAACCATGTTTCTTGCAGGTTTTCATGTTGCTAAAAAATGAACTTGAATGCTTAACCATTTGTCTTTGAATGCATGTTGCTATAAAATGAACTTGAATGGTTAAACACATTTTCCATTGAATGAATGTTGCTCAAAACACACTCTTGAATGCCATGGATTAAAATCAACTTTCCTTGGAATGCATGCTTAAAACAAAAAATCCAATCTTGAATGCCAAGGATCAATTAACCATTGCAATATCAAACACTTCATTTGGAGCTTCTAAAATTGAACAAAACAAATCTCTTTTCCACATGCAATCTAGGTAAAGTTTGATTTTTTGACATTTAAGAAAATTTGTTAAGTTAAAATACAAATTTACAAAAATCAATTTGAGTAGTTCCTTGGACTCACCTCTTTTCTAATCACCCATCAAATATTAACCATTGGTTGCAATCTCAGCGCCATTTATGGGGATGGGTCTACTTGAAAAAGGTGTTAAATGTTCCACAATCTAACTCACTCACTTGGTCTTTGAACATTTTCTTTAACTTTATCAAAATTCTTAAATGGCCAAAACTCTAGATTAAATCGATCACACTTCAAGTTTGGGCACTAAAATTGAACAACAACTAACGTGGAGAGCCTCCGGGCGGGCGCTTGAAATCAAATCTCAAACACTTTTGTTTTGGGCTTAAAACAAACTCACACTCAATCTTGAATGCCTTAAAGAAAATTAATCGATACTTGACGTGGACAGCCTCCGGGCGCGCGAGTTTTCTTTTGTTGACCTTAACTCTTCTTATTGTTTGCATTCTTTGATCGATTTACTTTTGTTGGTGCTTCAAGTTGGAATTGAACATTGTCTCTTAAACATGAGTGCTTGCAAAGTCTAGATTAGCACACATAAGAGTCAGTTGGTAAAAGAACAAGCGTGTTTTTTAGCCCAAGGTCATCCAAGTCTTCTCTCCCCTGGTCGTCTTTCGAGGCCATCTTGGGTGCATAAGATTAGGATCCAAAACCTTGTTTCTTTTTAGGAGGCCTACTTGGGGATTTCATCACCCCTTGGACGACCTCAACTCCAGCGTTTTGGCGGAGTATAAGAATTGGGAGGTGAATTGAAAGACACCTCTCTTGGGATCAAGATTTTGTCATTCGGGCTAAGCCTCAAGGAACTTTATACCCTTGAGAAGTGAAAGAGGAGAAGTGGGTTACCGCTCCTCTCGGCTGTGTGACATCCTTTTGGTCTCATCTACGGATTTGGGCCTCACGTACCTTGCGTATATCGAGGACTCCCTAGCTAAACCAATTGTCAGCCTTGTAGAAAACCATCTAGGATGTTAATGTGTTTGGAGTGACTGATTGAAACATTTGTAGAACATACACACTCCTTGGCACAAGTATCACATTCTGAGAACCACAAACTTCTATCTGGGTGTTCCTATCTATTGCTTGTTTTTATTTTATTTATTGAATGAATGTTTGCCAAACTTGGTCAATCCTAGCTTAGGGCACACTTAGCGTAGTCACTGCCTATTTTAAAAGTTGAACAAGTTGAAGCAAAACAACTGAGATTTTTCCCAAAGCCAAGAAAATTCAAGAATTTATGTTGGAACAACCCAAACCCAAACAGAAGTTTCACAAGGTCAAACTCAAGCCATCTCTAGCATACCAAGAACTTTCAGCCAAGAGAAAAGAAATAACACCAAGCCCACGAATTACCAAACTCCACAAAGCAGAGGACAAAGCTACCGACGAAGCACTTCAAGAGGCCTAGTTAGAGTACACCATCAAATTTAGCCAACATCCAGGAGTTAATCCTACTTATGCCTTACCAACTAGGCATGATTTCTATGATTAGACACCCTTGTTTCTCCACATGTTCTTGGATAAGCTTCACTTTAGAGTCATCTTTGTAGAAAAGCTAGCCATGTTAGGTTATCCCCTTAAGCATTATTAGCTCATCCATCTCATTTAGAATCATACCATCTAGCCAGTAATCAAAAATCTGCACATCTAAGCTTTCAAAATTGTTGTCACCTTGCTAAAAGTTTGCCATTCCTAAAATCTTCCAAATCCACCAATCTCACCAAGGTTATCCCTTTGACAGAGCTTTGTCTAGGGTAATCTAGCTTTGTCACTTGTTATCCATCATCACCTTGAGCTAAAGGTTGGGATTTGCAAGTGGTCAATCTCGTGTTCTTCCTAAAGGATCATCAGTCTATCCTTAATTTGACACAATCACCACCAAGCTTGCACATAGGAAAGCAGACCTTTTGTGCTTTGACAACATATCTTTGAAGTTAGAATCCCCAACCCAATCCTCCTTAGGTTTTGTCATATAGCTTTGCCTCATCCTAGGAAATCATTTGCATAGAAAAGCCTTCCCCCTTTTGCATCCATCAGCATTATTGCATCTCATCCCTAGGAGCATTTTTCATGCCACCCGTCACTCGCTTAGCCAAGAAGAAAGAAACAATGGAGCCCTATCATTTGGATCGAACAGCCTCACCCCCCTTGAGCACTCAGCCATCCTTCAGCCTAGAGCAAGCTATGCCATCACCTACTGACATTGAAGCTTTTATGAACCAACCAGGAAATGCAGTATTGGTAAACGCCATTATAGACAAAAACAAAGAGACAATCATGGCTAATTTTTGAAGGGGCAATGTAGGAACCTTTGACTTTGGAAGACCCCCTCCATTATCAGATCCATCTCACCCATTGTTTGGGTAGCTGCCACCACCCATAGGCTCTTATGATCCAAATTATCCTCAATATATTCCAAAAGAAGAGCCTCCAGCCAATCCATATGACCCAACAGACCCAAACATACCATCATCCACCCAAGTTGAAATCTCCATACCGCAAGCCAACCCAGCCACCACCACTCCATCCTTGGTTCATACCTCTCCGCTCCAAACCCCCTTTACTCAAAACAACTCACCGTTCACCCCCTTCACTATTGTTGCTGCTCCCACACCTAGCCTTCCAAATCCACCCATCTTCCAAATTAGTGCTAGCATCTTTGGCCAACCTCAGCAATATACAACAGGGATGCCACCCATGGGGCCAAGTAATCAACCTTTCATCGCCCCCAGCTTGTTCACCACAGCCCAAAGTACAATCCCATCATTTCCATTAAGTCTTGGGAGCTCAATACCACCAGCCACAAATCCACAAGCTACTACCTTCACTCCACAAAGCTATAAAAACCCACAAGCTACTGCCAATCTTCTACCAAGCTCCCAAGTGACCCCAGCTCCCACCACCACTCTACCAAGCTTCCAAATCTAGCCACAAAGCTATCAAACCCCATCAGTTCCATTCCCAAGCTTTCAATTCCCACCACCTCCACCATCAACTAATCCATTACCTCCTATTAATAACTACTTTTCAATGCCACTTCTAGGAGGTAATCCACCACCCCAGCCAACCACCAATTATTTGTAGATACCATCCCAAATGGGGGCACAACCCACATATATTGGTCAAACCCCACAAGCCCCTCGATCCTTTCCTCAAGCCTCACAACCATCTTATACCTTACCTCCACAAAGCAATCCATTTATCCCACAGCCAGCTTATGTTCCTCAATCCCAACCTCAAATCTCATATCAACAGCAAGCCTCGTAGCACATACAGCAATATGCGCCACCTCCCCCTTAACAACCCGTCATCCACCATGTAGCTGCCCAAACAATGTACAATCCCTATCAGCAAATCCCTCATAACCATCCATATTCAATGGCCCCATCCAACACATACCTACCTCAAGGCACTCCTACATTGGGGGCACCCCAACCATCACCTATCAATTCAGAGTGGGAGCAAATGAAGACAGCTCTGAAAGCCATCCAAGAAGGGAATGATCCAAAGACATTCAAGTTTGAGGATGTGTGTCCTTACCCATTTGACGGAGCCATTACCACGACACCATTTCCCAAACACTTTGAGGTACCTAAATTTGACAAATTCAGAGGAAAAGGAAACCCTGTCACACATATCAAATAATTTTACATGCATTGCCAGGACATGGCATACAATGATGTCTTCCTCTTGCGCCTTTTTCCCAAAAGCTTGGCTGGACCAGCTCTTGAATGGTTTTATAGAATCCCCTATGGCACAATTAAAAACTTTGCTGAATTATCTGAGGCATTTGTAGCCCAATATGCCCATCTTGTTGAAACAGAGCTATCAATAGTTGATCTTGTCCACACCAAGCAAAAAGGTGGAGAAAGCCTTGCCGAATACCTGCAAAGATGGCAAACCCTTACCACCCGCATATCCTGCACCTTGCTAGAATGCCATGTGGTGAAAATGTTTATTGATAATGCACATCCCAGCTTGGCCCACCACATGACCATGAACTGTTTGCAGACCTATAAGGATATCAAAGAGAAAGGAATGATCCTTGAGCAAGGACTCATCAAAGATGGTGTGGTAAAGATTTACAAAGAGGCCAACCAAAATCAATCACATTCCAATGACAAGTCTAGGTATTGGAACAAAAACAAGCATGTTGCAACAGATGGGGTTACTGACACCAGACATGTAAATATCGTTGGTCCTTCTCAAAACCAGTCTAACCCACCATATCAAACAAACAACCAACAAGCTATCAATTACCAACAATGAAATAACCAAAGCTATCAAAACCACAATACAAGACCCAACTTTCAAGGGTCTAACAATCAAGCTAATGCCATCAATGTAGTTGCAGGGCAAAAGCCCAGATTCCAACCTGCACCTAGAAACTATACACCCCTTGGTGAGCCATTGGATGTTATTTTTGAGAAATTGGCTAAGGAAAACCTCATCAAATTTCCTCCTACCCAGCAAATTGATCCAAGCCAATCCAAAGCTGCATGGTACAAGGACAATGAGTATTGCAAGTTCCATAGGGTAAATGGTCACACCACCCTCAGATGCATGAAACTGAAAGACTATGTGCAGGACCTCATTGATCAGAAGGAAATCACTGTTGGTGCCCAAACCTCTCCCAATGCAGGCTTACAGATTTATCAAAATGCTTTTCCTCCACACAACAACCAAAATCCTGGAAAAGCACCTATCCAAACCAACACCAACAACCGCCAGCCAAACCAACAGCATGGGAATAACAATGACCACACTTCATCCTATATAGACTACGGTAGCCTTATAGGTTGTATATCTGAGAAAGAGCCTTCTGTCAATGTTATCAATATCTGAGGACCAAAAAATGAGTGTGTGGTCACCACTCGAAGAGCGCAATTTAACATCGCAGGCCCACCAGTTTCATCAGCACCATCAGCTCCATCAAAAAGTTGGTACAATATCTTGGAACACCTTGGGAACATGCCAGCCCAAATATCCATTTTAGACCTTCTCCACACTAATCTTGTGTACAAAGACATCCTTGACAGTGCTCTCATAGAATCTTGTGTCCCTTCTTATATCAATGCTACTGATTTTCGTAATCTTGTTGGACACCTTTCATCCTCATGTGCCCTATCTTTTAAACCCACCGACATACCCGCGGTTGAGCCAGATCACACCCTTCCGCTTCGCATAGCCATCATGGTATCCAATTTTTCCGTGAAAAGAGTAATGATAGATAATGGATCAGCCTTGAACATTTGCACCCTAAAATTCATAAAACAAGCTGGGTATACTGAGGTAGATATGATCAGTGAGGTTATCACCATCAAAGCTTATGAAAACTTGGAAAGGACCACAGAAGGGACTATTTTGCTACCAATCAAGGTTGGGCCGGTCATTCAAGAGACAGTTTGCCATGTTGTTGATCTAAACCTACCATTTAACATCCTCCTCAGTCATCCATGGATTCATGCTATGAAGGTCGTTCCATCCACCTACCATCAGTGCATCAAATTTTTGCATCAGGGCACTGAGGTAACCATCCATGCCGATCCAGAACCCTTTGCTTACTACAATGCGGTTGAAGCTTCATATACAAACCATTTCCCTAGAATAGACATCGTCACAGCCATTGCCAGTTCATCCCACACTTGTAATGACGCAGAAACCATCCTTGCCTCCACCCTATCTACTGTAAAGATCAACAACAAAGGTTGTGGAGAATATAGTCTATCAGATGCATTTGTTGTCGGAGAAATCCCACTTGATCCACATACCCATGGACAGCCAACATATCACAAAGCTAAGGAGATTCTACCTCCTCGATACAAATAGTTTGGCCCAACCACCTTTGTGTCCTCAAAAACCCCTCTTCATGAGGAGCTCACTCCAGATATCAACAATTGGTTACATAAGGATGCACCTCCAAGAAATCAAGCATGCCTTGATCACTTCAGCCAGAAGTATCCCCAACAACATAAGCTCATCACTGAAAAATGGAACTATCAAGGAGGTGGACTAGGACCAGAAGAAAGGGGCATGCAATGTCCCATCGAAGTACATAATTGGGAAATGAAGTCAGGTCTTGGCTTTGACATACCCACAACTGGGGGCACCAATGAGAATGGTCATTCTTTTTCAAACATCCACCGCGACCTTGTCAAAATCAAAGACATTCCTGAGGAAGTTGAAAAGAGAGCCTATGATGATATGCCAGACCAAATCTTCCTAGGAGACTCTGTTCTCCAAGAACTATCCATCCATCTCATTCACCTACCACTTGCTCATCCACAACTCATAGATTGGGACCAACCAAGTGTCATACATATTGATGAGTTCGCATCAGAGGAAGTGCTTCTAAGATTCATGGGAGCCAAAACTCCTCATAAGAAGAAAAAGCCAAATTCTGCCTACATCTACAAGCTAGATCCCAAGGGGTATTTTGGAGAAAATCCCCAACCTAGTTTCGATACACCCAAAACTGGAACTAAGGTAAATCTGGGACTAGCTAAGGTAGTGAAGAGAACCCCTCAGCAAGAAAATCCAAAGCCACAAGCAGAACATGAGGATTTAGTATTGCCTCCTCAAGATAATCGACCAGAGGTGTCTTCTATTCTAATAGAGGATACTAGAGAAGTCAACATTGGTTCTTCAGAGATCCCTAGAATTGTTCACATTGCTGCATCCCTATCACAAATCCAAGCTGACCTCCTCTTTGAGGTTTTATGAGAGAACATTGGCAGATTTGCATGGTCATATCAGGACATGCCAGGACTTGATCCAAAGCTTGTAGTTCATCATCTTGCAGTCGATCCAAAGATCAAGCCCGTCAGACAAAAGCTTAGAAAAATGCACCCCAAGGTGGCATTACTAGTCAAAGTTGAACTAGAAAGAATGTTAGCTGCTAAGGTTATCCGACCTATCAACTACTCAGAATGGATCTCCAACATGGTCCCTGTCACTAAGCCTTCCGGTGACATCAGAATCTGCACTAATTTTAGAGATCTTAACAAAGCTTGTCCAAAGGATGATTTTCCCTTGCCCAACATAGATATGATTGTAGATCTTACAGCTGGACATGAAATTTTGTCCCTTATGGATGGATTTTTTGGGTATAATCAGATCAAGATTGCAGAAGAGGACCAGCATAAGACAACATTCACTACCCCTTGGGGAACCTTTTGCTACACCATGATGCCTTTTGGCCTAAAGAATGCTGGGGCTACCTATCAAAGAGCTATGACAGCCATTTTTCATGATCTTATCCATAGCATTTTGGAGGATTATGTGGATGATATCCTAGTCAAATCTCACACCTTCATGGATCATCTTGTTGACCTAGAGAAAGTCTTTGATAGGTTGGACCAATATCATCTCATGCTAAATCCCAAGAAGTGTGTCTTTGGGGTCACATCTGGCAAGCTTCTAGGCTTCATAGTTTCTAAACGAGGTATAGAGATCGACCCCAAAAAGGTCAAGGCTATCTTAAACATGCCTCCTCCCCAGACACTGTGACAGCTTCGCTCTCTTCAGGGAAAACTTCAATCTGTCCGGCGCTTCATCTCCCAGCTTGCAGATAAGTGTACACCATTTTCACACTTGCTAAAGAAGAATGAGAACTTCAAGTGGGATCTTTTATGTCAGTGCAGCTTTGATCAGCTCAAGCAGTATCTCACCAATCCCCCTATCTTGGTTCCACCAGTTCCTCGCCCCTTGATCTTGTATATATCAGCAACACCTACTACTCTAGGGGCACTTCTAGCACAACATGATGATTATAGCAGAGAGAGAGCCATCTACTATATTAGTAGAACCCTAGTTGGTTATGAACTCAATTACACTCCTATGGAAAAAGCTTGTTTGGCAGTTGTTTTCTCAACTCAGAAGCTTCGCCACTACATGCTAAGTCATACCATCCAACTAGTCTCCAAGATTGACCCTCTCAAGTATATGCTCTCCAGAACAACACTTACAGGCTGTTTGGCCAAATGGGTTATGCTACTAAGTGAGTTTGACATCTAGTATGTGGACAGAAAGGCAATCAAAGGGCAAGCTATAGCAGATCACCTAGTTGATGCACCTCTAGTAGATGCATATCCTTTGCTCACAGAATTCCCAGATGAGCATATCTGCCTAATTGAAGAACAGCCCCCATGGAAGCTTTATTTTGATGGCTCATACACCTCTCATGGATCAGGGGCAGGAATATTATTAGTTACACCTCAACAAGATTACATTCCAAAAGCCTTCAAGCTACAATTCCCTAGCACCAAAAATATAACAGAATATGAAGCTCTTGTAGCAGGATTAAAGATAGCTGCAGAATGGAATATCACTGAGTTACAAGTCTTTGGTGATTCCCAACTCATCATCAAACAAGTCTTAAATGAATATCAAACCAAAGATGAAAAGCTATTACCCTACAAAGAGCTAGTTGATCAGCTGACCCAGCATTTTACAAAGCTTCAGTTTACACAAGTGCCTCGAATGCAGAATAAGGCAGCAGATGCCATGGCCACTATCGGCTCGCTCTTGGAAATTCCCCAAGAAGCTACGCAGTATGAATTTTTAGTTGAGCAGCTCCTCACACCCGCTTATGCGAATGAGGATTCAAACCGTGTTTGTATCTTGGTTGGTCCCCAATCCCCTTGGTACCATGAAATTCATGCTTACCTTAACGATGGTATCATATCCCCTCATCTCACACGCACCCAACACCAGAACCTTATTCAAAAATCATCCCACTATGTTATCATAGGCAATACCCTATATCATCAGGGTTATCATGATACCCTCTCTCGATGTTTAGATGAAAATGAGGCCGCGGTGGCATTAAAAGAAGTACATTCTGGACTTTGCGGTGCCCACACGAGTGGTATTGTCATAGCATGACAAATCCTTAGAGCAGGATACTATTGGCCTACCATTGAAGAAGACTCTTGTGACATTTTCAGAAAGTGTCTCCCATGTCAACAGCATGCAAATCTTGTGCATGCTCCAACACAAGATCTACAGCCTATTACACCACCTTGGCCTTTCGCTTGTTGGGGCCTTGATCTAGTTGGAACTATCAACCCTCTCTCATCTGATGGACATAAATGGATAATAACAGCTACAGACTATTTCACTAAGTGGGTGGAAGCAGTCCCCCTAGTCTCAGCTACAGGAGTTCAAGTCTCCAAGTTCATCTTGTACCACATTGTTTGCCGCTTCGGCATCCCATCCACCATCTTCACTGACCATGGAGGTAACTTTGAAAATCTCAACATGGAAGAATTATGCACTTCCCTCTGCATCCATCACTACTTTTCTAGCCCATATTTCCCACAAGGTAACGGCCAGGCAGAGGCAACTAATAAAACCCTCCTCAAAATCCTAAAGAAAGTTGTCAATGATTCCGGCCATGATTGGCACCTTCAAATAAATCTGGCTCTATGGGCCTATCAAACTTCCTTCCATACATCCACAGGCACAACTCCATACTCCCTAGTCTATGGTGCTGAAGTGGTATTGCCTATAGAAGTTGAACTTCCCTCACTACACATATCTTTGCTAGGGCAAATCTCAGATGAAGAATACAGAGTAGCTTGACTCACCCAGCTAGATCTCTTAGACGAGAAGAGATAACAAGCCTATGACCATCTCACAGTCTATCAAACTTGTCTCAAAAGGAATTTCAACAAGAAGGTGCTCCCACGACACTTTCAGCCAGGTGACATGGTCCTCAAAGAAAATATGAAAGTCCAAGCAAATCGAGAAAAGAAAGGCAAGTTTGAACCTACATGGCTTGGTCCCTATGTGGTTACTGCCTCCTTTGGCTTTGGAGCCTATCAATTATCTACACCAGAAGGAGAACTCTTGAATGATCCCACTAACATCATTCATCTCAAGAAGTTCTATGCTTGAAGATCCTTGGTATACCCAGCTTTTGAAAAATACAAGAAAAAAATAGTAAAGAGAAATAAGCGTCCAATGGTGAAAACTTGGCAATTCAACTGCCTTGGATAGGTACCTTGGTGAAAACCTGGTAATTCAGGTGCCTTGTGTGCTAAAGACTAATCCATTATCTATCACTATCCTATCCCTCATCCATCCACCCACCATCCCATAAAACACCTACTTGTTCCCTTGGTGTTCTAATCAAATATCCAAAATCTGATGGAGCTTGTCAATACCTCCTGAACAGCTTGTAAATCTTGTACCAAAGCTTGTATTATACCTTGTAAATCTTGTACCATACCTTGTATATACTCGAATCTTGTCCAAAGCTTGTACCATATTTTAGCTTGTAAATAATCTTGTATCCTAGCCTGTATCCTATCACATGCACACACAGAATCCCATTTTCCTTAAGCTTTTCACAAACCATCTACCTATCCACCTATCAACTATTATAGACATCCCATCCTTCACAAACATTTCCATCTCACAAAAAACCAAAACATGAACAAACTTGTACATTTGTAACATATCTTGGTCTGTCAGCTTGTACATCCTCTTTAGCTTAGTATCATTGTATCTATTCGGCTTTCGTGTTAGTTCATCCTTGGTCAACATCTTGCACACATCGCACACCTTGGTTAGATATTCCAATGCATCCTTTAGCTAGATCTCCTGTCACCAAAGTGTTATCCTTCTTAGTTCAGCTTGCCAGACGCATCACTCATCCAGATCCATCAGCTTAGGTGCTCTCTGATATAGATTTCCTCATGTCTAATCTTGGTCCGTTAGTACCTCGTCCTACCCATCTCATTGGCAAACAGTTCTCTTTTGGATTTTCGCTTTCTTTTGATTTGGGATCTTCCCTTTTGGGTCTTGAAATATCTTTTCCAAGCAATCTCCTTGTTCCCTCCTCAAGGTTGCCATGATCTTCCATATCATGGTATGCTGCAAATGGGGCAATTAGAGTGTGTAAGGTCTTGATCAGGTCTTTTTCTTGTTTTCTTTTTCTGCTTGTGGGTTACCTAGTGTCGTTTCCATGCTGCTTCCTCTGGGATTCATGTGTGATACTGGGGCAATCCTTGTGTGTTTGTTTTGAGTCAGTTCGTCAGTCCTCTGGATGGTTGCTGAAAAGGCCTTGATGTTCTTGGTAACCTTGGCAATTAACCAATAGTCCTATAGCAAATCTATTGCTCAACTACATGGTGGTACTTCTCTTTGAAGTATCCCCCCGCTCAAAAAGCTTCAATGGATTCCCTTCATCTCCATTATCCCCGATCCATATCCTGCATCTGTCACTCCTACCCTAGCTTATGCATCAGTATCTCTTTGAATCACTCCTCACCTTTAGCTTTAGGGATCCACAATCCCAGTCTTAGGGATCCACCAATCCAAATCAATCCACCAAGCCTCATCTTTCGAGATCCACAATCCTAGTCCTAGGGATCTCCGAAACCCATTTTCTGCCAATCTGACTCTTTGAAATCCTATTGCATCAGCTATATCATTCTATCATCCATCTCCCTACCATGGATTCCTTTTATAGTGCTCCACTCCTCCATCTCCCCCCCACAATCCTGGAAAGTCTTAAGCTTGCTTTACTTTTGTGCCTCTGATTTCCCTTTATCATTCTCCCATAGTGAGAGTTTGAGCTAATTCAACCCCTTCTCTTTGCCAACCTGTGTCTTAGCTCATCTCAATTTCTTGTAATTTTTAAGAAGTCATCGAGCCTCATTTCTCTCCCCATCGCCTTCTTGAGGGGGCATCAGCTAAGTCCAGTCTCTCCTCTTCTTATCCGAGACTGGGGCAACCTTGTTGCTAAAACATCTTCCTCATGTCATCTTCATTCAAACTTCTTTGAAATAGTGTTGTCTCAACACTATGTCAAAGAGGGGCAAAATGTAGACACCTAAATTTGATTACACTATTTTAGTAATCCTATTTAGTTATCTAAAAAGGCATTATTAATTAAATTTCTATGTAATTAATCCTTTGTCATCCCCTAGTTGATTAATTTAATTAATCATCCATAGTCCTAATTGATAAATCAAATAATCTATTATTTATCAATTAAATCCTATTCTTCTATCTAATTCCAAAAATCCTCATTTATTAAATAAATCTATTTGATAAATGAAATCCTCAAATTCAAAAACCCCTAACCTATCTCTAATCCTCCATTTAGCCTAATCCACCCCATCCACCCATACTAACCAAGCTTAGCCACTAACTCACCCACCCTCATTAATGCCATCCACTTTCACATCTCTAACATTCCTAATCTAATCCTAAACCCAAGCCTAATCCGCCCCCTAATGTTGTCACATTCCTTAAACAAGTTTAAGACTTTCCTAATCCAAACCAAAGTCTCCCCTCAAAAAACCCAACCACTAAGTCATGAGTGCTCTTACAAAACATAAAAGACTCTTACAAGCCCACTCATGACTCTTACACTTATCTTCCACACTCTTCCCTCTTCCACACTTATTCCTCTTACATCCATCTTACATACTCAACCCCACTCATCATGCCTTTAACCAACCCTTTACCCTACCCTCTCACACTCATCCTCCTTGTGACAAGTGTCACCTTCCCATTGGTACTAAACAAGCACAATCCATGTGCTCTCCTTTGAGTGCATCCTAGCCCTCCTTAAGCCTTCATCCATCCTTGCATCTAAGCCCTCCATCCCTCTACCCCTTAGCCTATAAATTGAATCCCATCCCAAGCCATTTCATCAACAATCTTTGAGCTAAAGTTACCATGCTATTTTGAGAACCAAAGCCATCAATATTACCCTTATAATGCCAAATTGAGAGCTCACAAAGCTACCAATTTGTCATTACCCATCTCCATTGAAGCAGCTTTTGAGCATCTTGAGCATACATCCATAGCAAAAGGATACATCTACAGAATCAAGAAAGCATGGAGTGTTTTATCTTGTGAGGTTTGCACTTCTTGTTTGCTTTCTTTGTCTAAGCATATATGTGAATTTAGTTTTTGGTTTGTGAATGTTTACTTTATTTTTTAATGTTTTTTGCATACTAATTCTTGTTCTATAGAGAGGAACTAAGAAAATCCTTAAAAAGAAGGAAGGAAATGGCTATAGCCAAAAATGATATTCACTACAAGGAGATTGACACCACACAAGTATTTTCCAAAGCAGATTCCAAAGAATTTGATGCAGCAATAGCAGAACTGATGGAGAAAAATAGAGTTCAAGTAGAAGAGATAAGAACTCTTAAGATGGAACATGAATCATAGGCCATGATGCTATGTAAAATCACTGAGAAAAAGAAAAGAGCAGTTGAGGATAGAGTCATGATGGAAGATGACAAAAGAAATCTTGCAAATAGACTTGAAGAAAAATGTACTAAATTAACAAGGATCTCAAACATGCAGATGGATACACTTGCCCAACTGATGAATCTTCATCATCAACTCAATATGAAAGATATTGAGATCTCTACTTTGAGGATGTAAAATGGAAAACTTTAGAATGAGTTGACTAGAGAAAAAGAAATAGCAGAGAGTCTAAACAAGTCAAGTGAAGCTATCAAGTACTTTGAACAGTTGCTAAAATCCCCAAGATCAGCCTATGATACATTAGGACTTGGATACACTAGCACTGAAGTTGGTGAATCATCAAAGAGTGCTTAGCAAAGAAGTAACAAACATAAGGATTCTAAACCCACTTGTCATTACTGTAATAAAAGGGGCATACTGCTAATGTTTGCAAGAGTAGAAGCATCAATCAATAAACACATCCAAAAGCAAGGGTTACTATCACAAGTGCAACATGCAAGGACATATGACACGAGATTGCAGATCTAAAGTCAGAAGGACACAAAGATTTGGTGAACATTGCCACAATTGCAAGAAGTATGGACATAGAGCCTTTGAGTGTAGATCAAAGCCTATGTGGACACCAAATCAGCATGTAAGAAGGGATAACTATGTACACCATTACAATTAGGACTACAATATAAGGCAAAGCTATCATTATTGTCAAGAGTATGAACATATAACCCAGAACTACATAAGAACAAACTTCAAGGGAAACTATAAAAGATGGTTGAACCAAACTACTTGCTTCAGTTGCTTGAAAATTGGACATGTCAGCAGGAATTGTCCAACAAAGACCAAGGCATCCAAGACTAAAGCAAATAAAGGCAAAGAAAAGGTTGATGAGAAACACATCAGAATAGACGTAAAGAAGACATGGCATAAAAAGGATGGACCAAGTACATCCAATGGAAGGGTCACTTTACCCAAGAGGTCAAGTGATCATATCTCATCCAACTAATCACAAAATGAGCCTATGGGGATGATACATATAAGGAAGTATCATACATTAGCCCTAAACTAGAGAAGAAGCACTAAAAAGTATAAATCTACATGAGTTAAGATGTCAAGACAAAATTTGAATGATGATGTCGAGCTGTCTTTGGTTGCCGAGTGAAATTGCTTTGGAAGCTGAGTTAAAAAGTCAAGAGGAAGCTAAGTAAAAATTGTAGTGGTTTCCAAGTTACTGACAAAATTAGTAGATTTTGAGCGAGAATAGCTATCGAGTGAAATAGAACAAATGTCGAGTTGAAAACCTTTGGAAGCCTAGTGACAAGTGAAGGTACAAGAATGCATTAAATGCAAGATTTTTGAGACGCTTAAGGTGAAAATTGATTCATTTTGAGCCAGTAAAATGAAGAGTGATTACCAAGAGCATGATTGAGCAATTTTTGAGCATTCAACCAATGATTTGCAATGATTCAACATCTACCCAAGTGATTTAAGCATTTAACTAGGTATTTCCTTTAGGTGCTGAGTTGTATAGTTTGAGAAGTTTATTTTAAACATCAAACCCTAGTTCAGTTAAAAATGGCATCTAGTTCAAAATCCACCAAAGGGAAAGAGAGCCATGAAATTTAGCTTGTCAGCAATGAGGATAAGCAACCCAAATTTAGGCCAATCCTAGAAGTTGCATATAAAAATGATCCCACTGGTGCCCTATCCACCATCCTTGATAAAGTTTTAATGGTTCAAGATGTGCGAAGGTGTTATAACTGCAAAATAGGAGCCATAGGAGACTTGGAAATCCTTAATGCCTTTGATAAACTTTGTGACAATGATATATTGAAGAATTAATTTTCAATTGTAGAAAAGAAGGGTTTAACCAAAGCCCTAGTTTTTCCAATCATATTCAAAACTGAGTGCATACGCATAGTGTAGACACCTAAAAACCTTTAGAAAATAAAGTATTTTTATTTTCTAAAAAAGTCCTGATGACATCATCATTTATTAATTAATTAATTATTTAATTTATTTATTTATTTTTATGCCATTAAATCCCTTTATCTTAATTAAAAATATTTAATTAAGGAATCCCTCCCAAAAATGTTTAAATCTTATTTAAACATTATTTCCTTTTTTATTAATTATTTAATTAATAAATTGACCAAAAAACCCAAAATAAATAAAAAAATTATTTTTTGCCCAAAATTTGGCCAATTTCCTTAAGACCACTAACCTCTTCCAAAATCTTCTAATCCTTCTTTAATTTTGATTAAAAGCTAATCCCATCATTTCCTACCCCTAATCCCAACTCAAAATATTTAATTAAGATTAAATATTAATCCTCATGTTTATTAAAAAAGTTTTAATAAATATCTCCTCAACCCAAACCCTTGAAATAAATAAAACTTTATTTATTTCCTAAAAATCTAATTTATCCTTATCCTAGGAAATTTTAGACTATTCTAGAAAGTCTTTATCCTCATCCAAAGTCTAGACTCTTCTAGAAGATGTCTTTAAACCTAATCCTAATCCCCTTCTAACCTTGTCACATTCCCTAAAATTGGGTTAAGACTTACTAACCCAAGCCAAAGTTAACAAATATCTCCTCCTTCACCCACCCTCATTAAATGCCATCCACTTGCCTATCCCTAAGCTAATCCTAAACCATCCTAATCCATCCTCTAATCATTTGCACAATCCTAAGCAAGCTTAAAACCTTCCTAATCAAGCCCAAGTCAAAATTGCTCTCATCCCCCTCAAAATATCTCAACCATAAAACTTTATGAAGCCCACTAGGCCATAAATGACTCTTCCAAGCCCTTTTATTGCTCTTACAAGTCATTATGAGGGTCTTTATGAAGATTTTATCCCTTGAGCCTCCTTTGTTGACTCATCCTTCCCCTTTCCTCCATCCTCTCACCCTGTGACATGTGTCACTCCTTGATTGGTTGTAAGGAAGCACAATCCATGTGCTCTCTTCTCATGCAATCTGAGCCCTACATGAGCTTTTTCCCATCCTTGCATCTTAGCCCTCAATCCCTCAAGCCTCTTGCCTATAAATTGGATCCTTCCCCTTTGCAAAATAACACAATCCATGAAGTAAAGTTATAATGCTATTTTGAGAGACAACTCCATACCAAAGCCATCTATCCACACCAAAAATCCACAATCATCCATTGAAGCCTTTGGAAGCATATTGAGCATACATCCTATCCATTTAGATAAAGCCACTCAACAAGAGAGCTTCTCATTGAGAGAGCCCATTAATGGCTCATATTTTCAATTGAGATATCATCTTAGTCTATCTTGAAGTTTATGAATTTTGTTTAGTTTGTAAAAGCTTTTTTTAAATTTGGTTTCTATTAGCATACTAACATTGCTCATATACACATAGTACTTAGCAAAATCCATGATGGATCATTCTAGTTAGAGCAAGGACCAGTAAAAATTACTAAGAAAATGGTTCATAGGGTTATAGGATTTCCAACCCTAGATTAGCCCAAGACACTGAGAAGTGAAAAGAAGGAAATAATAGAGAAAACACAGGTGCAAAATGGAATAACAGGGGAATGACAATTGACACAGTAAAAGATCCCCTATTAGATTTTGCTGTGAGGATCATATCACAGAAATTTTATCAGTCCAGCAAATTGAATAGCATGCCTTGTATAGTTGTTGATGTTGCATACAAATTGATAAAGAAGGATCATACATACAACCTTGCAGCTCATGTTGCAGTAGATTAATGAAAATCTTGGAGCAATTAGAAAGTCCAAGGGAGCACAATGCAAATTTGGGTCAGTGTTAGTTTGTATGTTCTTCTATGTGATGAAGGAATTCCCTTGATTTGGTAAAGTCAACTGGAATCAGAATAAAACAATTATTGATCAAATAAATTATTTTATTGCACAAATGGGAGATAGCTTTGATGATCAAATGACTGTATATTTTGATGATTTCAAGAATGAAATGAAAAGGAGAATGAGGATACCAGTTTCACTGGTAGAAAAATATGAGATTGAAATATGCTTTCTTATTGACATTGATTATACTTACATCCAAGCAGTCCTTCCAAGAGTAAGATGGCTTAGACCATTGGGATATCAGCTTGATGTTGATCAAGCTTCTACAGCTATTATAGCATTACTGGCAGAGGAAATGAAAAAATCTTCCAAGGCATTTGGAACTTATGACACTGTCAAATCAAGAGTTGTTATAGAACTCAAGACTACCACAATAGTGAAGAAGAAAGAAAAGTTGGTGAAGAAAATAAAGAAGAAATTTGGTGTTCAAGCAACAAGTGCAGCAGGAGAAGCAGAAGAAATTAGTGAAGGTGAAGAGGAAGGTGATGATGACAAAGATGAGGATGAACCAGAACAAGGGCCACTTGAATTGTCACAAATCTAAGGTGAAGAAAAAGATGATGATGTTGAGGAAGAAGAAGCCAAGGAAGTACCCATCAAAGGCAAGGCTATCAAAAGGAAGGCAATGACACCTCCTGCTTCTCAACCTACACCAAAAAGCCAACAACAAGAGCTACAACAAGGGCCACCACAAAAAAATCCAAAGAGGAATCTAAAAGGAAGAAGCAAACAACCAAGAAGACATGGGAAGAGCCAAGGAAAAGGAAAAGATATGTGGCTCAACCTGATATTGATGAAGAAGATCAGTCTAAAAAGGTAAGTCATCCTCCTAAGTCTTCAATTGATACATTGTGTGAAAAGATTAGGAATGGTGACTTAAGTGAAATGAAAAAGATTGATTTCAATAAGTTCACTAAAGAGGAACAAAATAGAATAGAAGAATCAGTCTATTTAATGATGGCACAGTTCAAGTATACACCTCTAGAACTAGATGGACAATTTCCAAAGGAATTGTCTAAAATTGTAAAAGACAAATGGCATTTCTCTTTGAAAATGGAGAAATAAATGAGGGAATCAACCCTAGCAAGTATACTACCTAATTTGATAAAAGAAAAAATAATTAAAGCAGTCAAAAGGCATAATAAAAATTTTTACACCAAAGTATAAGGTACTCTCCATTTTGCAAAATAAAATCGAAGAAGTTGTACAAAGGACAACAAGATCATGGAAGAATTTGTATAAGAAAACTAAAGATTTCCTTGAAGAGGAATATAAAGAAGAAGCCATAGCTAAACCAAAAGAGAGAAGAAGGAGGAAAGAAGAGAAGATAGAAGTAGAGAAAAAGGTTGAAGAGGAGGAAGGAAAAGATGAAGACAGGGGTATTGATGGGTAGCAAGACCAAAGTGTGCAAGACACACAACTTCCACCTCCTAGTCCTCCTCACTTTACCACCACACCTACAGAGAACATAAAGATTAAGGATGTTGTTGACACCTCAAGTAAAAACATTAATCCATTAACTATAGAGGATCTCACTAAGATCCTTGACCAAACAACTCTTCAAGCATAGTTGTGTACAAGTCCCATATTGGTCAGTATAGATGAGCTCCAAAAGTCAGTAGATAAACTTAAAGAATCCAAGGTGTCACCACAAGAACCACCTCAAATCACTAAAACTACTAGACTTCCATTTCTGCCACCTCCATCACCACCAAGTATAGCCATGCAAGCTCATCAGGAGCTGAGTACAACAATAGGGGTAGATACAAGTATAACAATACAGACAATGAGTACACCCTTGACCACAATGACACAAGAAGAAGAAGATAAGCAAGAAGAAAAGGATAAGGAAGAAACACAAGATAAGGAGTCAGCAATACAAACTTTGGTTGAATTGCCAAAAATAGGAACTCCTACCAAAACTATTCAATAGCCGAGTACTAAAAAGTTGACCTTACAAGTCAGTACACCAAGCTCAAGTTCTACTAGGATAGCCAAGACCATTCATTATGGTATTCCTAAGCTTGGTGAAGAAATCCAAATACCTTATTATGATTCAAGCACTCTAACTGAGGAAAAGATGAATGAAATACAAAGTGCATTGGATAAAAGAAGGAGGAAAGAGGCAATGAGGAAAGACTTCAAATACAAGCAAGAAATGAATGAGATCAAAGATATATTCATTAATGCCTTCAGCCTACAACCTCTAGATTCAAGCAAGCCAATCCTTGAGCAACTATCTGATATAGTTGACCAAGTGAATAATGAAGACCATGATACAAATGTAAAACTAATGGAATGGTCAGAAAAGAAGTCTCTAGGAAAAGTCAACCAATAGATAGCTAATGGAATTATTTTGGGATAGGTTGACCTAGTTAAGAAATTGGATAATGTAAAGATTGTGTTAGAGAACATTTTTTCCCTTTATAGAAAATTGTGTGATTTTTCCAAGTTCACACAAGAAATAAATCCAAAAATTTTGAACCTTGAGAACAAACTAAAGCTCTCTAGCATGCAACTACCCTCAAATCCTGCACAAAGTGAGAAGCATTTTTCTCAAACACTTCACACTTAGAGGGAATTAGCTACATTATCAGCAAAAGAGGCCACTATTAAAGAAAAGATGATGCAAACTTTAGCCTCTATCACTCCCCATTTGGAAGTTTTACACAAGGAGAAAATGTATGCAGAAACAGTCCTAAAGAGGGATCCAAATATTTCTACACATGAAGGACTTGTTGATCTAGCAGCAGAGCTTGCAATCCAACACAAGTCATTAGATATTGCATTAAATAACTGGGATGCAGCTCTCAAAATTCTCCTTGAGTTAAATAAGACATTTTAAGGGGGAGATATATTAAAGGAGGAGAAATGCATATAGTAAAATAAGGAAATAATAGGATCAAAATGCAAGAACAGGTCAAAAATAGGTCAAAGAATAAAGTACATCAGACACAATGGCACAAGAACATCAGAATTCATGACATAATCAACTAAGGGGGAGTCATAAGGTATATTATTGTTCATAATATTTTTTTTGAAATTTTGTAAGTGAAGAATGGACACATAACGTTTAGATCATGAATGATCAGTTAAGTGTTTTTGATACTCATTTCAAAGGGGGAGATTGTTGATCAAATAAGTAAGATTGACAAATAAGTGTCAACACACTTAACCATTTTCACTATACATGCCGAGTATAAAATGGAAGCTAAGCTAGAACTCTAATACTTCTTGAGTTACAGATAGTGTCGAGTAGACCAGAAGATAGTATGTGCTGAGCAAGTCACAGTAGGTGCTGAGAAAATGAGACCAATATGTGTCGAGTAACTTAGGATCCAATAGGAGCTGAGCATTATGAAGTTAATAGGTTTCAAGTGACATAGTAATTCTATAGGATCTGAGTAACATAGGAATTCTATAGGAGCCAAGTAACACAGGAAACATAGTGGATGCTGAGTAATCCAAAATAGATGGTGTCGAGCTTCAGTATTACTTCATGTGCCAAGCAATGCAGGATCAGCATGAAAGTTTGTGCAATCAAAAACAAAGATGTAAAATAGTTATGCATGACTCATGATACGATAGAAGGATAATATCAAATCCTCCCAACCACCTATGTGATCCTCATGCAGCCAATCAGAAAATTGGAGATTACATGCAGCCAATAGGTGAATTTTTAGGGTTTGAGTGAGAAAACTTGAATCAAGGATGCATAACAAATCACTAATCTTTATAAGGGAGTCTTGACACCATTGAACAATGTGAGAGTAAGAGAAAAAAAGAAGAAGGAAAAACAAAGCCTATTATTAAGTTCATTATAGAACATTAGTGTCAAAGATTTAGTGAAAAGGACAGTATTTACACATATAGTTGATCAGAACAGAACAAGGAACACAATCAATAGATTAGATCTAGCAAAAATCAGAGATAGAAGAGTAGATCAAGATCTTGAGATCAACATTAGAGATTGCATTAGATCAGGTGTATTATTCTAATACTCTCTCACAATTGTATTAGGAAATTGGAAATCCTATTGAGTTAGGTGGGTTTAATAGCCTTATGTAAATCCTTTAACAGGTTGGCATTCTAAGTTGAATGTTCTTAAGTCCTCTAACAAGGCACACTCCTAATAGGGTGTAGAAATCCTTTAACAGGGTCACATTTAATAGTATGTTATAGCCTTTAAGAGGGCAGGCCTTTAATAGGGCAAACCATCAGAAGTGGTTGAAATCAATTGTTGCAGTAATTTTGTGGGTATCATCCCCAACCCAATTTTACCTTCTTATTCTTGGAGGGTTTCTGGGCCATCAAAATCTCAAGTGTTATGTGGTGATGCATGTTTGCTTCTCATGATTGTTTAATATTTTTATGCATGCACGTTAATCTTAGTTATATGTTATTAAGGATTTAAAACAAGTAAAAAGACTAGTACTTCTAATTCACCCCCCTCTCAGAAGCACTCTTCCCATTAAGACATTCCAAAAATATGTGCCAATTCTAAGATCACTTGATTGTCCATAGACATCAGTTATATAGGTATAACTGATTGGGCACTCAAACTACTTGATAGCTCATATGGTTGGACTAAAGAACATCCCAAACCTAATCTTGAGGTAGAAAGGGTCATTCTAATATGTTAGGATGTGTGGGGATAAGTATGGTCTAAGGTTGGGAGGTTAAACCTATGTGAATGCTTATCCTCTCACCAATGCCAAAGCTTGTACAACCAGATAAAGAATCCACCGTTATTACTATATGTTTTTCCACACTTTTACTTGTTAATATTTTAGCAAGAATAATTAGATAGTCTTTTAATTTCAAATAGAGTACTTAATTGCCATCTAAATTGAATAAGAAAATGTTAACTTTTAATTAGGTATGAATTCAGTTAAGAAATAAGTCGTTGCTTTATTTTTTAGCTGAACATGATTTCTATTAGGAATGGTTAAATTGTTTACAATTTAATTATTTATTTGTCACTTTCATTATATTAGTTGAACATGAAATATAGTTAGATTAGTAATAGTTGCTTTTATCATAGTTAGGTTCTGTTAATGTTAAAAGAAGTCATTATCATGTGAAATGGAATAGTTACTTGTACACTTAGAAGATATTAGATCTTAGGGTGTCTTCAAATTGGTTATGAAAATTCATTTATTTCATAAGATTTGAAAAATAAATTGGTAAACAATTGAAATGTTTAAAACCTTATAGAGGTGGTGAGCTCATGTTTGATGAATTCACTAACTTTTGTGTTGAGTGTGTAATTAAGAGACAACTATCTACATCAAGGACACTAGAGTAGAATGGGATTCAAGAGAGAAGAAATGTATCCATTATTGGTTGTGCTAGAATACTACTGATTAAAAAATGACTTGCACAAATGTTCTCGAGGGAGGTTGTAAGTATTAATGTTTACACCCTCACCTGATTTTAGATTAAGAAAGGAACAAATAAGATACCATAAAAAATCTAGTATGGTTATACTCAAAATGTAAGTTATTTCAAAATATGTGGAAGTAGGTTTTATCTTCAAAAATATGTAATGAATAGGAAGTTTAACTCAAAATGTGATGAAGGTATATCCCTAGAATACCCTACTAAGATAAAGGCTTACAAATGTTTGTAAAAGTGACTAACACAATAACTAAAAGTGAAAATGTTAGAATTGATGAATTTGCAAATTAGAATGATGGGGAGAGAAATAAGGAACTTGAGGATTATAAAAAAAAATTGTATGTCTATGATTGTATAGGTACTGTACTTGAGCACCAAAATTAAGTCATTACCATGGTACACCAAGCAACATGAAAAAGCTACTGAGCAACAACCTACATTTCCCAATTCATAAATAGAACAACCCAAGTAGAATATTGAGCCCCAATTAAGAGAAGATAATGTTGGAGATCACAAAGTTGAACCTATATTAGCAAATTAGGTGATAAGGAATCATTTAGAAGATGAAATAATTGTAGACAAGGGTGCTAAGAAGTAAGGTGAACGACAATACATATCTGATTTTTGAATTTAAACCAAGAATTTTGAAAGTTGAACTTGTTAATGATGATTTGATTAATGTTGAATGAGGAGATAGATCAAATTGACAAGAATAATACATAGACACTTATGTAATCACCTAAAAATGATCATCTATACTATTAGCCCCCTTCTCAACATTTCACTAAAATTATTAAAATATTTATCTAGATCAAATCGTTAAAATTCATTTTATTTAATTTTATCCTATAGTTTGACCACTATATCCTAAGTTCTTATTTAATTAAAAGGAAAATGTCCTCCTTTAATTAAATAAAATACTCCTTTCATCTCTTATCCTATGTTGCACACATAAATTCATTTTCCATTTTAAAATAAAAGAAAAGACTTTTAGTCTCACGTGGAGATGAAAAAGTTAACTCCTTTTGATTGGTGGAAATGATCTTATACATGATTCATGCAAAAATCAAATCCCCACCCTTGATTAGATCTTCTTGTCTCATGATCTCTATTGTCTACACTTATTTAAATGGATAGCTCTCTCCTCATCTATGGATCCATCTTCTTTGCATTAGTGTTATGATAGAGGTTTTTCTATAGGTACTATTAGAGCTCATAGAGCATTTTGTGTCTTGACACTCATTCTTGCATAGTTTTGTACCTTAGTCTCATAGTGCATTAGCATAGTTCCCTTATGCATAAGAATAACACATTTAGCTTTATTACAGGGATTTTAAAACTCTCATATTATTAGCTTAGTTTGGATTCTTTGCATTTCATATAGTTTAGTTCTATTTTTTGTAGTATTTTCATGATAGTTCTTGGACACTAGAGTCCTTTCTCTTGTCCTAGAATATCCCATCTCATGGTGTACTTGCAAGGGGTTTCATTTCTTAAGCTCAACTGAGAGATGTTTTCATTTTTATTTTGTATACCTTTTCACTCCATGACTAGGGAGCTCTAGGTCAACATTTGAGACTCCCAATTCTTGAGATTTCTCAAATAGAAGGACTTAGAGAAATGTACATTTTTGGCACCCATCGTGGGGTAGAACAACTTTGTTTTGCCTTCTTTTTCACATTTTTGCCACTTCTTTACTTGTTGTTTTTATCTATTTTTCATTTTTGTTGCCAAAGTTATCATTTCATACTTTCTCAGTACTCTATGATATTTTCTCCAATACATGTGTGATACTTTACCAGTTAAAAGTATCTCACATCATATAAAGTTATGTTGCACTGTAGTTTTGAAGTTTTTTGTATACCTTAATACAAACTATCTCACAAGCATAAAGTATCATCTAGAAATATAATGAAGTATCATCTAGAAATATAAACTATCTCACAAGCATAAACTATTTCAATTTTTTTATTAATGTTTTGAGTCCTTTAAATATATCTTTTTAGGTTTTCTACATTATTTATTATCGAACTAGTGCTTTCTAGGTTTATTATAGACTTTGTCTAACCCCTTCTCGATGTACTAACTCATTGGTTTTTTAGTGTTTCCTAGGTTTCTTTCAAAATTTCTTATTAAAAGAACACATGCCAAAGACTATTTGCTAAAAAGGGGCTACTAACATTTTTTTAGGGATGCCCAAGCAAAGGAAAAACAAACAAACCAAGTGTGCTTGATTTTCATTTCATTTCCATGTGTGGCATATACTAGTTTCTTATTTTCTTAGGCACATAAAGCTTGTGAGTAGGTCTTTTTGTTGGTGGGAAAGTATAATCTTCACCCTTGTAGTGAATTAGAAATCTTGACCTTTCATTAAGTCTCAAAAGTGAGTGCCATATTCCACTTTTTAGTGGTCTTAATTAATATTCTTGGTGTATTTGGGGGAAGCACTAAGAATAGGAGAGTATGCTCTTTATAGTTTGGGTGAATCAAAAATCTTGACCTCTTGGTGTGGATCCATTTCATTTCTATCTCCTAGTTTGATACTACCTTTAGAGGGATTTCTATTGGTAGAAAGATACCAATAGCAATGACTCAAAGTGGGAATGAGCACAACCTAGCTAACTCGACCCACTATAATCAGACCCCTTGACAAAGACCAAAGCCTTGGGGGTGTAGCACTTGTAATTTTTTAGTAGAATTACTTGTGGGATTTGGACCTTGAGGAAAATACTAAGTGGCAATGCTTAAGGTACTCTTGTGGACACAAGGTGTCTTGTTATTAGGTACAAGAGGCGTGTTGCAAATGAGACCCTTTCTAAATACCTTAGGATCAGAAGCTTTCCTTACTATCCTCTCAACATCTTAGTACAAGGATTGATCCTAGTGGACTACCCAAATCACCCCATGATTTTTACACTCACCATTTGTGTCCCTTTGGTTGTGCCTATTGGTGCACAAAATTATTGATTGACTACCTACAAGTTTTCCTACTCAATTCTAAGAAAATCAACACAATTTTAGCCAATGAAAAAGATTGAATCTTAACTTTATTCAACCTCCACACTTAGGGCTCTACAAGACCTAGGTAGGCATACCTTAAATTATAATGAAATAATGATTGCGATTATCAACTTAACTACCTAGATCACCCCAAGATTTTTACACTCACCATTTGTGTCCCTTTTGTTGTTCCTATTGGTGCACAAAATTGTTGGTTGACTTCCTACAAGATTGCTTACTTGATGCTAGGAAACTCAACACAATTTTAGCCAATGAAAAAATATTGAATCTTAACTTTATTTAACCTCTACACTTTATGCTTTACAAGACCCAGGTAGTTGTACCTTAACTTGTAATGAAATAATGATCGCGATTCCAAACTTAACAAAACTCTTGAGTTGGAAAATTTCTCAAGGAGAAATTCATTAAAATAACATATATTTATAATGAAGGGGATGAAATAGTACATGAAAGCAAGTTGATGATGGTTTTCTACCTTCCACAAAGTCATCCTCAAGTTATAGATTTTGATATGACTAGTGCCTTCCAAAATGGAGAATAGAGTCAACTTTAACAATTACTGAATAAATCTTATGTCTTGGAGATGGGCACACCACGATCAAGTAATGAGCAGCCCAAACTAAGAGATTTTAACAAACCTTGAATAATTGAATTTAACTTCAAGTTGAAGACCAATTATGCAAAACATACATAAGCATATGAGTTTTGTTTCCAATAGTTTGCCTAAATTTTTGTTTTGAAAATAGTACAAATCTAAGAGAATTTTAAATTCAACAAAATCAATGACCAATTCTCTTTCTTTTAGAAAAGAACACGATATATTTTATGAATTCAAAAATGAGGTAAAACTAGGCTATAACAAGTTGCATTTTCTAGCTTCTACTATGCATGTGTATATTCACACTGTCTATATTTTCTTTTCTATATCTATACAAGGCCCTGGTATCCTTTCTTATAGAACACAAAAGGATGCAAAAAAGCTCTAGGCCTATTCATCCTGACTAACTAAAAACTAATTGCAACTCATTATGGATTAATTACAATTAAATAGAGATCTCAAAAGAGATTTATAATTGTTGTGATATGGAACCTAATTAGACTTAGAGGTTTATTCAATGTGGTTTTCTCCCTATATTATTTCTATAGGGGTTTAGGTACAACATGCCCAAGATGAGGTCTTGGGGAAGCGCACCAAGTGCAAGGCATTGGCTACTATTTTTCTATTATTCTAGCCCTAATTTTGTAAGTGACAAAATCTTGTATGAAAAGGATTGGGCTTAGGAATTTTATAATGTAATGGTGATATTTTAGCTTCTTGTAGTGGTATTGAGCTATAAGGGATTGCGGATTGTAATAACTAGATAATAATAATATTGGACTTGTTGTTGGTGGATGTAGCCCAAGAATTGGGTGAACCATATTAAATCTTGGTGTCTTGTGTTCTCTTTTATGTGATCTACTATTTTTTGGTATCAGTCATATTTGTACGTAACTATTATTTATGTCTGAGGTTAATCCTAACAAGTGGCATCAGAGACAAGTTGGTTGTCATTTTTTTTAGCTAGACTATCATTGTTTTTTTTCTAGAAATACTCTACAAGAAGGTCTCACAATTGAGTGGGAGCGATAGTAGATGAGGGTGAGGGTTAACAAGTTTAATGGGTAAAAATTTATGTTATGAAAAATGAAAATGGAGGACTATCTTTATTCGAAGGATTTATGGAAGTTGTTGGAAGGAAAAACTAAGAATTAGGGATTTATGAAAAATGACAACTGGTATCTTTTGGATAAAAAGGCACTTGGAAGAATTCGATTATGCTTGAAATAATTGGTGGCATTTCATATTACAAAAGCAAAGACAATAGAAGAGTTGATGCAAACCTTAGCGAAACTATATAAAAAGCCCTCTAGTTCAAACAAGGTATTTCTCATGAAGTGTTTATTTAATATGAAAATGATAGAAGGTGGATCTATTATAGATCATTTAAATGAGTTTAATACTATTACTAGTTATTTATATTCTGTGGATATCAATTTTGATGAAGAAATTATGGCTCTCTTGATTTTGTGTTCTTTGCCTGAAAGTTGGAATGGCTTGGTAATGACTGTAAGTAATTTTGTTTCTGGATTTAGTAACCTAAAATATAATGATGTGATCAGTGTTATTTTGAGTGAGGAAACTCATAAGAAAACCATAGGTGGATCTACATTAGGAAGTGCTTTGAACACACAAAGTAGAGGTAGAATGACTAAGAGAGAATATTAGTTTGACAATTGTGGAAAATTAAGAGGAAATTCAAAGGGGAAGAGATTTAAATTAGGGCATAAGAAGAAAGATTGTTGGACTCAAAAGAAAAATGAAGGAGATAAAATAGAAGGGAACAAAGAGCAAAATGCAGTAAGTAACAAATTCAAAGAGGATGTTTTTCTTCTATCTTTAGAAAGTGTTGATGATACATGGGTTTTTGATTTTGGTGCTTCATTTGATGATACACCTCATAGAGGTTATTTCATTGATTATGTCCAAGGGCATTTTGGAATTGTTTATTTGGGGGATAATGAACACTATTAGATTGTTGGAAAGGGAAAAGTTAAGATTAAGTTGCAAAATGGGAATCATTGGCTAATATATGAGGTAAGACATGTTCCAAGGTTGAGTAAGAATTTAATTTTGGTAGGGAAACTCGGTGATAGGGGTTGTGTAGTTATGTTTAATGATAAAATTTGGAAGGTTTAAAAAGGTTCCCTTGTAGTAGGAAAAGGTGCCAAAGTAGGCATCTTATATCTTTATATAGGTCATATTGCTCCTTCTACTTTGATTGTTTCAGAGAAAAATGAATCTTCAGGAGCAGTTGTTGTAGTTAAGTGTTAGTGTAGTTTTTTATTTTTCCTATTTTGCTAGGTTTTTACTACACTTTTAATAATCTCGCTTATGTTAATAAAGCATGTCTTATTAGGTGAATGGTTGTGAGGTTTCACCTTCCTACATGTGAGCATCCATTAGCTATCTTGGGAAGATACTTTGCTATCTTTAGTTCAATAGATGGTTGCTCCTCATTGGTTGGTGTTGCCACCTCCTCCCTCTTCCTAGCCTATATAAGCATGCTACCTAGCTTGTATTTTTATCTCTTGTTTTTGCATCCTCTTAATGCTATTCTGCTTCCAGCATTTGCATTACTCTCTTGGAGACTAACTCTATGATGATATTTTTATTTTGTATCATTTGCATTCATAGTTTAGATATTTACTCTTTGCACTAGTTTTCTGAGTTATTAATCTTTTCAGATTCTAACATGGTATCAGAGTTTTTCTATGTGCAAGAGTAGATTTTAGTTTCCTTATTTGAGAGATTCGAGGGGGGCAAATAAACTTTATTGTAGTTTTTTAAAAAATGAAGTATGCTCTTCTCTTGCATCTTTGGATGATCCTGAGAATCAAAAAAGTTTTGACAAAAACAGTTTTTCTCTAGGGTTTCAATCTCAAATCTGACAACCAACTTGCATATTTAGAGTTTTCAATCAGTTTTGCAAGTTCCAACATGCCATTGATGGACTTAAGAAGCTGATCCAGCATTTGCATGTCATATTTTGGTTGTTGGGGTCGTTTTCTGATTTTTGGAGCCATTTTTTACTGTTAAAGGCGTTTGATTTACACTACAGCAACATCTTCTATTCATCAACAAGAAAAACTCTTTCTGAGTTTTGTTCGCAGCCTCGAAAAACCATCTGGGTATCTTTTAGATTTTTCATACAAGTTGTATATTTTTTAGAATCAAGCATGCAAAGCTACAGCCATACCTCTCTCCGTTGGTAGTCGCAGATTTGAATGCAATATTTGTTCAAATTAGGGGATCAACAAATTTTCAGAGCACTTTCAGCCCAAACGGACATCACCATTGGATCTAGAATGCCGTTTGCAGTCAGGATTCATATAAAGCTTGTCATTTTTGGACACAAGGCAATTTTGGAGATTTTTTGAAGCCTCCAGGGTCTGCCGTACGGATCGTACGGACTCAGGGTCGGAGAAATTTTTTTTTTTTAAATAATAATAATAATTTTCGAGCGCGCCACCGCCGCACCACCTGTGTGCAGCCCACAGCGGCTGCAACCGGCAGCGCCACCCCGGGGTAGCCGTGGCCCGGCTACCTCCCGTCTCCCGCCCTCCACTGGCGGTGCTTTTGATTCTGCCACTGCTTCGACACCTCCGCCTGGTCTCCGCTGCTCCTCCTGTCTGCTCCCTCCGCCCGCCAGCTCTGCGGAACCGTCAGCACAAACAACGCCACTTGGCAAGCGTGGGGGTGACACGTGGCCTGGGTGCCACGTGGACCCGCCACGTCACCCTACCACACGTCATCTGTACTGCCACATGGCACTGCCACGTGGCATCCTTTTTTGCTGCGACGAGCCAGGGGCCATCAATTTTAATGATCTATTCTGTTGACATTAGCATGACGTCATCCTGCATCAGCACCTTCTTGCACCTCTCCTAGGGTCATTTTGGACCTAGCTTCGATTTTTTGGCCATAACTTTTGCATACGGAGGTATTTTTCTGATCCGAAAGAAGCACCGTAAAGCTGGTTCTGAGATGGAGATACTAGTATAGGTGTTATTGAATTTTGATGTAGTTTGGTTGGCTGTTATGGCATTCAAAGCCGGATGTTCTATTTTGCACTTCGGGAGGCGTATCTTGAGCTTCCGATCTTCAATTTTGGACTTCTTTATATCGCTGGAAAGCTCTTTCTGTGCTCTTTCCAGTGATGCTGGTTGTTGTTCCAGACACATCCTATTCAGTCTTTTGCATTTTAGCATTTTGGTGGATATTATGTTTGTTTCGGGTCCAAAGATCGATTTTGTTGCTTCAATTGCTTCATTTTGGGCTTTACCTTCTGTTGTTTCAGCCTTATGTTTTTTCTGATCATTGTTGATATTCATTGTAAGCATCTTTATGCAACGCACTAAGATAAAGTGTCACTCTTGCGTTTCGAGATCCTTTTCATCATTGTGATTCATTGTACTCGCACTATTATATAAAATGCCATGGGGGGATAGTTGTTTGCCTCTTATAGGCCCTCTTTCTCTAATTCCTCATGTAGTGTCAGTGACACATGCCTTTATTTGTGTTTGTACCTCACTCTCGATGTGTTTGGCTCCTGTGTTGTAAGAGATTTTTGGCCCATCTTTTCAGCTGCTTGTCACCTCACCTACCTTAAGGGGAGGTTATATTGTTGTTCTATGCTTCTTTGGTTGATGGTTCGTGCCTTCTATTTCCATAGAGGTTCCTTTGGTTGATGGTTCGTGCCTTCTATTTCCATGGAGGTTCTACAGATCAGCATTTTGACAGAGTTTTGCGGTTCTTCATGCTTCAGTGATGCTGTTTCTTCATGATCACTCCTTGTTCCTGTTTTAGGGGACAGTTTCCCTAGCGGGAGACTTCTTCAGTTCTTCACCAGGTTCTTACCTCTTTTTGCGGGAGGGTTTTTCCCATGTGGTTTTCTCTCTTTCCCCGCTTTCAAAGGTTGCATCTTCTTGCATTGTTCTTGGGTACCTAACATGGCCTCGTTTTCGGGACCCATTTCTACATCCACCTAAGCTTCGCTTATGGGGGGGTGTTAGTGTAGTTTTTTATTTTTCCTATTTTGCTAGGTTTTTACTACACTTTTAATAATCTCACTTAGGTTAATAAAGCATGTCTTATTAGGTGAATGGTTGTGAGGTTTCACCTTCCTACATGTGAGCATCCATTAGCTATCTTGGGAAGATAATTTGCTATCTTTAGTTCGATAGATGGTTGCTCCTCATTGGTTGGTGTTGCCACCTCCTCCCTCTTCCTAGCCTATATAAGCATGCTACCTAGCTTGTATTTTTATCTCCTGTTTTTGCATCCTCTTAATGCTATTATGCTTCCAACATTTGCATTACTCTCTTGGAGACTAACTCTATGATGCTATTTTGATTTTGTATCATTTGCATTCATAGTTTAGATATTTACTCTTTGCACTAGTTTTCTGAGTTATTAATCTTGTCAGATTCTAACATGGTATCAGAGCTTTTCTATGTGCAAGAGTAGATTTTAGTTTCCTTATTTGAGATATTCGGAGGGGGCAAATAAACTTTATTGTAGTTTTTTGAAAAACGAAGTATGCTCTTCTCTTGCATCTTTGGATGATCCTGAGAATCAGAAAAGTTTTGACAAAAATAGTTTTTCTCTGAGGTTTCAATCTCAAATCTGACAACCAACTTGCATATTTGGAGTTTTCAATCAGTTTTGCAGGTTTCAGCATGCCATTGATGGACTTAAGAAGCTGATCCAGCATTTGCATGTCATATTTTGGTTGTTGGGGTCATTTTCTGATTTTTGGAGCTATTTTTTACTATTAAAGGCATTTTATTTATACTATAGCAACATCTTCTATTCATCAACAAGAAAAACGCTTTCTGGGTTTTGTTTGCAGCCTCAAAAAACCATCTGGGTATCTTTTAGATTTTCATGCAAGCTATATATTTTTCAGAATCGAGCATGCAAAGCTATAGCCATACCCCTCTCCATTGGCAGTCGCAGATTTGAATGCAATTTTTCTTCAAATCAGGGGATCAGCAAATTTTCGGAGCACTTTCAGCCCAAATGGACATCACCATTGGATCTGAAATGCCGTTTGCAGTCAGGATTCATATAAAGCTTGTCATTTTTGGACACAGGGCAATTTTGGAGATTTTTTGAAGCCTTCAGGGTCTGTCATACGGACGCAGGGTCAGAGAAATTTTTTTTAAAAAAATAATAATAATTTTCGGGCGCGCCACCGCCGCACCACCTGCGTGCAGCCCACAGCGGCTGCAGCCGGCAGCGCCACCCCGGGGCAGCCGCGGCCCGGCCGCCTCCCATCTCCCGCCCTCCGCCGGCGGCGCTTTTGATTCCACCGCCGCTTGGACACCTCCGCCCGGTCTTTGCCACTCCTCCTGTCTGCTCCCTCCGCCTGCCAGCTCTGCGGAACCATCAGCACAAACATTGCCACTTGGCAAGCATGGGGGTGACATGTGGCCTGGGTGCCACGTGGCACTTTGCCACGTGGACCCGCCATGTCACCCTGCCACACATCATCTGTACTGTCATGTGGCATCCTTTTTTGCTGTGACAGGCCAGGGGCCGTCAATTTTAATGATCTATTCTGCTGATGTCAGCATGATGTCATCCTGCATCAACACCACCTTGCACCTCTCCTAGGGTCATTTTGGACATACCTTCAGTCTTTTGGCCATAACTTTTGCATACGGAGGTATTTTTCCGATCCAAAAGAAGCGCCAAAAATCTGGTTCTAAGACGAAGATATTGGTATAGGTGTTTTTGAATTTTGATGCAGTTTGGTTGGCTATTATGGTAGTCAAAGCTAGATGTTCTATTTTGCACTACGAGAGGCGTATCTTGAGCTTTCGATCTCCGATTTTGGACTTCTTTATATTGCTAGAAAGCTCTTTTTGTGCTCTTTCCAATGATGCTAGTTGTTGTTCCAAATTCTATTCTAGACACATCCTATTCAGTCTTTTGTGTTTTAGCATTTTGGTGGATATTCTGTTTGTTTCAGGTCTAGAGATCGATTTTGTTGCTTCAGCTGCTTCGTTTTGGGCTTTACCTTCTGTTGTTTCAGCCTTATGTTTTTTTTTATCATTGTTGATATTCATTGTAAGAATCTTTATGTAACGCAATTAGATAAAGTGCCACTCTTGCATTTTGGGATCTTTTTCATCCTTATGGTTCATTGTACTCGCACTACTATATAAAGTGCCATGGGGGGATAGTTGTTTGCCGCTTATAGGCCCTCTTTCTCTAATTCCTCATGCAATGTCTGTAGACACCTAAATTTGATCACACTATTTTAGTAATCCTATTTAGTTATCTAAAAAGGCATTATTAATTAAATTTCTATTTAATTAATCCTTTGTCATCCCCTAGTTGATTAATTTAATTAATCATCTATAGTCCTAATTGATAAAACAAATAATCTATTATTTATCAATTAAACCCTATTCTTCTATCTAATTCCAAAAATCCCTATTTATTAAATAAATCTATTTGATAAATGAAATCCTCAAATTCAAAAACCCCTAACCTATCTCTAATCCTCCATTTAGCCTAATCCACCCCATCCACCCATACTAACCAAGCTTAGCCACTAACTCACCCACCCTCATTAATGCCATCCACTTGCACATCTCTAACATCCCTAATCTAATCCTAAACCCAAGCCTAATCCACCCCCTAATGTTGTCACATTCCTTAAACAAGTTTAAGACTTTCCTAATCCAAACCAAAGTCTCCCCTCAAAAAAACCCAACCACTAAGTCATGAGTGCTCTTACAAAACATAAAGACTCTTACAAGCCCACTCATGACTCTTACACCCATCTTACACACTCTTCCTTCTTCCACACTCATTCCTCTTACATCCCTCTTACATACTCAACCCCACTCATCATGACTTTAACCAACCCTTAACCCTACCCTCTCACACTCCTCCTCCTTGTGACAAGTGTCACCTTCCCATTGGTGCTAAACAAGCACAATCCATGTGCTCCCCTTTGAGTGCATCTTAGCCCTCCTTAAGCCTTCATCCATCCTTGCATCTAAGCCCTCCATCTCTCAAGCCCTTAGCCTATAAATTGAATCCCCTCCCAAGCCATTTCATCAACAATCTTTGAGCTAAAGTTACCATGCTATTTTGAGAACCAAAGCCATCAACCATACCCTTATAATGCCAAATTGAGAGCTCACAAAGCTACCAATTTGCCATTACCCATCTCCATTGAAGCAACTTTTGAGCATCTTGAGCATACATCCACAGCAAAAGGACACATCTACAGAATCAAGAAAGCATGGAGTGTTTTCTCTTGTGAGGTTTGCACTTCTTATTTTATTTCTTAGTCTAAGCATATATGTGAATTTAGTTTTTGGTTTGTGAATGTTTACTTCATTTGTTAATGTTCTTTGCATACTGATTCTGGTTCTACAGTGTCAGTGACACATGCCTTTATTTGTGTTTGTACCTCACTCTCGATGTGTTTGGCTCTTGTGTTGTAGGAGATTTTTGGCCCATCTTTTCAGCTACCTTTCACCTCACCTACCTTAAGGGGAGGTTATATTTTTGTTCTATGCTTCTTTGGTTGATGGTTCGTGCCTTCTATTTCCATGGAGGTTCTACAGAGCAGCATTTTGATAGATTTTTGCAGTTCTTCATGCTTCAGTGATGCTGCTTCTTCATGATCACTCCTTGTTCTTGTTTTAGGGGACAATTTCCCTAGCGGGAGACTTCTTTAGTTCTTCACCAGGTTCTTACCTCTTTTTGCGGGAGGGTTTTTCCCATGTGGTGCCAAAGTAGGCATCTTATATCTTTATATAGGTCATATTGCTCCTTCTACTTTGATTGTTTCAGAGAAAAATGAATCTTCAGGAGCAGTTGTTGCAGTTAAGTGTTAGTGTAGTTTTTTATTTTTCCTATTTTGCTAGGTTTGTACGACACTTTTAATAAAGCATGTCTTATTAGGTGAATGGTTGTGAGGTTTCACCTTCCTACATGTGAGCATACATTAGCTATCTTGGGAAGATACTTTGCTATCTTTAGTTCGATAGATGGTTGCTCCTCATTGGTTGGTGTTGCCACCTCCTCCCTCTTCCTAGCCTATATAAGCATGCTGCCTAGCTTGTATTTTTATCTCTTGTTTTTTCATCCTCTTAATGCTATTCTACTTCCAACATTTGCATTAATCTCTTGAAGACTAACTCTATGATGCTATTTTGATTTTGTATCATTTGCATTCATAGTTTAGATATTTACTCTTTGCACTAGTTTTTTGGGTTATTAATCTTTTCAGATTCTAACATTAATCAGGGATTTATGCAAGTTGCCTACAACTAAAAAGACTTTACATAATAAATGGGTTTATAGGTTAAAAGAAAAGGATGGAGGTAAGAAAATATTTAAAGCCAGGTTAGTTGTAAAAAGATTTTCATAGAAAAAGGGCATTGATTTTGATGAGATATTTTCTTTGGTTGTTAAATTGACTTCTATTTGCACTATTTTAAGCATTGTAGCTATTGAAGATTTGCATTTGGAGTAGCTTGATGTTAAAAAAACTTTTCTTCATGGTGATTTGGATGAAGAGATATATATGGGTTAGCCACATGGATTTGATGTCAAAGGTAAAGAGAAATTAATGTACAGATTAAAGAAAAGTTTATATAGCTTGAAGCAAGCACCTCAGCAAAATATCTAAAATTTGATAGTTTTATGCATGAGCATGGATATAGCAGGTGTCATTTAGATCATTCTATTTATTTTAAGAGGTTGGATGATGACAACTACATTATTTTATGTTTATATGTTGATGATATGCTTGTAGTTGGGTCTAACATGGATCATATTAAGGAGTTGAAATTCCAGTTAGCACATGCATTTTCTATCAAGGATTTGGGGGTAGAAAAACAAATCCTTGGTATTAATATTTTTAGAGATAGGAAGAAAAAGAAATTGATATTATCTTAGGTTGATTATATAGAGAAGGTGTTGCAACATTTATCTATGGAGAATGCTAAAGTTGTCAACACACCTTTACCTAGTCATTTAAAGTTGACTAAGATGTATTCGAAGACACAAGAAGAGGAGGATAAGATGTCCAATGTACATTATGCTTTAGCTATAGGAATCTTGATGTATGCTATGGCATGTACAAGGCCAAATATTTTACATGCAATGAGAATTGTTAGCAGGTATATGAGTCATCCAAGAACTGAGCATTGGAATTCAATTAAACCAATTCTTAGATATTTGAGAGGAACATCTAGTAAATGTTTATGCTTTGGGGGCTCTACTATTTATTTATAGGGATATATTGACTTAGAGTTGGTAGGGGATATTGATACTAGGTGGAGTACTATAGGTTATGTATTTACTATTGGTGGGGGAGCCGTGAGCTAGGTTTATAGGTTGCAGAAGGTTAATGCTTTATCCACTATAGAGGCAGAGTATGTTGCTACTACATCGGTAGCTAAGGAGATGATATGGTTGTAGTTCTTCTTGGAATAATTGGGACACCCTCAGAAGGATAATTATTTGATTAAAGATAGTCAGAGTGTCATTCATCTTGCAAAGACTTCAGCTCTACATTCAAAGACAAAACACATACAGTTGCAGTAACATTTCATTCGATCAATTTTGGATGATGGATAACTAAAAATGTAGCAAATATGTTTAGAAAGGTAGTGAAAAGGGAGAAGTTGAATTCCTCTTCAGATTTGGTTGGCCTTCTTGATTGAATAGAAAAAAGAACAACAAAGTCTAGGGTGTTTAAGATATTCCAGTGGGATCTATAGGTTTACTAATGCTATGATCAGTCTCCAAGTGGGAAATTATTGTCATATGGATCCTAAATAGACTCAGAGGTTTATCAGGCATGGTTTTCTCCCCATATTATTTTTACAAGGGTTTGGGGATAGCAAACTCAAGAAAGGGTCGAGGGGCAGCACCCCTGCAGGGTTGCAAGGTGTCAAATACTATTTTTCTATTATTCTAGCCCTAATTTTGTAAGTGACAAAAGCTTGTATAAAAAGGCTTAGGGTTAGGGATTTTATAATGTAATGGTGATATTGTAGCTTCTTGTGGCAGTATTGAGTTGTAAAGGATTGTGGATTGTAATCACTAGATAATAATAATATTGGACTTACTATTGGTGGATGTAGCCCAGGGATTGGATGAACCACATTATATCTTGGTGTCTTGAGTTCTCTTTTATGAGATCTACTAGTTTCTAGTATTGGTTATATTTGCATGTAACTATTATTTCTATCTAAGGTTAATCCTATCAATAATTCTTTCATCATATCAAGAATCTCTTCCAAGCACTCAGCCACTTCCTCATTTGGCACTGTAAAAAGCATATTAAAAGTTTCACCTTTTTCCTCTTTCGTTAAAATCTCATGCAATCACTCTAGTATTGGGCATATGTTGTCCAAACATCTCATGTATCTAGATACATGTTGTTGATGACATCAAATTTGTCTTCTTTAATTGGTGCCAACCTAGGTAGCATGACCAGGAGACGTATTGCATTCTCATCATGTGATTGTACTAGTAAACCCATATCTTCTTCCTTGCAAAACAAACATAGAAAATTGTACAAGAATGTTTTTCTATAAGAGAATAAACTTACAAAATATCCTTATATCTATGGTCAAGGAAAAATGCATTTAATGACCATAGTTCCTTCAAATCCTTAGCATGAGCCATCCTCGATTAATGTCATACTTGAGAGAAACCCAAATGAATGAAATAAATCCTTGACATAACCTCTTCTTCTAGATAATTATTCAAATAATTGTTCCTTTGTAATTCTTGGAATTACAAAATTTTAGAGAACCGTTGGCATCAAAATTGTGAAATGGAAGACCAAAGATATCTTCCTTGTCAAATTCATGAAATCTAAGCATAACTGAAAGTCCATTTCTAAAATCATGAAATCGAAGAATCACAAGAGACTCAATTTCAAAATTGCAAAATTGGAGTCTGATAATTTCATCCCAAAATTGTGAATTTGAAATGTTGTCCAAGGTTGGATCTCAATTTTATAAAACTTGGAAAGAACACGAAAATTTTGAGGTTCCATCAATGCCAATGACACCTCCAAGACAAAGCCAAAATTTATTGTGGGAAACCACTTTGTGTGAGGTGAGGGGGCATCAAGTGTGGGCCAAGATGTTGACTAATTACCTATAACCTTTAGCTTTTTTTTCTTGATGTGTTTTCGAATGTGATAGACCCATAGCAATATTTTGGACATACACATGATGTTAGCATTCATAGGGTTTTATTTTTGATATCACAAGTGCCCGAGTTGACAATGTTTCTTTGTCCCTTGTTCAAGTGTTTAAAGACATGCTTGCATCCCCAATTGTTGCCAAACCTCTAATTTTATTATTGTAAACATGATTTTTATTCTATCACAACTATATTTAGGCTTGAAACACTTGAAAGATTAAACTAAAACATAGATGTTTTAGGTAGAAAGTCACATACTACAGAGTTTACTAGCTCTTTATTGTACACTAGTTCTGAGAAATATCGTACGATACTTTTAATTTGCCAAAAGTATAGCATTGCTTCACAAACTTTATCACCATGTTGTGTTATATTATATTGTACAATCTACTAGGAAGTATCACTTATCAAAGAAGTGTCACCTAACTACTATATGAAATATTGTATGATATAATTTTCTAAACTAATATTGTTTTTTTTTTTTATGAATTATTGTCTAGTTTATGCTGCTTCCAGCTCGTAGAATTGAGTCTAGATTGTGTTTTAGCTAAATTAAGAGTGTTTTTACCTAGTCTTACCTTAGTCTAGTCCAAAATCTCCATGGTTGGTACTATCTAAAGATGAAAAGATGAGTTTAGTCCCTCAAATATGAACTTAATGTCTTTATTGTTCACTTTTAAAAAACTCAATTACCTCACTCTCTTGGCTATTTTTTATCAAGTTTCTTTCTCAAATCCCCACTAGAATCATTAGTGCTATTAATTATTAAGTACTCTTGACAATTTGTTTGCTCCATTCTATCTTTCAAAAAGTATTCATCTTGAGTATACAATTTTTGACCCTAAAAGGCTCTAATTTGTCTCGCTACACTAAACACTTATCTTTACATGTCAATTATGACTAGACTCAAAGTCGGTCAAGGAAGTCATCCCTCATTTACTTTTAGATAATTGTTTACTCCAACTAGATTTCCTTGTAAGAAAACTTATAAGGAAAAACATTTCCTTGATTGGTAGGAAGAGGCTAACACCACTACTTGGAATAATCCACTTTACTACTTTGACACCCCTAGGGTTACGAGTACTGTTTCACTCACCATGAATCTTGAAGAGAGGAATCATCAGCTACATGACCTTTTTTCACATAGAGAAGAAAAAACTTGGATAGATAAATACTAGAAGAAGCTATGCTCATAGCCACTAGAGAAATGTCCCATCCACATGCTAAAACTAGTACTCACATATATGATTTTGAAAATTGGCATGCTCATGGAAACTATAGAAACCCATTCTATTGCAAAAATGGGAATAAAATACCACCAAGATCTCAAGGGACACACACTGGAGGATGTTCCTCACCACCTAGACCCTTGCAATCACATCATGAGAGTGAAGTAGATAATGAGGTTACTTGCAAAGACCTCCTGAGATTTCAATAAAACAAACTCCTTTAAAAACTCATGCTAAAGGCCTTAGAGAAAAATGCAGACCAATACTTTCAGTACATGACTTCTCAAGGATGGAAACTCCCTCATGATTATGAAATTCAAATGATCATACTGAAAAGATAGTTGACTAAGGCTGATATCCTAAGAAAGGAAATGCAAGAGCTAAGAAGTCAACTTGCTCAACTACAAATGGAAAAAGAGAAAACCATAATATCCTTTATGGAATCTATAAGTGCTCTTTCATTTAATAGAAGTCTCTGCATGGTCCTATTTACTAGGGATATTGAGGTTCCCAAGTATAACAAATACAATGGAAATAGTAACCCACATGACAACATAATGACTTCTATTCTCTTAGCATGGAATTCATGCATGAGGACACAAACCTCATGAGACTATTTCCTAGAAGCTTAAGGGGACAAGCCATGTAGTGGCTTACCAAATTGTCACCTCCCGTTAAGATATTTGATTAGCTTACATAATGATTTATCCAAGAATACACCTACAACATATAACATCCTATTACTATGTTGGATTTGTGCAACATAAAACAAAAACAAGGGGAGCCATTTTCTACATATTTACAATTTGAAAGGAAACCCATGAAGTGAGGAAAAGGAATAGAGCTTGTTTAGTGGATCCTCAAGCCCTATGCCACCTATATGCTACTAGGTTGTACTTAAAGATAGAGATCATTGCATTCTAGGTATCCTCAACAAGTTCCCAAGATTGAGAAAATTTACCTCATTCTATGACATGGGTCAAAGAGTCTATCACATTGAGGATGTTGTCAAAAAGGGTGACATTGTTCTCAAAAAGGACAAAAATGGAAATGGTAATGGTGAAGATAATAGTAAACCTTGGAATAAAAACAAGTATGTAGTCAATTATAAAGTTGTAGATGCTCCTAAGACTAAGGAATTGACATTTAACTTATCCAACACCATATACATTGCTAAACAATAAGAGACCTCAAAGCCACAATATTTTGACAAGGCTAAGAGGCCCTCTAAACCAAGACACACTTACATGCCAATGGTTGAACCATATGAAGTGGTCTTGAAAATGTTTCTCACCAATAAGATCATCATGCTACTCAACAATTCCCAACCCTATGACCCATCTGTGAAACCCAATTGGTGGAGAGATGATCAATATTGCAATTACCATAGGAATAAGGGTCATAACACTGATAATTTCTATAATCTTCAAGATCTCATTGATGAAGGAAAAGCTATCATAGGTGGCTTAGTTAATAATTCTAACCATAAGGCTTTCAAACCAACCATTTCCTAAATATGAAAAATGAGAGACATCCAAAACCAAAAAAAGAGTAATGGCACCAAGATTAGCTACACCTACACCAACCCAAATAATATGATCAACATGATTGAGCCCATAAGTGAAAGCATCTACATAATGGGCCTCAAATTTGATGAGGAACTCAATTATGATATTGAAAATGAGAAACCTAATGTGACCTTGAGAGTGTGCAACTCACATCAAAACTTTAGAAACACTAGGTCTAGGGTGTCCCTTGGGGTGGCAAATTCCTCCTCTTCTCATAGCAAGACCTTGAACACTATCACTAGGGGGAAATCCAAGATTATTTTGAAAGTGGTTGATTATCCCAAGAATGCCTTATCTTCCAAACATGTGGCTTCATGTGCTATATCTATTTATGATCTTGTAATACAATTACAATAGACTCCCACACAAATATCTATTTTCAAGTTGCTAGAGTTGTCTCCTTTGCACAAGGAGATCCTAGAGAAGGCTCTGCATATTGTTGATGCTCCCATAGATATCAATGATTAATGGTTCTAAGCTATGGAAAACTATGTTTCTTTCCCTCATTATCTTAAATTTTCTAAGAAGATGAAAAATCTCTTAGTCATCCTCGCAATCTTGCCCTTCATATCAAAGTACAGATCTATCACACCTGAGTTCAAAGAGTCTTGATAGATAATTCTGCCTGGTTAAATATTGGTTCCTTTAGTGTAATTCAAAAATAGAGAATATCAAAATTTATGATTGACCCTAGATGTAAGATAACTATCAAATCCTATGATGAGGTTGAATGGTCTTCGAAAGGCCTAATTGTGCTTCCTATTTGTATGGCTCTTGTAGAAAATGATGTGGTCTTCCAAGTGTTAGACATCCTATTTTCTTACAACCTTTTTTTGGGTCAACCATTGATCTATGAAATGAAAGATGTACCATCAACATATCATCAATGTATCAAATTTTTATTCAATGGTGCAAAAATAGTGGTCCTAGGAGACAAGTCTATGTCTATCAACATGCTTACTATTGTAAAGTCACTAGTTCCACATAATCAACCCTCTAGTGACTTTAGACCATCTCTTACCCAATTTGAAAAAAGATAAAAATAATAATTATCAAGATGGGGGAGTACACCCTAGACTCTATTGTAGTGCTCCAACAAACCATCTGAGGAAATGAAGCCTTCAACTTTTGCTATGACCATCTTTGGTATTTTTGTTCAGTCCTCAATTCCTTTAAAATATTAAAAGGAAGATCAATTTGTTAGAGAGGAAGAGGATAATAATGAAGTCATATTAATTACCCCTATGTCTCTTAAAAGATATGGGAAAGGCTACCAATTTCTATTAAAAATGGGTCATCATGGTCAAGGACCTTTGAATGACAACCAGAATATTCTTGTAGAACCCATAAGTCACACCAAGGGATGAAAGAGTAAAGATACTATAGGTTTGGGCTACGGTATTGAAGATAACTTTCCATGGTTTGATAGAGAAGTCCTTATAGTTACTGACTATGAATTTGATATTCAACCCACTATTGTTTCTTTGACATGAAGAGGATTACACCCATTCTACCTCCCTTATTTGGGGAGAAGATATGTTGGTTTATGATAATAGTGCTAAAGCATCCACATCTAGGAAACCTAAATTTGATGATTCAAATTTTGATAGAATCAAGAGAAACGTTGCTCAATTTGTGGCCCATGATCAAAGTATAGTCTCTTGGGAATATTAGTGGGAGTCACTTTCTAACACCTCTTGTGAGTTGGGTGTGGATATGATACATTCCTATGTTACCCAACCAAATGTAGTTGACAAGTCTCGTGTAGGATCAACTGAGTTGGATTCACAACCTACCTTAATGGACCAAGTTTATTCCTCTAGGATGTATATTAATTTTGACTCCTTTGGAGCCTTCTCTATAGGCTCTATCTCTCTCATCACCAGAGATGATTCCTTTCACATCAACAACCTTGAAGCTTCCACTTCACTTTTTCTCATGAACCCAAATCTCATGTATTGGTCTATTCAAAATCAATGACATACACTACCCTCATTCCAAAAACATTATGATATTGCATGTTACCTAAATTCCTTTAAACCCATGGTATCTTCCACTAGTGAACTGGAAGCCAATATGATCAAAATAGACATCCAATATCACAATCACAAATTAAATAGAAAAATGAAAAATAAGAGTTCATATGGAAAAAATCACCTTATGGTAGTGTTTGAACCAAAAAGGAGTAAAATTAAATATGTATCCAAAGGTGAAAACCTCTTTGAGGTACCTGAGGATGAGGTGCTAAGAAGTCTTCCATGATACATTTAGGATAGATCATCAATTTTGATACAACCAACATGACCAATCAACTCAGGTACTAAAGAATCTCCCAAGATTATACATGTAGCTCAATCTTTATAAATAGATGAAAAAGAACAATTCACATACATTTTCAAAGAGAAAAATATTAACTTCGCATGGACCTATGTTGATATGCATGGCTTAGATACAAATATTATTATTCATCACCTCTCCATAGCTCTTGGCACTAAACTTGTTAAAAAAAATTTGGGAAAGATACATCCTCGTGTGGCCTTTTTAGTCAAAGTTGCTAACTGCCAAGTTTATCATAGTTATTGACTATTTAGAATGAATATCCAATATAGTACATGTTTCAAAACATGACAAGGCAATTTGTACCTGCATTGACTTTAGGGACTTAAACAAAGCATGCCCAAAGGATGATTTTCCACTACCAAAAATAAATATGATAGTAGACATAATTATAGGTTAGGAAATGTATTCCCTCATTGATGGTTTCTTAGGATACAATCAACTAAATATATCTCCTGAGGATTAGAAGAAAATGGATTTTACATGTACATGAGAAACCTTTTACTAGAATGTCATGCCTTTTGGTCTAAAAATGTAGGAGCTACATACCAGAGAGTTGTGAATATAATATTTCATGGTATTTTGCATAAAAACATGGAGGATTATATTGATGATAATTTTCAAAATCTAAAAAATGAAGCACTCATTTTTCTAGCTTGATTTTGATACTAGACCACATGGAACAGTTTCAACTCAGGCTTAATCCCAAAAGGTGTTCTTTTGGTGTCACATCTAGAAAACTGTTAGGGTACTTAATTTTAGCTAAGGGCATAGAGGTTGACCTAGAAAAGGTGCAATATATCATGGAGATGTTGCCTCCCAATAATGTTAGTTAGATAAGGAGTATGTAAGGATGCCTTTAGTCTATTAGGAGAAACATCTCTCAATTAGTTGATAGATCACAATCATTTAACAAAAATATGCATAAAGGGTCAACATGAACATGGAATGAAGAGTGTGAGAAGATATTATCTCAAAAAAAATAGTATCTAGCAAAGCCACCTATCTTTATGCCTCCAATCTAGGGAAAGCCATTGATTCTCTACATCTTAGCTACTACAAATTCCTTAGAAGCTATGTTAGCACAATGTAAAAATGAGAAAGAAAGAGACATATACTACATCAACCATACATTGTTGCTTATTAGATTAATTATAACAATATTAATAAAGAATGTCTAGTTAAAGTGTTTGTGTCACAAAAAAATTTCCACTACATGCTTGCACATAAGGTGCAGTTGGTTACTAAGATTGATCCTTTGAAATATCTCTTGAGTAAGGTTGTTCTTATGGGTAGACTAGCAAAATGGATGATGATTCTTTGTGAATATGACATTCAATATATCAAATGTAAGTGTTTGCATTAAATTATGCTTTTCATTACTAACAACACTTATTCAAAATTCTATATGGTTATCAAGTTCATCACTCAATCTCTAGTGTTTGTCAAGAAATTTAGTGGTTATCAGGTTTCATAGTTCATACTGAGCATTCCAATGGTTACCAAGTGAGTTTAGTAGTCAAGCAGTTTAGACAAAGCAAATAGTGGTTATCGAGCTTCATAGTATTTACTGAGTCATCAATTCCTATGATGTGAAGCCAGTATCAATCAAGTGATGGGATGAGCAGTGTTTACTAAGTCCAAGCATGGTAAACATAGTATTCAGTTCTTACCAAGTTACACTATATTTATCGAGTCTTCAATGTTCACTAAGTTTGAAGCTATGTTGAGTGATTAGTATGGACTAAGACTCTACTTCTACTAAATACATGATGATTTTGAGTAATGCAGTTGATGTCGAGTATCAGAAGGTCACCAAGTCAGCTATTCAGAACCTGAGTTTCCACATTTGGGCTGACTCATTAATATTTCTTTTGGCCAACCTTGTAAAAATGAGAATTGGGATGGTATATATGTAATGTATTGTATCATTCTTAAAGATGATGAGTAATGTTTTCACACAGCAATCCTAATTGCTCCTAATATGGTAGATCATCTAAAGAGATCATTGTAAACCTTAATAGGCCAACTTTATACTACAGTATTAAAGTTTTGTGGGTATCATTCCCACCCCAGTTTTACTTTCTATTTGGAAGGTTTTTGGGTCACCAAATATTGTGTTCATGTTCTATTAATGTTTATCTTTCAGTTTCTCATGCATGCAATAGATTAGATCAATTAATGGTGAATGGATTATATTGATTAGATCAATTAATGGTGAATGGATTATATTGATTAAGTGTTGGATCTATTAAAACTTTTGGGGTTATTGATTCACCCCTCCCCTCTCAGTAACCTACCTAGTCTTGATTATTTCCAACAATTGGTATTAGAGCTTTCTAGTTCTTAGGATAAAGTTTGATAGCTTGAGCAAAGATCAAGAACAATGGAGATATTTAGACTTGGAAAAGCTATTGACAATGAGAAGCTAGATCTAGAAATGGCCATAGCTCAACTCAAGGAAGCAAAAGAGCATCTTTCCTAATTGCTAAAAAGAAGCAAGGAACTTGCAAAATAGATGAATGACCATCAGTATGTAGAAGAAAATATTGAAGACTTTTTTCCTTCAAGTAGTTCAGACAAAGAAAATGAGGCAATCAAAGAACTCATAGAAAATAATGGCTCTCTACAAGAAGAGCTAAGAAAATTGAAAAGAGAACAAGAAATTCGGTCAATAAAATTGTGTGAAATCTTGGAACAAAGGAATAAGGCAAGTGAAGACTTGGAGGCAAGGAATAATGAAACTCAAAATCAATCCTTTCAGCAAGAAAATCTTATCAATTAGCTCTCTAATGCAAACGAGGAAATCATAAGTTTGAGATCTTAAAATGAAAGGTTAAGAAATGACTTAAGAATTGAAAGAAAAATCAACGAAAGAATGAAAGCTGATCTAAATTCTAAGAAGCTATTCAATAAAAGAATAATGAAATCCCAAGTAGACATGGATCAATTGAATCAGTAAAGTAAGTAGAATTTTTATAGGAAAAAGGGTAAAGAAAGACTTGAATACAAAGAAGAAGGTGAACAATGTGCTCAAAGAAATCAAAGACCTACTTACAATCATTGTGGTAAGATAGGTCATACATAAAACAAATGTTGGAGCAATGGAAAGGAAAAATTCAATGGAAAATGCTATAATTGTAGTCAGCATGGTCATAAAGCTAATGAATGCAAGGAGAAACCAAAGTTTGAAAGTAAATGTCACAAATGCAAGAAACAAGGTCACAAGGCATCTGAATGCAAATCTAAACCATTCAATCTAGCTGAACAATTTGTAAAGGCAATATTTGGTTGGGACTACAATACTTGGTGTAGATGTCATTATTATGGAGAATATGGACACATTGGCATAAATTGTGCAAGGCATCACTTAAGAAAGAAGGATACTACAATAAGATGTTGCACATGCACTGAACTTGGTCATATAGCTAAGAATTACATGACTATAGGTAGAGTTGAAGATGAAAAGAAAGCCAAAGCTGATAACATGAGGAAGTAAATGAGACAATAGTGGATTCCCAAATCTACCAAGAAAGCTAGTTCAAATGATGGTCATGTCACTCAAGAAGTGGTTGACTCCACCATTTCCAATTAAGTTCTCAAGGAAGAACTGGAACTATATTCTTAGGGTCATATTTGAAATAGTTCCAATAAATGGAAGCAAAAGATCCAAATAAATATTTCAGATATAGAGAGATCATGGAAATTTTAACATCAATATTCATATTGAGCGAGGTCAAGAGTAACAAGTTTTGGTCGTCGAGTTATAAGGTTCTACCAAGTTATCTAGATAGATAGTGGATGATATCCTATCAAGCACTATGTCATTATAGCTCTCATTGTAATGAGAATTAATGGTAAATTTTCATCAAAAAGGTAGAATTTTGACTTCATTTTCACTATGAATTCAGTATATCCAAAGTAGAGCAATTTACAAAGAATCCAAGCGATCTTGAGTGTAATTTGCAGTGAATTTTTCAAAGAAAATTTTATCAATCTACCAAGTGATCATGGAATCCACCAGCAATAGTCACAAGGTGAAGAAATTTTTTGAGATGTTGGTGTGAGGTGTTGAGTGGAAGGCTCCAAACTTCAAGCTGGTGCCAGTAATTGTAGAACCACTCGACCCTAATGGAGCTCAATCTCAAATTCTGCCAAAGATACTTCTCATAAATGATATTTGTACTCATTTCAAATGTGTTGTACAAGAAATTGGAACCCTAGAAATGGATAGTACCCTAGGAGAATTATGTGTGAATGGGACCCTCAAACCCGAGCATAAACATTTAGAGGAGAAAAGCTTGACCCACATTTTGCGCCTGCCAAGAAACTTCCAAATTAAATGGATTAGGTATATTTTGAGTTGAGTGCACAATGGTCATCTATGGTTAGAGTAGCCCATCTTGATAACAAAGAAGATGATTCACAAAATCATGAGTCTCCCTATGCTCAACAAAGTTAAGGTTACCAAAACCCTAGTTTTGGATGAGCTACAGAAGCAAACCCTAGTCGAGTGGGATGGCAGAGGATTGAAGATCAATCATTTGTCTAATGTTGAACTTAGGTTTGGTATTCATATCATTATGCATAAGATATATAGCTACAGTCAATTGAATAGTGTGTTGTGTGAGGCTATGGACTTAGCTTACAAAGTTGTAAAGAAGAATTTGGAATATGATTTGGCAAACCTTATGTTGAAATAGTTGAACAAGAACATGGAAAGTATCAGGACCTCAAAGAATAATCTGTGTAAATTTGGCTCTTTATTAACCTATTTGTTCTTTTATGTACAAATTTTTTTCCCATCCAAAGGATCATTGGTATGGAGAAAGGATTCTCCAATTTTGTACAAAATCAATGAGTTTATTGCAAAAATGGGTGAGAATTTTGATAGTATAATGGATAACTATTTTGAAGTTTTCAAGGAGAAAATGAATAACAGGTTTCAAATTCCACCAAAACTAGTTGAAGACTATAAAGATGATGTTTGTTTCATGCTTGACTATGATAGAGTATACATTCAGTAGTTAGGCCCAAAATTGTATGGGTAAAACCTCTTCCTTACAAGGTTAATATTGATGAAACCAAAGAGATAATTGAAGCCCTAGTGAATGAGCTAGTATATCCAAAGTTACCTATCTTTGGAACATATGATGAAGTAAAGGCCAAAATAGAGCTATAAATTAAGCTTCAACAAGCAATGAACAAAGGTAACAGGAAGATAACAAAGCTAAAAACTGTTAGTGATCCTCTTATGCTTACTAAGGGCAAAGGAGAAGATGAGGAAGAATCTAAGAATGAAGAAGAAGAATTAGAAAAAGAAGAAGAGCTTGTAAAAAGAAAGGTAGGGTGATTATCACCAAGCCACCCAAGGCCTCAATAGCTATGTTTACCAAGAGATCTAAGAAGAAAGGAGATAGTAAAATTCTGTTTAATAAGCCTCCTCCCACTTTTCAGGAAAGACTTGACCAATTAAGAGTAGGTGCTAGAATTAATAACTTCAAAGCACTCAAATATGAAACCAGGCCTCCAGCAGAAGAGAAAGAGGTTGAATATCTGATCATGGACAAATTAAGAAGATGGAAATTCTTTCCTAATCAGTTTGCTTCACAAATCCCTACAGCTTTGTCAAACAAGATCAAGGTTAGATGGGAATCAGCTATGAAAACTACAAAGGATATATTTGAGCAATCTCTGAGACAATTGCTACTAGGTCTTACTAATGCAGAGGTTAAGGAAGCAATGAAGAAAAATGAAGAGAAGATGATGATGAGGTTTCATACTTGTTTTATTTTGGTCAAAGATATTAAGAATGTAGTTAAAGATGCTACAACTATGTGGAAAAATGTTTATCATTTGCACAAGCTTAGTGAGGGTCTAGTAGAAATAAATGATGATGATGATAGTGATAATGAAGAAGATAATACACCTTGTGTCACTATTGATGTTGAGGATTATCAAGTAGTGATGAAGGATGGTGAAGATGAGAAAGAGGAAGAAGCTAAAGAGAAAGATAAGGAAGTAGAAGAAGAAGACAATGATCTAGTAAGGATAGCTGCACAAGTTATAGCCTCCCTTCCTCACTCTCCACCAAAGACTACTACATCATCTAGCATGGAGATAGCTTTAGCAAGTGTGATTTCAACTACAATAGATACATCATCTACTCAATCACTATTTTCTACCTCTTAGATCTAGGTATCTCTAATGGAAGTGTCTACCACTTCATCCACCAAGCTGCAGCCCTCCTCTTCTTTAGCTCCCAAGTTAGGGACATCAATAGTGTGCTCAACATCAAGTTCTACAATTTTTTCTACCTTAATTTTCCATGCTTTTGTAAGTACTTCATTGGTAAATACTTCTACCAGAGCTCCTATTGTATGTACTTCAGTCAGTATTCCATCTGTTTTTACTTCAATTTTGAGTAGCACATCAATTTTGGATTCTATTAGCACTCCAGCTAGTATTTCATTAGTAGGCCCTATTCAAGTTTCCACAGCAAGTCCTACTATCTCTACCATTGTTTTATTTCTCTAAGTGCAAAGTAGTAATATCTGAAGTAGAACCAAGGACACCCCTTAAACTTCTTATTACTAGAAAAGAAATTGATGAAGATATAGATTTGGACAAAGAGATTGAAATTCCTAAGTGGGATTTTGATAATGCTACTGTGGAACAAATGAGATTGTTTAGTCATCTTCTAGAATAAAAGGCTAGATAGAATCAACTTAGACAAGAAAGGGACAAAGAATTTAGGATCATTGAAAGTGCAAAGAATATCCTAACAGAGGCTATAGGCATAGATGTTGATTCATCTCAACATATTTTTCTACAGTTAGAGGAAGCAGTGAATAAATTCAATGAGGACTTTATTGGTCAAGAAAAGTTGTTAGAAAAAGCTGACAAAAAGTTTGACAATAAAGTGCTTGAGTATATTGCTATTCATCAGGTAGAGATTTCGTCAATTTTGGCTAATCTTGAAAATTCTTTTTCAAATGTAACATCTCTTTTTTCCAAGCTTTGTGATGACACTAAGTACACTAAGGAAATAAGGGAAAAATTGAATAAAATTGATGACGATTTGAAGGGTAGTGCCCAAAAGTTGTAGCTTGACCCTAGCTCAAGCTCAGCACATCACATAAAGGTTAGATTTTTACCAGACATGTAGCCTAAATTGTTGAGAGAGGAAGCAAGGATCAGGTCTACATTAATAGACATCCAAAACATGATCGTATCAATCATGGACACAATGCAAAAACACATAGCCTATTTCAAAAACATTGATCCATGATAACAACTTTTCAATTGCAGATCATATGATTAAACTTTCAACAGAAGTTCAAGTGGCACTTCACACCTACAAAATGTTGGAAGAGAACTAGGATAAGACATTAGCTCTATTTCTCAAGGTACATTCTAAGTTTCTCTCACATTTTAGTGTCTCTGTATAAGTATGGCGTGTATAGATGTTTGGCATTATTGTCAAAAAGGGGGAGAGAAAGAGATATTTGTGTAGAGACATATGTACAGTACTGAATAAAAAGGAAGAGACTTGTGCATAATAATAAAGAGAGACTTGTATATACAGTATGGTACTATGCCTTATATAATATGTACACTGTATGGGGGAGATATGTGCAATGTATATACAATAGAATTACAAAGACAAATTTTGGAAAATCAAAAAAAATCAACATGACACTACATATATTTTTGGCTAATAAGTGTTTTTGTCACTAATGCCAAAGGGGGAAATTGTTGGCATTAAGTTATGTTTTTCATCAATAACGACACTTATTCATAATTCTATATGGTTACTAAGTTCATCACTTAGTCTCTAGTGTTTGCTGAGTAATTTAGTGGTTACCAGGTTTCATAGTTCATACCAAGCATTCCAATGGTTACCAAGTGAGTTCAGCAATCCAGCAGTTCAAATCAAGCAGATAGTGGTTAATAAGCTTTGTAGTATTTACTGAGTCATCAATTCCTATGATGTGAATCCAATATCAATCGAGTAGTGGGATCAGTAGTGTTTACCAAGTGCAAGCAAGGTAAACATAATATTCAATTCTTACCAAGTTACACTATATCTACCAAGTCTCCAATGTTCACTGAGTTTGAAGCTATGTTGAGTGATTAGTATGAACCGAGCCTCTACTTCTACCAAATGCATGACAATTTTGAGTAATGTAATGGATGCTGAGTATTAGAAGGTCACCAAGTCAACTATTCAGAACCCAAGTTTCCACATTTGGGCTGACTCAGTAATATTTGTTTTGGCCAACCTTGTAAATATGAGAATTGGGATGGTATATATGCAATGTATTATATCATTCTTAAAGATGATGATGAGTAATGTTTTGAGAAGAGTGAATACAAATCAATAGCAAAGAAAAGTATTCAACAAGGTCTATAAGGAGCAGTCAAGTTACATCTATCACAAGAGGTGATCAGCATTTCAAGGATCTAATCAACAATCAAGTTGTAAGTCAGATCTACTATTTCATCCTAATAGGTGAATCATATTCAAATCCTTTAATAGGGTAGACTTAATAGTCTTTTCCCTAAATCTCCTAATAGAGTGTATCTTCATTGAATTTTTGTAAAACCTCTAACAAGGTGGACCTAGTAGTCCTAATTGCTCCTAATAGGGAAAACAATTTGAAGTGATCATTGTAAGCCTTAATAGGCCAAATTTATACTATAGTATTAAAGTTTTGTGGGTATCATCCCCACCCCAGTTTTACTTTCTATTTGGAAGGTTTTTTGGTCATCAAATATTGTGTTCATGTGCTATGAATGTTTGTCTTTTAGTTTTGCATGCATGCAGTAGATTAGACCAATTAATGGTGAATGGATTATGTTGATTAAGTGTTGGATCTGTTAAAAGTTTTGAGGTTATTGATTCACCCCTCCCCTCTCAGTTACCTAGCTAGTCTTGATTATTTCCAATAGTAAGGCCATCAAAGGATAGGCTATTGCTAATCATCTGGATGAGTTTTGCATCACAGACATTGCTCCTTTGGTATTGACTTCCGAGATGCATCTATCATGTATGTTATTGAAAGAACTTGGAAGATGTTCTTTGATGGGTCATATACTCAAAATGGTGTTGGTGGCAAAATTTTGTTTATCACACCGCATGGCTATGCCATTCCAAAATCTTACAAGATATTATTTCCATGCATAAATAATATAGTTGAATATGAAGCTCTGACTAATGGAATCAATCTCAAACTTAAATCAAGAATAACAGAACTACATATCTATGGAGATTATCAACTTGTCATCAATCAAATGAACAATGAATACCAAACTAAGTATGAAAAGATAATAAATTAAAAGAAATTAATTGATGCCTTAAGGAATTAATTTACATTTGTCACATTCCAAAAAATTCCTAGGGTAGAGAATAATGTTGTTGATGTTATTGCAACTTTGGCACCTATCGTACAACTACAAGACCATGAATTTCACTTTGAGTTCCTGGTGGAAGAACTGCACCATCCCACTTATGACTCCCCTAATGACTGAGTAATTTTTATTGTTTTCAATCATGATTCCTCCTACTATTCCATCATTTTCTCCTATTTGTGAGACCAAACCATTCCTAAAAACATTACATGCAATGAAAAAAAATCAGATTTTCTATAATTCCTCCCACTATACTCTCATCTTTGATGACCTATATATAAAGAACTTATATAGAACACTTCTTAGGTGTCTTGAGATAAATGAGTCCAAAAAGGCATTAGCTAAAGTTCACAATGACATTCATGGGTCACATTCTAATGGTCTTGCATTTTCTTATAAATTACTTAGGGAGGGATACTACTTGCCAACTATGCAAGATGATGTCCTCTGATACACTAAATCTTGTAAGAAGTGTTAGTTACACATAAACTTGGTTCATGCTTAGGAGTGAACTTATCTCTTCTATTACACATTGACCTTTCAAAAAACTTATCTTTGACTTAGTTGGAAATATTCATCCAATGGACACAAGGTTATAATCACAGCAATTGAGTACTTCACTAAATGAGTTGAAGATGTCCCCCTTTCTACTACTATAGGAAAATATGTTTCCCTGTTCATAGTAAATCACATCATTTTCCACTATAATATTCATTCTTCCATAGTCACTAATAATGGAGGATAGTTTAAGAATAAGGACCTAAGGAAAATTTTCAAAAAGTTCAAAATCAATCAACATTGGTCCTCAATATACAATCCACATAGGAACGACCAAGATGAGGCCTCAAAGAAAACACTTCTAAAAATTTTACATAGAATAGTTCACAAGTCAAGAAAGATGATCACAAGAAAATCAATCTAGCCTAATGGTCCTATAGAACCACCATATAGACTCCCACTAGGGCTACACCCTTTGTAATGGTCTATGGTTTTGAGGGTTTCCTTCCCTTAGAAGTTGAGCTTCCATCTCTATGAGTCTCTTTACATAGATTAATCATTGATGAGAACCATAGGTATATGAGGATTCACAAGCTTGAAGCTCTTGATGAACTTCAAAAGGCCACTTTTGACCACATGAAATCTTATCACAAGAGGATGTCTGCCAATTATATTAAGAAAGTCCATCCTTGTGAATTCCAAGTAGGCAAGCTTGTTCTTAGAGAGAAACCCAAGAATCAACAAAATAGAGAACAAAAAGGTAAGTTCAAGCCTAACAAGTTGGGTCCCTACATTATCACAACCAAATTTGGATTTGGTGCCTATCAACTTTCTATACCCGAGGGAGAATAACTCTTTGAGCCTATCAACACTCTCCATTTGAAAAAATTATATGCCTAAGGCTCTTATTGTTTAGCTATTTGTACATATTCTCTAATCCTAAAAGAATCCTAAAAATCATATAAGATGCTAAAAAAATCATTAAAAATATAAAAGGTGCTTAAAAATGATCATCTTAGTGAACACCTAGCAATAGACACTTTGATGCATCACCCAAAAAACAAAAATACAAAAAAAGTACAAAAAGTCCTGAAAAAGTTACAAAGTGGTGAAAAGTTGGAAATAGGCACCACCTAAGACCCTTGCACCTACGTCTATCATCCTTACTTTGTGCTCATTTTCTTCATCCTCACTTTTCCTTTCATAGCTTGGAATTGACTCTCATATCTAGGTCTAGGGGGGCCGAAACTATTTTTCTTATCAAGGTCTCCTTGTGTGTTGGTGTTTCTTTGACAACTTGTCAAACATTATTTCTCAACACTTTCTATTGACATTGAGTGTTTCTCAATACTTGTTAAATACTTTAGCTATAGACTAGGATGCTACAATATTTCTCACTAGAAGATTCAAGTCCTAAAGCAATGGTCATGTGACTTAAACACACACACACACTTGAACACTAAACTTGTTGAAATGTTATTGGCTTTACTGTATTTGTGTGTTGTCTATGATGATCACTTTGATGAGTGTTCCCTCCCTAATAGTATCTTGAGGATGTTATGGACTAGAATACTAGGGGCATGGAGCATATTTCTACATTTTTTCTAGTTGTGGGTATACTTGTCGATCTAAAGTTTCTTGAGCATTCATTCTTGTCCTACTTGAAATTTTGGATCTATAATATATCATCCTTATTTTTTTTTGCAAGACTACACTTGGGGGTTATCCTAGTTCTCATGCCTTGATATAGGTGTAATCTTACTATATCAAACTTAGAGAACCTTATTGTATTGGTTATCTTAACCAATATTTCTTTGATGCTTAGGTTGGGTTCCTACATACCTATCCAATATAAGATCATATTCATATCCTCATAGTTACACTAGTTCTGATTGTATGATCTTTCAATGTCTATAATAAAGCTCAATGATGAAAATTAGAGTCTAAATTATGTGTCCCTTGCAAACACACATTTTTGCATACTATTTTCTATCTGGGTTCATTTTAGTTTAGCTTGTTCATCTTGCATGTTGAGAGAGCTCTCTCTTCATCTTTGTGTGGCCAAGTTGGCTAACTAAATTCACCTTCTATTACTTCCTCTTGATCATGTCTTTCACTTCTTATCGGTCATATCAACTTAATGTTCCTATTCTTATCATCATAAGGGATTAATCTCATTATCATATCTAATGTATCCATGTACTAAATTTTCAAATGATGAGTCTACATCATAAACATGAGATCTAAAAATATCTATGAGAGAGATATAGCCATGAGCATATAAACATAAACATGGACATTTATAAGGATGCGCATACATAGCAACATTACATGGAAACTAAAAGAAAAGTGTTGAAATATCCATAAAACATCCATCACATGAGCAAGAAAAGAGACAAGTACACAAAGCCATAAATTGAATGCAATATCTCATATCTATAATGATGAATTAAGTACATATACAATATGGGATCCAAAATATGGATAGTTCTCTCAAAATATACATCAAAAGTGCCACAAAGGCATCAAAACCTAGATTTAACCCTAGACCTATGACTAGCTCCCACTCTCATGGGTAGCCTATGGTGGCTATGAAGGGGGTGCCTGTGTCCCATCTAGAGGCTATACTACTCCAACTAACCTCCCCACTCTCTCTAAATAGAGAGGCACCCGATGTCCTACCAAAACCATAGCTATATACAACAACACATCTAAACATGCTCATTACACTCACTGGGTCTTTGTGACATGACACTCAAAAGATGTGATACACATCCTCAAAGGTAATTATTGCCTCACTAGTAGGAAAGTGGAAGGTGTTATTCTTTTTATGCCACCTCTTTGCAAGAACTATCATAAGACCATAGTTTTCCCAAATATGGGGTATCTGTAGCAGCCACTCAAACTACATGTTTGCTAGTGATCTCCCCTGCTCAACACTCAAAAATCAAACTAACCTTAGCTCTACAACTTTGGGGGATCTAATGATCAAACCTGGGAAAAGAATTTGCATAAAAAAACCATGTAAAAACATGTTAGTACATGTCACAATGTATCAAAACAAGCTCATGAATGCCTCTACTCTATTGTGCAAGTATAAAAACTAAACTAAATAACCAAAAACATGGAAAATAATCAAAACTAAATAATGAAATAATTCCTCCTAATGGCATGTGATAATTTTGTTTATTTTGTATCATGCGATACTTCACACCATCTCATGTGACTAAAGGTTGGTGCTTGTACGATGGAATTTCCTGTACTTGTGTGATACTATATTATATCATGGAATGGTTCATACAATTTTCATGTGATAGCTATGTAAAACCTACAAAACCTAGCAAAAAAAGAGCAAAAATGCCAAAAAAAATTACTTAAAATGCTCAGGAAACTGAAAACTTATAATGGCGCCATAGTTGGCAAGCTAGTTATGCAACCAGTTGCTCTTGAAATTATGTCTCTCAGTCAAATTCCCTACTTGTGTCATCACTATCTCTCTCAAATGCTCAAAAAATCTCAAAATCACAAGAAGACATGAATTGAAAATGACACTTGGACCCCTTATATAGCCTTTTGACCCAATTTTGACCTAATTTTTGAACCCCTCATAATTATGCAAAAATTGCACCTCTAGCTAATTTTGACATCATAGATCCATTTTTAGGATTGAAATCAAAATTTTAGTTCACCTTGATGGTAAAAATAGAATTTAAAAATCATTCATATCTATGAAGTATTATTACTTGAGGTAGTAGGTTCAAGAGAAACAAGTGAGACTAGAGTATGTGAAGTCTAAGGAGAAAACTATAGATATATTCATAAAATCACTACCTAAGGATGCTTTTGAGTATCTGCGAGGTAAATTAGGGGTCCTTCCCCTATCTAAGATTCACTAGGAGAAGAAAAATGTTGCATCAATTCATGGATTATCAAAATATCTTGTAGAGTTGATGCCAGAGCTCACTCTTTAGGAACTATTTTTTGAAGTTTTGAAAGTGGTTGTATTAAATTTGATTAAATATGTACATGAAAGGTATAAGGTATTACTAAATTTTTTATTATTTAAACTTATAGCTACCTTTGGAATTGTTTTCAAAAGGGGAGAGAAAAAAAGAGAGTGACTGGAAGATGATTATGAAATAATGGTGATTGTAAGACTAATGTCAAAGGGAGAGTCATAAATGTTGAAGATGATATCCTAAGGGAGAGTAATTCCATAGTTGATTGAAGATGCTTCTAAATAAGAGGAGTACACCCAAAGGGGGAGAAAATTTGGAGCTACAAAACCTAATGTTGAACTTTTTCCAAAGAATCTAAATGAAGTCAGAGAGTTGAAGATGTGCTGGAATTTAATGTTTCATCATGTTATGTAATGTAATATTTGATTTATTTATGGGTTTCCATCAATGAAATAGGGGGATATTGTTAGCCCCAACTGATAATTTTGTTAATACATGTGAAAATATTCATATCATTTTTTATGTATTCATTGATGCCATGCCTTAGATGGTTAGACATTATGTTAATTTAGTAGAGTATCATATCATTTGATTACTGGAGAGGATTTTATTGATGAAGAGGATTTGAAGAAAGTATTATGATGTAAGTGTTGATAAGTTGATGGTATTCAATGTGCACTTGAATGAGTCAGACTTTAACAGTATAATGTTGGTTTGTTTGTTTTACATGATTTGATTAAGTGTTGAAATTTGTTGGCATTATGGTCAAGTTTGTCAATTAGTGACTCACACTTAGTCAATTAGTAGCTACAAAGCTTATCTTATAGTTTATAGTATTAACCAAGTAATCTAGGTTCTACCAAGTCCAATAGTTTCTATCAAGTTCTAGAATCAGTATTTAGTTCACACTGAGCAATATCTACTGAGTTGATCAGTGATAGTGCAAACTGAGCTTTGCAGTATTAATCAAGTTGAATAGTATTAATTGTGGTCTCCAATGTCTACCAATCTTATAGTGTTAGTGATGTGAATCTAGTGTTGACCAATCCAAGGAGTTCCAACCAAGTGATTCAATTTATACTAAGCTCATAGTGCTAGTGTTGATCGAGCCATGAAGTGTCAACCAAGCGATTCAGTTTATATGTCAAGTTTCACAATGTTCATCGAGTCACCAATGTTGACCAAGTCTAGAATACTTAGAATTGATTACTATGAGCTAAGATTCTATGTGTACCGAGTGCATGATGATGTTGAGTGTTGATAACAATTGTCGAGTATCAAAACCTCACTAAGTTTGTCTTTAGAACCTGAGTGTCAATAGTTTTGACTTTGTGTATTTTGGTGAAACTTGTATTGTAGACAACTTTGATGAATTGTAATTTGGATTGGTATATATGTAATGTATTGTATCACATCCAAGAAGTATAACAAGAAATTATGAAGAGTAGAAGTGTGAAGTAAAAGGGCTACAAGTAGTATAAGGAGTAGGAAAGATATATCTATCATAGCAAGGTGATCGATACATTTTGAAGGAATCTCAACAAGAAAATTAGAGTTGTAGATCAAAGATCAACCACTAGTTTATCCTAATAGGTGTATCAGTTAAATCGTTTTAAAAAGGTAAAATTAACAGTCTTTTTCAAATCTCTTTACCAAGTGCATACTTTATTTTATGTTTTGTAAATCCTTTAACAAGGTGGACCTAGTAATCCTTATTGCTTCTAATAGGGCAGATCATTAGAAGTGATCAATTGTAAGCCTTAACTAACCAACTTTATACTACAGTACTAAAGCTTGTGGGTATCATCCCCACCCTAGTTTTACTTTCTATTTGGAAGGTTTCTAGGTCACCATATCTTGTGTCAATATGTTATGAATGTTTTACTACTTTCAATCTTTTATGCATGCAATTAAATCAAAACATATATGAAGGTTCAATTGGTGAAATAACATTAAGTTTTATTGGTTCCTGATTCACCTCTCCCCTCTCAGTAACCTATCCTATCCTATATTTTCAACAAGAATCAAGTGGAAGAAAGGAAGGTTGGTTGAAGAATGAAGGAGCATAGTATTAACTGAGCTACTATAGTTGTCAATGAGGTCCTGAAGAAGAGATGTAATTATATTAATAACCAAATCTAGTGTTGACCAAGTAATTTTATTGTTAACTTAATCTAGTGTTGATTGAGCGAGATGTAATGTTAAGCAGGCATGAGAAGGAGGAATAGTTTAAGAAAATATTTAATATAAGGCTGAAATTTGATGAAAATAAAGATTGTTTGAGAAGTTTCAAAGATAAGGATGAAGTTTGTCAAAGATCAATGGTTGAAGAAATTCAAAGAAGATCTAATGAAGGAGATTTAACAATTGAAAATGGAGTATAAAGTTCAAGGTGAAAGTAAAATTTTTAAGCATCTAGATTCAATGAACATGGACTTGATGAAGATCTAAATATTGTGATTAAGTGGAAAATCCTGGAAGATTCTAGAGGAATGACAAAAAATATACTATTTAAAGAATGAACATGATGTTTATTATTGTTGATTGAATTGATGTCATTGACTGAGTTGATCAAGTTGATGAAGAAATAAGGAGAACCAAGGAAAATAGTTTTGTGAAAATCAATCAAAGGAAGTGTTTTTTATTTGTGAAGTGCATGAATTAGATAGTAAAAGATCAAAAGACAAAGATTGAGTGAAGTAAATATCTAAACAAGGAAGGTAGTGTTGGGTGATGCGACGCGCTCCCCTGCCCACAGGTGGTTAATTATGCGGTGTTCCATGTTCACTAACAGTCATGGCTTTTGGTGCAATGGAAAATGGGCCCTACAATTGGTATCATAGCCTGGTTTTGGCCTGGTCATGGGTTCAAATCTCCCCGGTGCCTTCCTGACCCGCGTAAGCACCTGGTATGCGCGTCGAGGGGGAGATTTTTGGGTGATGCGATGCATTCCCCTACCCACAGGTGGTTAATTATGTGGTGTTCCATGTTCACTAACAGTCATGGCTTTTGGTGCAATGGCAAATGGGCCCTACAATTGGTATCAGAGCCTGGTTTTGGCCTGGTCATGGGTTCAATCTAGGGTTACAATAATAAAACCATAGCTAGAAGTGAAATCAAAGAAATGTGTCTTTGTTGGATATGGCATTAATGAATTTGGCTATAGGCTTTGGAATTTTGAAAATCATAAAATTATAAGAAGCCGAGATGTCATATTCAATGAAAAAGTGTTGTACAAAGATCTACTGCAGCAACATGAGAAGAAAGAAGATGATTATGTAGTGTTGGATGATACTCCAAAAGCTTATATTCCAGCCATTCCTCATGATGTGCAACAACTGCAACAACAAATACCACACACACCAGTGAATGTTAGACGGTCAACAAGGCCAATTAGACCTCCACAAAGGTTTTCTCCCTCTTTGTATTCTATTTTACTTACTGATGCTGGTGAACCTGAAAGTTATGATGAAGCTGTGCAGGTGGATACTAAGATTCAGTGGGAGTCTGCAATGAAAGATGAAACAAACCACTTGTTAGGATAAACCATGGACAGAAATAAAAAAAAACTACATGCAAATATAACCAATAACAAAAATAATAGAACACACAAAAATGAACACAAGGCACCAAGATTTAACGTGGTTCACCCAATCCCTGGGCTACGTCCACCAAACAGCAAGTCCGATCTTATTACAATCCAGTGATTACAACCTGATTACAATCCGTAATCCCTTACAGCTCAATACCACTGCAAGAACCAATTTCGTATCACCACACATAAAAAATACCCAACCCTAAGCCCTTTTTATACAAGTATTAAACCACTTTAGGGTTATAACATGTCGGCCATATGTCGGCCATAATATGTCGGCTACCATGTCGGCTACTTCCAAAAAAAAAAATTTATTTATGAAGTATGTACAGTACTTTCCTGATCAGTCACCACAATCTAACAATCTCCCACTTGGGGACTGATTAGGCTCCACACTAAACAACAATCTCCCACTTGGAGACTGATCCTATAGCAATACAACTACTACATGGGGCTCCCACTAGATCAAACCACCCTGGACTCTATTGTTCTTTTATTCGCATTTAGTCTAAAAGACCAACTGAAGCTGAAGAGGAGTTCAGCTTCTCCCTTGTGACAACCTTTGTCAACATATCTGCTGGATTTTCATTGGTATGTATCTTCTCCAGGTTTAACTGTCCATCCTCCAAAACTGACCGAATGAAATGGTACCACAACTGTATGTGTTTGGTCTCAGAATGCAGAGCTGAATTCTTAGCAAGATGAATGGCACTCTGACTATCTGTGAACAAATAATTATCCTTCTGAGGATGTCCCAATTCTTCCAAGAAGAACTGAAGCCATATCATCTCTTTGGCTGCCTCTGTAGTAGCAACATACTCTGCCTCTGTAGTGGAGAGAGCATTAATCTTCTGTAGCCTAGAAACCCAGCTCACGGCTGCTCCACCAACAGTAAAGACATAACCTGTAGTACTCCGCCTGGTATCAATATCCCCAGCCAAATCTGAGTCAACATAGCCCTGTAAATTAGTAGTAGAGCCCCCAAAGTGTAAACACTTATTGGATGTTCCTCTCAAATATCTGAGAATCCACTTGACAGCATTCCAATGCTCAAAACCTGGATGACTCATATACCTGCTAATGACTCCCACTGCATGTGCAATATCTGGCCTAGTGCATACCATAGCATACATCAAACTTCCTACAACTGAAGCATAGGGTACCTTGGACATCTTATCCTCCTCTTCCTGTGTCTTGGGACACATCTCCTTAGTCAATTTCAAATGACCAGGTAAAGGTGTGCTGACAGCTTTAGCATTCTCCATAGAGAAACGTTGCAACACCTTCTCAACATAATCAGCTTGAGATAGCGTCAATGTTTTGTTCTTCCTATTTCTGCAAATCTTCATACCAAGGATTTGTTTTGCTGCCCCCAAAACCTTCATAGCAAATTCATGTGCTAACTGGCATTTTAGCCCCTTAATATGATGCATGTTAGACCCAGCTATAAGCATATCATCAACATATAGACATAAAATAATGTAGCTATCATCATCCAACCTCTTAAAATAAACACAGTAATCTGAATGACACCTGTTATATCCATGCTCATGCATAAAACTGTCAAATTATTGTTGTTTAGTGTGGAGCCTGATCAGTCCCCAAGTGGGAGATTGTTAGATTGTGGTGACTGATCAGGAAAGTACTGTACATACTTCATAACCCCGAACCCCACTATTTATGAAGTATGTACAGTACTTTCCTGATCACTCACCACAATCTAACAATCTCCCACTTGGGGACTGATCAGGCTCCACACTAAACAACAGGTAGTGCTAAACCTAACACATCATTTCACTATTACTCTCTAATCATTTTAACAAGAAAATCACTTAATAAAGTAGACCTAATAGTCATTGGAATTATATATGGTAACATTTTATTAAGTGTTTGAAAGTCCTTTAGAGCATACTATTCTTTAGAAGTGTCAAATAATGAACAAGGTCTAGATGATCTTAGGTGCAAATCCTCCAACAAGGTCACATTAAGAATGTGTATGTAACCTTTAACAACATCAGCTCCTAACATAGCACACTTTAGAAGAGTGAAAATTTTGGGTTGTTGATTCCCAAGTGGTTTTTCCCTTTATAGGATTTCCATGTTAAATACTTTTGTTAAATTGTATGGATTCATATGATATTGCAAGTTTATTTCATGTTTACTATTTATTTTTATAACTTGGTATAAGCTAGAAGATAACTCCAATGCTCAATATACATTAAGTTGACAACTTACCATAAAGTTTATATCAGTCTAAGTTATGATGTTAGATATGGTTACCAAGTTAATGATTTGAAACATTAAAGTGTTTTGAATTGGTAAAAATTGTTCTTAAGGCCTATAGGATAACTAGTTATAAATGATTCACTCCCCCCCCCCCCCCAACTTAGTTATCTAACAATTAGTGAGTGTGACTTTCTTAAGAAACTTGACTTATTCATCTTACTAAATTGGAATTCTTTACATGTAGCATTATTAGTTTTATGCAAGTTTAGTAAACCTCTCACTTTCTTATCTCTACTTATTTTAATCATGTTATCAAAATTCACATGATAGAGTCTCTTATGACATAACCAAACACATTCAACTTTAGCAAATAGGCATGTAATTATAGTAGGATTCATTTTGTTCACTCCTAATTTTATGGGATTTCAACTACCTCTTGAAATGTAGAATACACCTAGGGGTTGACAAATATACCCTAACAAGCCAATAGGACCAACTGACAAGACAAATCAGCATTCTCCACTTCAAACTCTTTGAGGTTTAGGCCGATGTGGTTAGGATTAATTCCATTTATCTTAACAATAATAACCTTATTCCAATCCCTAACAAAGTAGATAATTACTCTAATCTCTTATAACTCAATGATAATAATAGAGATGAACAACAACTAATTCTTTTGCCCTAGTAATCTCTAAGCCAAGTAAGGGTATACTTATTCAGATCTACAATACAACATGAAATAAATTTGGTTTGGTTTTATTATTTTTGACTCTGAAAACTTCAACATATGTGCACCAGTAAAATTATGACTGGTGCTTTATCCATTGGGTTTTCTCACCAGAACTAAACATCACAATCAAAGATGTATTCACCTACTTTGTAAATTAAGATTGAAACATACTTTTCTTCCTCTACCTTTCAAAATATTTCTATAAAACCTCATGCTCTTCCTATATCATTTTAAGAACCTAATTAATCCATTGGATTTATAGCAAAACAAGACACAAGATATAACTCTAAATGAATTACAATTGGGAGTCAACTTCTTTGTAATTAAACCATAGAAAATTAGAGAATGACACAAAAAGAGACAAAATTCAAAGTTAGTAATTCTAGGAATCCCTTCTTTGTATTACTTTTCTTAAAATGTATACTTCTGTGACATCATATCTAAGCTCCAAATTGAACCAAAATAGACTTAAGCTATCAACCTTATATTATTTACTTTCACTTTTAAAAACATAGAAAAACTAACATTAATATCAGTCTAACTAAAAATGAGCATATCATTTAAAACAATAGAATTTGAAACCCCTTTCTAAATCTTGGAAATCCTTTTATATGAAGGATTGTAACAAGCTTCAGAATTGGAGGGAAAAGACACATATCACTTCACAATTTGATAGAAAATATCTAAAGAGATAAATACATGCAAGAAACAAAAGCATCAAAATAGTTTAACGTTCTCAAAAAGTTGATCAAGTGACATCTATATGACCATGTGACTCCTTTTCTTCTTCTCTAACTATAGGCTACATTTTGAAGAAAATATCTTCATGTTGATTGATTCTCTAATGGGCCCTTAGTGTTTGAGTCATCAACAAGAATATATTTCTTTTCTCATTCTTCATACTCATCATTACTAGACCTATAGTATGCAAGGATCCAATCAATCACCTATTTGTAAGGATTGTATCTAGAAATTACCTATGTAACCACTTTATCCAAATTCTCATAAAATAACCAAGAAATAACTAATTTTGTAATGCAAGTTTTGAAAAGATTCATATTCATATCCTTATTAATTTCCTTTTCAAATTTATGTATCTTTCTTATTGATTCACTCCTCCAATCTACAAAATATTTTATTTTCTTGTCTTCACCCAAATTGGTGGCACCAATGTGTCTTTTTACCTTCAAAATTATTTCTTAGCTCTACCATTTTAGCCTCAATATGCTCAGGTAAGATAAAGAAAATTGCAATGGAATTTACAATTTAGGAAATTGGGAGTGCTTTAGGGAAAGAATTTGGGTCTACATTTTCACACAACTCAATTTGCTTCATATTATCAATCCTTTTTACCCACTTTTCAAAAATTGGCTTGACTAATGACTATCTTATTCAAACTTACTAATGGCCAAATTTACTAGAAAACATACCTCATGTATTCCAAACATCCTAACATTTATCTTCTCTTGCAAATATATTAATGCAGTTTGGACAATTACTTCTTTATTAAATTCAAATTTTATTTTGTCATTCTCTACCATCATCTTCAAATCCACCACTTCCTTGACCAAGGCATTTACATCTCTTCTCTCACTAGGTGGGATCTGTTGTATGGGCACAAAAGTAGTTGTTGGTTTAACTAGCACTATACTCCATTGTTCTTAAGACCCCACTTCATCCATACTTGTTGGTTTAGCTACTTCCAACTCAACTATTCTTTGATTCAACAAACTTACTTGAGTTTGCAAGTTAGTAATCAATATAAAATGAGCTTCATAAGCATTGAGAACATGCTTACACTTAATTTTCAACTCCTCATGTCCTTTCTCATGTTCTTTGACTACTTTATCAACATATAAAATTTGCTCCTCTAAATCATGAATTAACTATGTAATATTTGCATCTCCTGCTCTTTTCAAAACTATATTATCTATAATATCTACACCTTCATCAATAAAAGAATTCCAGAGCTAGAGGGAGAAAAAGACCAAGTAGCCAAGGCAGCAAGTTCTTCACTATAGTACATGCCCCTCATAGGCCTATCTGATTTCTTGATATTAGGTCTATCTAACCTCATGCTTTTCATAATTGAATCACAAGCTACTACATCTACTAGATCCAAATTTGGCAATAGTAAAACCCTTGATTCTTTCACAAATTACCTCCCCTCATTTGGAGTTATGGCTTCAAATTTGGTCATCATTTTACCCTTTATTTCATGTATGAGGCCATCATCATCAGCTTTCAACCTTTGTGTTTTTTTCTCCCCCATCTTCTAATGGCATTGTATCTTTTAGCATTTCCATTAAAATTGTGTGAATCCTACTATTGTAACCAATTCATCATCAACAAAAAAAGCTCTACAAGATTTTGTTCTCACATCTCTAAGAAAAATTCCCTTTATCTCCTAGGTGTTAATTTCTAAAATAGGTGTGCTAAGCCTATGGGGAGTCCCCCCTATCAATAACTCATTAGGTATATAAATTAAATCTTCCTCTTCTTCTTCTTCCTTAGGAATTTTCTCTTCTTCTAGTTGCTCTATAGTTTGAGTGGGCATCACACACTTTGAAAATCCCTCCTCTTCAAGTAATATATCATGGTGCATTCCAAAAGATGAGGGTAGAGTAGGTGGTCTTAGAGTTTATAACAATGAAGTTCTCCTAGCTAGATCCTCAACTTCTTGACATTGATAAGCTACTGATGCTCCTAGTTCCCTCACATATTTCTTCCTTTGGTACACTCTGAAACCACTTTCACCCTTTTTCTTCTTGGTTGGCTTAACACTTTGAGGTCCTAACTCCTTTCTTAGTCTCTTTTTTCCTCTTCCCTCTTGGGGAATCATAAATGATGCTTTCAACAACAAATTCAAACCTTCTACACCATTCAAAAATGTGACCTTTGTCTTTTTATCCTACCAAGATTGTCATTCATACTCTTATATATTTCTAAGAAATTCTCAAGATTAACCCTCAATTTAATTAGGGCTATGGCCTTGGAATCTAAAAGTGGACCATATTGTGGATCCTTTTCATGTATTTCATCCAACTTCTCTTTTTATACATGCCAACATCTCTTCTTTTTATTATAAGATATAACATCTCTATCATTTCTAATGATATCCTCAGGAAAATCAAATTCATGGTCCCCTCTAGGCTTCAAATTTATTCTTCTCATTAATATTTTTGTAAAAACCTTCTATGCCATTTAGTCTCTTGGTGCTAACATCTCTTTTGTAGGGTCTAAGAAATTGAACAATGTCCTTATGTCCCCATTTAATTAGTGAAAAATGATAGAAAACTATAAGATCTGGAAAGAAAGTTCATTTATCTAACTTCTAAGGGAAATTAGTATCATACAACATGTTTATCTATCTTATAGTCTCAAGAGATCCAACCCTTAATGGAACATATCTTGGCAACACAAAAGGTCTCCCTAAGAAACCATAAATCCTAATAATAGTTGTATGAGGGTAGAAATACATATAAACCCACTAATGACATAACCTTGGATCAAAATGGAAATCAATAGGCCTCAAAAGTAACAAAAAGGGATGTGAAAAATTCTCAACTTTTGGCAATAATATTTTCCTTAGTGACACACCAAATTCATTTTGAAATAGTCTATAACTGGGCTCACTCTAGTCAATGGACTTTATTGTTGAGCATAATTGATCTAGTAGCACTTCACCATCTCTTTCCACTTCCAACTCCATATCTTGGGGAAAATAGTCCTTATTGAGAGAAAGGATAGAAAGGATCATGTGCATCAGTAGTGAGTACCATCTGAAATCTATTGTTTCTCCTCTATGTAGGGTTGTCAATCCCTCACTAATCCTTGTTTCCAAATATTGGAGGAGATCATATATGACTAAAACACCTTACTTTTGAATTCCTAGACACATACATTGTTGCTTGATTTAATTTTCCTTTATTATCTAACCCTAACACTTGATATAGGTAGTAGTGTGTGTCTAACATGGTGTCATCATAATTCTCCAAATTACCCTAACTTGTGGATACAATTTTACATGTGATTTGTATTTCATTTACTATTTTTCAATAAATATTGATTAGATTCTTTCATGCTTCTGGCCCAACTCTATTATAAGCCTCTCCAAACCCTTGGAAGTTAATCTCATTTTTATCATCTAGGGTGGGGTGGAGGTTGAATTCCCTTGTGATAGATTCCACATTAATCTTCAAAAAAACCTCTCCATTTAGATCCCTAATCACCTATGTGATAGGGTCATTATTTGCTACTAATTCCAATCATCAATCTATATCCATAAACATAGTGAGGATGACTAGCTTGCCTAGGTCATATTTTCATATATTGTACAATGGGCTTCATGCATTAGATTGTCCCTACCACCTTTTGAAAAACTTGTAGACCTAAATTTGGAATGTACACATCATGGATATCATCATAGTTGTCTCTCAAGCTTGTGTGTACCTCTACCCCAATATTTTTCCATTCTTCAAAGGCATCCCTTCCTTCCTTGGATCCTAGAAATTGGTTTTAAACATCTCTCTACATAATTAGACTTCTAAGAATGCTTCTTGGGTGGCATTTTTTTAAAAATGGGTAATTACAAGAGCAATGGCTTCATGGTGTTCTACAAATAAAACCTAAGGCTTTGAAAACTAGCAATACAACTGATTTTCATAGTAAGGAATTCTCACAAATTCAATTTTCCAAGAAAATAAGCACTCTTTCAAAAATTCAGATGAGGACATTTACTTACTCTTTTTTTCCAAGAAAATACCTTTGAATCTTACCCAAAAATCTAGTTGAAGATCAATTTAATCTTAATGAGGATTTCTAATGTAGAAAGCTAGAAATAAAGGACCAAAATGATAGATTTAAATCTCTCAATGGAAAATTAAAACCATGAAACATGCAATATTACTTCAGTCATCAATAAGAAAGCCTTCTTTCTTTGTAATAGTGCAACTTTGAATTTTTGATATTGATCTTCATCTTTCTAGCATCTTATAGCCCACAACATGTTTGACATTTATTGAAAATCCTTTGTCAACAATTGGGATATGTCTCTCGGTCAATAGGAAGAAAGGATTATCATTGAGTGGAACCCTTTTGACATTTCAAAACTTTTTGAGAAGGGAAACTATGTGGAAGCATCTCACATTTTCATGAGATGGATGTCAGTCCTCCCAAAAATGTGAGGGTCGTCAATCTTTCACCCTTAAAGCTTTAAAACAATTGAATCTCCTTCGATTAAAACATAGTCATCGATTATGAATACATGAAGAATATTCTTTTTAGTGATTATCTTTTTTTTTTACCATAATTAAGACATGTGGAGGTATCTCATATTTTTGCAAGGGAGATGTTAGACCTCACAAAGATATGAGAACTGTCAATCTTTCTTCCTTAAGTTCATACTTCACTAGCAAAGTTTTGGGCCCATTGAGGTGATCCACATGATCAAATCATACAATAAGAGCCATTCAAAACTCACACCTTATTGAATTTCATCTTTTTTTAGTCCCACACCACACATCTTCATCTTGTATTTTTGTGAGAAGAATGTTAGAGCTCATGAAAACATGCCCATTGTTGATTCCATGTGTGGTCACATCTTTGCTTGTAGAAATTTTTGGGCCTACTAACATAAATATTATTTAGATCCATCTAGGCCAATGAAATAACACAACTTGCTAACTCACAAGGTCCCACCATAATTATCTTTACTCAAGTCCCAAGTCATGTGGAATGATCTTATATTTTTGCAAAGCCTCTTGTTAGAGATGGAAAGACATGTCCACTATCTGATCTTCCTTTGAAGTAATATGTTTCTTGGAAACCTTGCATAGGTCATGTGCCACATGCCACATGTATGAATCTTATGTTTTTGCTATCATGTTTTTAGATCTAGAAAAAATGCGAGAATCGTTGATTTGGGGGCCCACTATTGCATACAACCATAAAGCTTACAATAAATACATCAAAACTTTGGACTTAATAAACCTTCAGACCATGGTTAAAACATTTAAACAAATTTTTAATCTCTAAGAAAACTTTAAGGGGACCTGACACATGACGCTTTGACCCATCACATAAGCTATATGAAAATATAACATATGGTAGGGTCATAATATCAAGTTATAGTGTTAGGATGATTAAAGTCCCCCTCTTCATGATATAATGACCCTCCACATAAGTTACTTAAAAGTAACTTAAAATTATATGAGCTAAGGGATTTTAGGGAAAACTTATGATTTCACTAATTCTAGGGTAATTCCTCAGTAACATTAAAATGCAGAAACCAATAATAGAAAATTTTTGACACCACTTTAGAGACTTTTTTCATCTTACTAAAAAGAGAGAAAACACTAGTAAAATAGTTTACCTCTTATTTTCTTCAAATTTAACAAATCCACCATCATATTCTTCAAATTTATCAAACTTATCAATATCACCAATCATGTGATGTGAACAACCACTATCAATAATCCAATTTTCATTCTTACTAACATGAGATATAAGGGCATTTTATTTTTCATACATGTCCTCCTCTGAATCTTCTTTCACAATAACATACACAACTTCCTTGCCTTTATTTTTATCATCATACCCTAACTCAATGTGTTCTTGCTCAACAATGTAACAAGATGTCTTCCCCTTGTCTTTGTAATCTTTGTTCCTTCTCTCTTTTGTCATTCTTGTCATTCCTACTCTTGTAAGGACATATAGATGCAAAATGACCAACTTCATTACATTTGAAACATATCAAAGGTGATTTATCTTTGAAATTTCCTTTTCATCTTGGTAGTCTCCTAACCAATAGTGCTTCAAGTTCATCTAGTGCTTTCTCATTAGAATCTTAATCACTTTCATCTCTTATACACTTATCTTTCCTTGAACTACTAATAGTTAGAGATGAATTGAAATAATTTTCAACCTTAGTTAAGTTGTTATGAAAGTTACTCAACTCAAAAGAAATCAATCTATCGACCAAAGCATTAAGAGTAAGCACATTAGTAAGTATTGTTCTGAATTCTTGAATAGTTGGTAATCTAATAGCATAAATAGGCACAATGTAATGTCCCTCATATAAAGTCCCTCTATATTTTTATAGAAATCTTCTATATTTTCAAAGAATGAATTTGAAATTCCCTGTATTGTTACCAAACATGATTGGATGTGACTCTACTAAAGTCCCTATGTTAATTTATTTTATTTTATTATGATTAGTTATAGTCAAAACTTATATTTGTGTATAGAATTAATTTATATTATATCATTCTCAATATAATATTTTTTATTATTTATTTTCTAAATTTTAATATTATTATAATAATAATATGTCATAATAATATTTTGTGTACTATTATTAACACATTATATTAATATAATACTATGACATTTTGATATAAAATATATATTATTAAATCACACTTTATTAATATATTATATTTATTTACTATTGTATCAATAGTCAATAATAATATATAACAATATTTATTAAAATTATTTAATATCATCTACTTATATTTCTCTTAGAAGGAGAACATTAAAATTTTGGCTTTCAGTAGGGAACATGACAATCCTCCCTTTTCAAATTTGCTTGTCCTCAAGAAAACCATAGCTTGAATTCATTATCTTCCATGCACATGTGTTAAAACACTTACAAGGTACATATGCTAGTATATGATGGTTGATGCAAGAACATATGAATGAAGAAACAAAGTAGACACATTGGTACATGAAGAGACAATACAAACATGAGGTAGACATAGAAATGAATGAAGACACAAATAAAATATATTAATGCAAAAAGACATGATGTGAACACATATTATACATGTTAAAACTTTGTTAGATTACTTTTTAACACTTTGAAATAAGAGGAGCTTAAGGAAAAAATTTATCAACTTCAATCATAAATGTTGTGCTCCTTGTTGGAATTACAAATGGGAAACATATAATTCTAAGAGGGGGGATGAATTAGAAGTTCAAACTTTTAGCACTTAAAACCCTTTTTTCCATTCATTAGATGCATGTAAATAAACTAAAATGAAATGTAAAACAAATTCATCAAACATAAAATCATAAACACACTAGACACCTGATATGATTACCCAGAAACCCTCCAAATGAGAAGGTAAAACTAGGGTGGGGATGACATGCACAATTCTTCACTACTGCAGCAATAAAGTGTCACCTGTTAAGGTTACAAAGTGTTGACCATTTTCATGATCTTCCCTATGAAAGGCCTACCCTATTAAAGGCTTACAAAGGATTGTTAGATCATACCCTGTTAAAGGATTTTAACATCTTGTTAGAAGTGTGTCTAGTTAAAGGACTTTTTGAACATTCACTTGGAATGCCAACCTGTTAAAGGATTTCACAATGACTGTTAAGTCAACGTTAGTCCAAAGGATTTCACTCTACTGATACGATTGTTAGAAAGTAACAATAGAATGTTTGATCTGATAACTTACAATCTTGCATTGTTGATTTTAGAACTCAATTCTATCCACCTTGATCCTTGTGATCTATTATAATAATATTGTTTCATTAATCCTCTATTCTGTAAACTAATTATGCTATTCTTTCACTTTTCTAAGTCACCTTGTATGCTTTCTAATCAATTCACCCCTTTTCTTCCTTCCGTTCTTCACTCACATCTCTCTTGAATTATGGGGCTTTTTCTTCCTTATAAAGATTTTTGTGACTTAGGTTTAGGTATGAATATATGGCTAAGAGTCATCCATTTTTCCACTCAACCATTCCAATTTTTTGATTTATTGCATGTTGATTACTTAAGAAAACCAAATAGATTCAATCTTATCTTTAAAGCTTTGAGATCTATCCATAAGTCAGCGTAACAAATGGTTTACATAGTTGTTTGTGCCATCACAAAAAATTATGTCCAATTTGTGTTACGTAGCACTTGATAATACTAATACTAGGCACTTATTATTATTTTGTTTCTAGCTCGACACCTAAATTGCTCTGCATCAAATGTTCACTCAGCGTGGTCTATCTGCTCATCACTTGAGTGACTCAGCACTCATTGAAACTCAGTATCTATACATATTACACTCAGCATACCTTACTAGCTCAACATGAACTTAGTAAATATCTTAAGTGTCTTGACACTTAATTGTCAAAACCAATCTAAGATCAACAATCTCCCCTTTTGACATGAGTGTCAAAAACACTTAACTATACATAACAATATGACCTTCTCAAGTATAATATATTTACAACTTAGCATATATACAAAACTTCAAAATTGTTCAAAATTTTGTAATAGAATATATACTTCAAAAAAATTGTAACTCTCCCTGACTTAATGTGTGTGCCTTTTCAAAATCTTTTCTCCTCTCTAAGTAGATTTTCCTCTTGTTGTTGTTCTTTGACTTCAGATATACTAATACTCTTTGTCTATTTGATATGCTCTATTTTTTTTTTTGTCTACTCCCCCTTTTTGTGTTCTCCCCCTTTGGGTTATTTCCCCTTGTTTTATTTATCTCCCCTTTTTCTCCTTGTATATCTCCCTTGCATAATCTTCTTCTTTATCTTTATCTCCCCCTTGATTTTAGCTCCCCCTTTTTGACACTTATGTTAAAGGGTCTATATACTAAGGGTATATTTGTCCAAAAAATTCTTGTGGACTTCCATTATAATCTTCAAAGTAGCATCCCAGTTGTCTAATGCAACATCTAAGGACTTTATTTGGATGGTTGTCTCTGCTACAAGGTGAACTAGTCCATCTAATGTTGAAAGATTTGGATATTTCTTCAACATTATTTTTGCATATGCTAGTTCTTTGTGGAGTATCTCCAAATGAGGGGTTAGGGAGGCTTGAATATTAGTCAATTTGGCTCTTATATTAGCCTCTTCTACTGTAAGTATAGCTAGTTGACTTTGTGTATGAAGCACTGAATGAAAATGCTTCTCACTATGAGTAGGATTTTAAGGTAATTGCATACCTAATACCTTTTAGTTTCTCTCCAAACTCAGAATCCTATGGCTGGTTTCTTGTGTAAAGGGTGTGGAATCACACAATCTTGTGTACAATGAGAATATGTTCTCAAGTACCTTCTTCACTTTTTCAATTCTAGTAGCCAATTCAACTTGTGATAGTGCTATTTCACTAGATATTTTCTCATTAAATTTCCCTTGAAATTTCTTTTCAAACCATTCCATAAGTTTAACATTAGTATCCTAGTCTTTGTTAGTCACCTTTTCCACAATTTCTAATAGTTGTTCAAATATGGGCTTGGATTCATTAGGTGTTTGCAAGTTAAAAGCATCTAAAAAGATATCTTTGATCTCCTATAGTTCTTGCCTTTTTTTGTACTCCTTTTTGAGTACTTCTTATTGTTTCTTCCTCTCTAAGGCTTCTTGCATTAAGCCTATCTGCTCTAGTGTTATGTTTGCATAGACAAATGAAGGTATCACTATATCTTGATCTAGATTTGAGTCTCCATAGTGAAATACCTTTGCAACCTTGGATGAGCTTGAGCTTGGTGTAGAAATTTACAATGGGATTGCATCAATACATAGTCTCTAAAGGACTTTTGTTAGAGAGCAAGATGTTGGTAGATTTACCAATGTTTGTATGGCTTGTTGCTCCTTCTCCTTTGGTATGTCCTTATCTTGATTAGATATTCCTTGATCAATTAAAATTAACTATGGTGCACCTTGTTTTTGTGCATTAGGTATAGAAACATCTATCTATCCTACTTGTTCTTTTGTAGGCTTCTTTACTTCTGCAGTCTAAGTTGCATCAATTGTATCAACTTTTATAGTAGTGTCAACCCTTGTAGATGTATCATCTGAAATTTTTATTAAAGATTGAGCACTAGTAGCTAAAGGGATGGTAGTAGGTGGTTCTTGTGTGCTCACCTTATCCCTAGTAATATTAGCTGCAACTTTTTGATGATGTTCAACACTAACCAATACAAGATTCTCACACAATCTTGCTTACAGTGTGGATTGGTCAAGTATTTTCTTTAGTTCTTCTACAATAAGAGGATTGATGTTCTAAGATAAGCTATTAGAAACATCCTTTACTATTATAGTTTCTATAGGCCTACCTATTCTTGTATCATGTGGAGGGCTCATGGCTAGTAGTTGTGTCTCTTGCACACTCTGTTCTACTTGTTTCTCTTCAGTTGTTGCCATTTCATCTGACTTCCTTGGTGTCTCCTCCACAGTGGTGTCTTCCTTTCCTTTTTCTATCTCTTCTTCCTTGTCCTCATTCTCTTCCTCATTATTTCTTCCCTCAAATGGATCTTTTTCTTCTACTTTAACTATTGTCAATCCATATATTAACTTCCACATTTGGGTGGATTTCTTGACAGCATCCTCAATCTTGTTCTGCAAAATGCTAAAAGCTCTATATTTGGGTGCAAATTGATTACCATACTTCTTGTTTGCCTTGGTAATTTTTTCCCTTGTTAACTCTCGCATCACCTATGCTAGGGTTGATTCTATTGTTTATTTCTCCAGGTTTAGGTAGTAATGCCACTTATTCTCAACTATTATACATACAATTCTTTTGGCATTATGTTATCTAATTCAAGAGGAGTGTTCTTGAATTTTTCCATCATGGCATACATCAACTCTTCTATTTGGTTTTGTTCTTCTCTACCAAGTTTGTCAAACTCAATATTTTTTAATCCTGTTAAATTTGCATTATCCCTAACATTATTACAATTTTTTCAAGATCAAATTTAGGTGAATGACTTACCACTCTAAACTCACTTGTGTCCTTAGACTCTATATTCTCATCATCTGTCTCTAGTTGTGCAATATATTTTCTTCTTGGTTTATTCTATACTGGACCTTTCTATTTAGTAGCCTTTGTTTTCTCTTTCTATCTAACCTTTTGAGTAATGACCCTTATCCTTGCTCATTTTATTGGAGTTGTAGGCTTTTTTGTGCTTGGTTTTGCAATCTTCTTTGTCTTTCATTTTGCCACAGGCTATGCCTTGTCTTTTCTCTTCTTGGGTTCAGTCTAGACTGGTGCTTCCCTAGCTTGTTCTTCCTCTATACCTTCTTCTTCTTGATCCTCGCCCATGCCTTACATTAAAGCTAAAGGTTCTTATGCTTGTACCTCCTCTTCTTCTTCATCATCTTCATCATCTTCTCCAAATTTTGCCTTCAGTTTCCTTACCATTTTATCTTTCTTTTTCAATACAAAGGCTATCTTTAGGTCCATTTCTACCTTTGACCTCACAAAATCATAATTACCAAATATTTTGGTACTTTTGTCAATTTTTTTTTATAAGAGTGCAATGATGGCAGCTGAGGCTTCATCAATATTGATTGCATAACCTAGGGGTCTCGGCAATCTAATTCTTGGCACAATAGCCTAGATGTAAGTATAATCAATGTCTACAAGGAAACATATGTCATTGTAGTGTTGTTCAACCAAAGAAACAAAAATTCTCAACCTCTATTCCATAGACTTCTTAAAGTCTTCAAAATAGTTAGTCATTACTAACTCAAAATTATCTCCCATTTGTTCAATATATTCATTGATTTGCATAGCTATGGATATGTTTGTCTTCCATCCAATCTTGCCAAAAGATGGGAACTCATTTTGCACATAGAAAAATATGCATACAAGTATTGAACCAAACTTACATTGAGCACTCTTTGACTTTCTTATTGTTCCTAGATTCTCCATTATCTACTGCATTTGGAGTTTTGCAAGATCATAGGTATGATCTTTCTTGACAATCTTGTATCCAACATCTACAACTATTCATGGAACAATATTCAACCTACTTCACTGATAGAATTTATGTGAGATGACCCTGATTTGAAAGTCAAGAAGTGGATCTATAACAATATTAATTGTCATTCCATGCTTGTTCCACTTTGCTCATGTATTTTTCTTAATCACCTCTTTGGAGTTGCTCCTCGATGTCTTAGGCCAATCTAGGGTTGGATATTTGGTAACCCTATGTACAATTCTCTTTGAAATTTTGATGGGTCCACCTTCTAACCATAAACATCCATCATGAATTCTACTAAGAACTATTTTAATCCACTCAGTTTTGAATACAATGGGGAATTCTAGGGCACACGTTAAACCCTTCCTTTCTACAATTTTGAATTCCTCCTTCAACACACCATTTTCACATAGTTTTTTGCATGCTTGTTTGATTTCCATGTCCCCTATGCCTCCAAATTTTTAGTTATAGCACTTCTTCACATCTTGGATCATTACAACCTTAGGTGGAATCATAGATAACATGCCTGACGAGTCTTGCTTGTAAGAAATCTCTAGTATAGCCTTGAAATTAGGTTTTTTAACCTTATTGCTAACTAGTTAAACTTCAAAAGTCTTTTTCTCCTTCATATTCTTTGAATTAGAGGCCATTTTTGTGAGCTAGGGTTTTAACAAATTGAAACTACATAACTTGACATGTGAAGGATACTTTTAAGATCGATGAACTAGTGCTTGATATTGTTGGGAGCCCTGCAAATTCTTTGCAATAGATTTTGAATCACTTATTTGCTCTTCTCATTCTTGCTCTAAATTTTTAATGATGAAAAATGGGTAGAAATTGACCTTATACCTTTCAAAATGTAGCATTTATTACTTGGTGCATGTATAGCTATAAACTTGGCTTCAATACGATTTTTTTTTTACTCGGCATCAATAGGAATTTCCCTCACTTGGCAACTATTGGCATTTCCCTTACCGACATCCATTGCTAACTTAGCTCCAACTGACTTTGCCTGAGAACTCAGCACTAACTGGTAGTTTACTTGGCATTTGAAGAGAGCTTTTCACACTTGGAAATAATGTGAAAACTTGGAGTTTGTCCTTGGATTTTCCTCATTATCTTGCATCTTTATTCATGATATTCTATCATTTTTCAATACTAGCTTCTTTTGGAACTGATGTATAATATGGCATTTTAAATATCAGTCTCACATTCCTCTTTTTCCTTAGTTTGATGAGGTGTGACAACTTGACCTATTAGGTGAAGTGATCCCTCCATTTGATGTGTTGTAATCTTCTCTTTTCTTCCATGTTTTGTTCATCTCACCTCTAGCATGTTCAACATCTACTTTCCCTTTTCCTTTGTTGAACTCAAAATTAGGTGCCTTTGACCTTGTTGGGTAGTATTTGTTGATATGACCTATCTTCAAATAGCTAAAACAAGAGGTTTGACTCAACCATCTATTATAGTTACCATTGAAGTGTGTTCTAATGTAGTTTTTAGGAATATGTCCATACTCTTGTAGTAGTGACAACTTTTCTTGGTATTGTAATACCAATTATAGAAGTTTCCATGACTTCTTGCCTTTTCTAACTTTTTTGGTGACCAAATAGGCTTAGATCTACACTCAAAGGCTCTATGTCGATATTTCTAATAGTTATAGTAGTAACCTTCAAATTTTGGTGTATGCATGGTTTTGGTTTTGCATTCATGTGCCTAATGCCCTTGCTTATTGCACTTGTGATAGTGACCTATGTTTTTGGGTTTGACATGTTGATTTGTATTCTTACTCCTACACACATTAGTAGTATGTCCTATCTTACCATAGTTGTGACAAGTGGGTTTGGAATTCTTACCTTTTTCATCCCTTTCTTTAGCAATTTTGGATGATTCTCCTTCTTCAATGTTGGTATAGCCTAGTCCTAATCTATCATTGTTGGATCTTAGAGATTTCAATAGTTGTTCAAAGTATTTGATGGCTTCATTGGGCTTATTGAAGCTTTCAGAAATATCCCTTTCTCCTCTAAAATCACTTTCCAGTTGTTCATTCTACAACTTTACTATGGTGATCTCAATGTCTTTGACATTTAACTCATGATGAGCATTCATCATCTAACTAAGGGTATCCAATTGCATGTTGGATAATCTTGTAAGCTCGGTTGACTTCTCTTCCAATCTGTTAGCTAGGTTTCTCTTGTCTTCTTAAATCATGACCTTGTCCTCTATGGCTCTTTTCTTTTGTTCAGTAACTTCACACAATATCATGGCTTGTTATTCTTGTTCTATCTTGAGGCTTCTAGTTTCTTTTGCTTGTACTCTATTATTTTTCATTAGATCTACAATTGTTGCATCAAACTCATTTGAATCTCCATTAGAAAACAACTTGGTGGTGTTAATTTCTTTGTATTGTGTATCATTTTTTGCAATGGCTATTTCTTTTCTTCTCATTAAGGATTTCCTCAATTCCTCTCTGGCTTCATCCAATGAATACAAAATGAGCTAGATTTCAATTCCTTAGTTCTCTATAATCTTTCCTAGTTTGTAGACTTCCATATTAAGATTTTTCTCTAAGTTGTAAGGCTTCTCTTGATGAGAACTAGGCTTTGATACCAATTGTTGGAATTACAAATGGGAAACATATGCTTCTCAGAGGGGGGTGAATCAAAAGTTCAAACTTTTAGCACTTAAAACCCTTTTTACCATTCATTAGATGCATGTAAATAAATTGAAATGAAATGTAAAACAAATACATCAAACATAAAATCATACACATACTTGACACCTAATATGATTACCCAGAAACCCTCCAAATAAGAAGCTAAAACTGGGTTGGGGATGACACCCACAATTCTTCACTACGGAAACAATAAAGTGTCACTCGTTAAGGTTACAAAGTGTTGATCATTTTCATGATCTACCCTATGAAAGGCCTACCCTATTAAAGGTTTACAAAGGATTGTTAGATCTTACCCTGTTAAAAGATTTTAACACCCTGTTAGAAGTGTGCTTGGTTAAAAGACCTTTTGAACATTCACTTGGAATGCCACCCTATTAAAGGATTTCACAATGCCTGTTAAGTCAACCTTAATCCAAATGATTTCACTCTACTGATACAATTGTTAGAAAATAATGATAGAATGTTTGATTTATTAACTTACAATCTTGTATTGCTGATTTCAGATCTCAATTCTATCCACCTTGATCCTCTTGATCTATTATAATAATTTTGTTTCTCTAATATTGATGCTCAGCACTTACTGCTATTTTGTTTTTGGCTCAGCACCTCAATTACTTAGTATCAACTATTCACTTGGCACTTGTATCACTCAACATGGTCTATCTACTTGGCACTTGAGTGACTCGGCACATGAGTGACTCAGCACTCATTGCAACTCGACATCTATACATATTATACTTGGCATACTAACTTACTTGGCATACTAACTAGCTTGGCATGAACTTAGTAAATATCTTAAGTGTGTTGACACTCAATTGTTAAAACCAATCTGAGATCAACACTCCTTTCCTCTATCCACAAATCAAAAGTTCTTTAAGATGTTTAATTTTGTAGTAGATGGTAGATTTATAGCTACTCAAGTTTAGACACGATCTATGTGGGGTTCCCATCTTAGGATTCTCTTTTTATAACATGAGTGAGTTACTCCTCCCCTTGTGTGCACTGTTTTCCCACTCAATATGTGCTATTTCTATAATGGATGGTAGATTTACTGCTACTTGACTTTTGACACAATCAACTTGGGGTTCTCTTGCCCCAAAGTGAGCAATTTACTCCTCCCCCCAAGGACACTCCCTATCCACCATAAAAGGATTCTAAATACCTTTATTAATTCTAGATAATGTTAATATTTATCATGTATAAAATCTCCTAGTGGATGGTAGATATACAGTTACTTGAGTTTGGACACAATCTACATGTGGTTCTCTTTCCCCAATCTGAGCAAATTAATCCTCCCTCTATGCACATTCCTTATGAATTATATGTTAATGCAAGAGTTCTTATTGACTCACCCATGGTTTACTAATAACATTAATTATTCAAATATATTAGACTCAAATCATGTTTAATAATAGTTTAGATGGACTCAAATTAGGATTAATAATAATTTAGATGGTAGAGTGTATAATAAAAATTAATTTTACTCTTGATACTAATCCTATTTATATATTTGAAATATTTAAACATTATATTTCAAATAATATTGTCCTTCAACATATCTTTTCTAAACCCTTTTCAATCATAAAAAATGTTACTTATCTTCATCCAATAGACACATATATCATCTTTTTCCCATCATCCACTTGTAATATAACATGTTCGTTAATAATTTAATTGTATTTTCTTACCCTAGGGCTCACAAAAACTTTCAATACTTGACCATATGAATAAATGGGCTCTTTCATTTAGGTAGTCACTAAATGCCTTATTCTTTGTCTTAGACTGTACAATATGAGCACAACCCAATCAGTTGAGTCTCTTTTGAATTTACATGGTTTTCTTCTTTGTCCATCTTTTCAGTATCATCTCAATATTTTTAGTTTCCTTCAAATGAATTTCTTTATCTTTTTCTTCATTCAAAGGTGGCATGCACCATTAATCCCTCAACACATTTCTTCATTTTCTCTTATTCAACAGTCCTACTTCACATCATCTCTATTTATTCTATGTTCTTTCCATTTTATCTCTATGTTTGTGGCTACTTATGTGTTGCTTCTTCTTTTTGTTTTGTATTTTCCTTTCAATTCTTGGCTATCATGGTGAACATGGAAGATGGCCTGAGAGGCATTTACTATTATTGTAAGGTAAACTTGTATTTGGTATCCCTAGCTTTGAAAGATATTAATGTCTTTTTTGAATAGTATGTGTTTGGAAAATGAATCAAAACTATCTCAATGACTATTACTTATTTAATACTTCCATTCAATGGAAATTAGATTCTCTTTCCCAAAAAAATAAATATTTCCCCAAAAAATACTTTATTCATGAAGATAGTCTTCATAGTTATAGCTAAAGAGATCCTAGTCACTCATTTAAAGAAACCTTTGATTAACGTCCATGACTTGCAATATATGAATCACTTATTATCATGCCAAAAAAAATTGAAAAAGACACACACACACAAAATAACTATTCAATTTTAATTTTTGAAACACTTTAAAAGATTATATCAAATCATTTGTAGGTTATTGCTACAAGTTTCAATAATTTTGATCATATTCAAAGAAACATTTAAAGTGAAACGTATTTACAACATTGACTTTTCTCTTTCAAATTACAATCATGTTTGAATCTTTAAAACAAATCAGGATACATAGATGAAGATTTACATCTGATCTTTACAATACAAAACTATTACAAATACTCATAATATATCATCTTGAAATCTACAATAGAAAATGAAATCTTCCAAGCTTTTCTTCAATACAAATCCATTTAGAAACATGTAGAAAATAACACTGATAACCATGGACAGCTCAGTTCCCAACCTAGGTCTCTATGAGACCACCCACTGAGCTTGGAGAACCAAGACTAACTGGGTAACAATAAAGCACCAACATATAAATCAACAATTAGAGGATACAACATTTAACACCCTTTTTTTAGCTTACACAATAGGTTAACATAGCAACCAATAGAATGGGTGAAGGTGTTCCTAAAATCCTTGAGGAGAAGCCAAATATAGAAGACCAAATTTTCCTTCACAAGGCATATAAAATAAATACCAACTCTTACAAAAATTCTCCCCTTATCATCCCCAAAGTGCATAACAATGTACTAGTACATACAACCCATACTACATGCTTATCCTTCTTCCTTCTAGGGAAGAGACTCTACACTCAAGGGAAAGGCCCAACTAACCCCTTCACTCAAAGGCCACTTCTTTCCTCCCAAAGGTGACTGATGTCCTTCAACATCCATAACACCATACTCTCAAAATCAAAGAGAAAAAAAAATAGAAATTCATCCACACCCAACAATACCCCATTGATAGTGAACAATACACATATGCATATGTAGCAAAATCTAAATACTTTTATTCAAAAAAAAAAATACAATACATCATTCCTAAACCATGTAAAAAGCTTCAACCTTTCTCCAAGCTATGGTAAATTAACAAATTTGAGAAGATCCCTCTATCCTTCCTTGGTCAAAACTCCAAAAAAAAAATCTCTAAAAAGTAGAGATTGGGTGAATGAATCTCTATTTTCAAAATCCCCTTTAATAAAAAAAATTTAACTCCTTTTTGTCCATCATAAAATTAAAAATTTCTTTTAACACCACCTAAGTTTCCCTATTTGATTGGAACTCCAACTCACTAAAGATAAGGTGAGAAGTTGGATAAGATTTCTTCCATTTTCGCAACATTGGAAAAATGGGATTTTAAAAGGGTTAGAAATGTGATTTAAACTAAAGTCAACATAAAATTCTGAACATATAGTAATAATATGTAGGTAGAATACCCTCAGACTCTAATAAAGCCCTCTAAAGTTGCCCTAAACTTGAAATCTAAATTTAATCTAATTAAAGCCTTCATATGATAATTTTATGAAGGGGATATATCTTAAAGAATTATAATTGGTTAGAATTAAGGCTAGATGTCTTCTACCAATACCTAAATCTGACTTGTCACTTATACACATAAGAATACAAGTGCCAAATGACACTATAAAATATACACTTAACATTACAAGTGAAAAATCTAATCTAACACACTCATTCACATTACATTCACAAAATAAGATACTAAACAAGGAGGCTAAGATCTTTTCATTAGATATAGCCTTGACATTCTTAGTAGATACAAAGTATAGTCTTGGTTTTCCATTTTACCATGGTTATTTCCTACACACTTGAACTTCATATCAGTAATCCAAGATAAATAAATCATATGCATATATAAATCGTAAATCAATTTTATATTCATAATTGAATCAAATATAAAATATATCTAAATCAAATTTCAAGTAACAATTTTCCATCACTAATCCTTCCCTCACTAATCTTGCCCTCCACGAACACCTTCTCCTCTTGGTTTATGAGTTTGTAAAAAGCTCAAACCAAGGGAAAAGCCCTTGGTGACCCGGGTAATGCTTTAGAGGACACTACTAGTTCAGACTCTAAGGATATTCAAGTTGTTAAATCTAAGGATGGGGATTACTCCACCAAAGCCATCTCTATTGCCCACAACCACCTCTTTCCTAGAAGAAAGATCCCTAGAGGTCTCCCCCCCAATCTTCCCAAGCCTAAAACCTAGGAGGAGAAAGAAGAAAGTGAAGATGAAGAGGAGACAAAAACTGAATCTGAGGATGAGGACAAGGCGAAGGGGAAGGACACTGTGAAGGATGAGGAAAAGGGGTGGGAGAGAGACAAGGAGGAAGTTGATACCCTCGATGCTCCTCTAGATAACCCTAGAAAAAGAAAAGTGGACCAAGCCCTGCTTCAAGAAGACCCTATCACCCTGACCTCTGAGACCCCTAGTCCTATCTCGCCCTCTTCCCTACCTGAGGAGAAGACTATGGAAAAAAGTGGGGAGGTGATAAGAAACGATAGGAGGAGGGCTTGGAGGAATTTTAAAATGGATATAGCTAGGTTGAGAATTGTTAGAGAGCCAATGAACATCCAGGTGATGGAGGACCTCAATGGCAGAACCCATTATGATGAGCTTATTGACCCTACTCTGTTGGTCTTGTCTAATAACACACAAGAATTCAGCTTCAACCTTCTCAACAACGTGAAGAACAGCATGATAGATAAATTTCAATCTATCAAATGGTTGTTTTAGGAAATTAAGGCTCTTAAGGAAAAGAATATCCAAGATTGTAGCCAGAGCCCCCGCAGAGTCCAAGAGAACACCGAAAGGATGAATGACTAGGATGACAACCAGAAGCACTGCAGTGATCGGGACTCTAGAAATGATTAGGAGGATAGATTTTCCCTAGTTGAATAGAAAGTCTAGAGGTTAGACAGCATCATCCAGATTCTAACTAACCAAATTGTGGACACGCTGCACACTTTGAATGAGAACATTGTCAACTTGGGGGATACTCTAATGAAAGTTGGCATCGGTGGGAACATGGGGAAGCTAACCAACCAAAATATTGACAAGGAAGAGGTCAATTTGAATGCTACCAGGGACCAAGTGGATCACTTGGACTAGGAGGAAGCCCAGAATATGAACCAGGAAGGAGTAGACAACTAGAAGTATAATGAAGCTACAGAAACTCTGTAGGATCTAGATAAGGATAACCATTAGGTTTGGTTTTTCTTGTCAGACTGGTTGTTGGCTTTTTCCTCCTGACCTTAGGCCTTTTGTTTCTTTTTGGCTATTTGTTGATTTTTCATGTTTGCTGGACTTTAATGTCTTAATTTTTATGCTGTAAAAAAATTGATTTTTAAGTCCCTATAAAACCTGTTTTTCTTAATCAAAAACATTTTTCCATTTTTAAACCATTGTGCATATATTTAATACTAGCATAATCAAACTAAGCATGATATGACCTTTTGCAACATTCCATGATTTTCAAATACATAATCCATTTTACCTTTGCATTCAAACATAATTTCATACTCCTCAATAAAATACCCAACCAAGTACATGAATACGAATAATCATCAAGCATCATCAATAAGTTCTAACATCATAAAAATAAGACATCCAATAGTATCAAATAGTCTAAATAATAATCCAACATATAACAAGGTTTCAAAATATAAAGTATGTGAAATGCAAAAAAAAAATGCTATGCAATGCTATAATGGGTTAGGGTGAGGCCTCACATCCTCCCCCCAGGCATGAACATCCTTCTTAAGTTCATCAAAGATGTATAGGTACTATGATCTCATATGTTTTGTGTCCTCCCATGAAGCCATGACCTCATCACAATAGTCTCACTAGGCTCTAACCTGGTCCAACTCTCTGCCTCAAAGTGTTGGGATTCGCTAGCCCAAAATGTGAATGGGATCTAATGCTAATATTGTTAATCTTAGATTGGTTTTGACAAAGTAGTGACAAAACACATAGTCATTTTCTATTAGTATTACAGTGCAATTTGAGTGATCGGAGCTAACTAAGCAATTAGTATGACCCAAGTGATCAATGCATGTCGAGCATTAGTTTCCAGACAATACATGTTGAGCAATATACCTAGTTAGTGCCAAGAACTAGTATGTACTAAGAAGATAGTATGTATCAAGTCACTCATGAGTTGAGCTGACTATACATGTTGAGTGATTCAGGAGCCGAGTAAATAGTGTATGCCAAGCCATTCAGAAGTCAAGTTACAACATTAAGAATGTAGTGAGAGTTGAGCATCAAAGTCTTTAGATGTTGAATGAATAATTTTGGACATAGTTGTTTTTAATGGCACAAACTTCTATGTAAACCATTTTTGGGTTGACATAATAATTATTTTATTATTCTAGAAGATAATTATGGAGGTATATTATGAATCCCTATGTAGTCCATACAACTAGTCAAATTAAAGGGATGCTTTAAGTGGCAATATGGATCAACCTCAACCATTGATTCTTACCTAACCCATTCCACCTATGTTTATTTAACAAGGCAAACCCAAAGAGTTTTGTATGTGTAGAAGGAAATGAATGCTGAGTGTAGAGAGAGCATTTATGGTGGCTATAGAGGTTATGACAATGATCTAAATTGCATAATCAAATAGAGACAATAGAGGAAAGGAGGGAGAAGATAGAGGAGACATATCCAATTAGAAGGATCAAGGATTCATTAGGAAAGAGAATATATGACATCTAGCAATAGTATGCCAACCAAAGGATTGTGGTATTGAATCATTTTAATAGGTGATGCATAGAAAATCTCCTAACACATTAGTCTTAATAGACTTATGTAAATCTCTTAACTGAGTGTTTGCTTTATTGTAAGTTTAAGTACTCTAAAAAGGAACACTTTTAATAGGGTGTTGAAATCATTTAACAAGGTGAGACCTAATAGTACTTGTAAGACTTTAATAGGGTAGACCCCTCATAGGGTAGATCACAGTTTATGGTCAAACTTATTGTAACTATAATTGACTACACTTTACAGCTACAATAATGAAGATTTGTGGGTGTAAGCCCCACCCCATTTTTACCTTCTCATTGGATGGTTTTTGAGAAACAAATTTATTATGTCATGTTTTATTTGTTTAATCTTATGGATTAAAATGTGTAGTTAGTTATTTTAGTTTATATGCTAAATTATGAGATGGATGTGTGGTGAATGTTTTATGGTTAAAGTTTTGAAGTGTTGATTCACACACCCTTTCCCCGCCCTAGAGTTTACTTTCCCATTTTTATTTCCAACAATTGGTATCAGAGCTTTGTTCTCTAGAAAGGAAATTTTTATAGCTTTGGAGGTAAGATCTTGAAGATAAAAGTCTACAAGTTGGGAAAGACTATTGAGAACCAAAAGATTGAAGTATAGCTTGCCCTACATTAACTCAATGAAGAAAGAGATAAACTGCAAAGTTCATTACAAAAAAGAAAGGAACTGGCCATCCAGCTAAATCACACTCATTATCAAGAAGAAGACACTATTGGATTGTTTGAGAATGGAAACTCAAATGAGTTTGATGAGTAGTTGTAGATTTGATGGAAAAAAATAATGCCCTAACTAAAAATGTTAGAAATCTTAAGATAGAATAAGAATTCTAATTAGTATTGCTATGTGAGGTGACCAAATAGAAAAAAGAAAGCTAAGGAAGACAAATTCATGATTGAAGATGACAAAATGACATTGACCAATAGACTAGAAGAGAAGACATCAAATGTGTAAAAGCTTGCTAACATGCTATTAGATACAATGAATCTATTGATGATTGCAAACCATGAATTTAATGGAAAGGGCATTGATATCACAACTCTAAAGTTATAGAATGATCAACTGAGGAATGAACTAAGAGAAGAAAAGGAATTCATTGAAAGATTAAAAAAACCTTGTAAAGCCATCAAGTACTTTGAGAAATTAATGAAATCTCCAAGACCTAACAATGATATTGTTGGATTGGGATACACCAGTACTAAGGAAGGAGAATCATATAAAAGTGGTGAGCAAATGAACAACAAAGGTAAGAACTACAAACCCACTTGTCATATTGTGGAAAGCTAGGTTATACAACAAATGTTTGGAGGAGCAATAATGCAAATCAAAACCCTAAGAAGAAATTCAAGGGTTATTGTCATAAGTGTGACAAGAAAGGATAGGCACATGAATGCAGGACCATGACCATGAGCACTCAAAGATTTGAAGGATACTATCACAATTGTCAAAAGTATGGACACAAAGCATTTAAATATAGATCTAATACCAAGTGGACATCAAACAAGTAGAAAAAGGTACAACAAAATGGAAAATCCTATTACTGGGATTACAATACAAAGTACAGTTGTCACTATTTTCAAGAATATGGACATGTTCTTAAGAATTGCATTAGAACACATTTTAGACACAACTACAATAGATGGTTAAGTGAGACTACATGCTTTAGTTGTCTCAAGACTAGTCATGTTAGCAGAAATTTTCCAACTAGGTCACCAACACTGAGTAATGGAATTTGTAAAAGAAAAGAAAAGGTCAACATAGAGAAGGTAAAGGTGCAAATGAGAAAGACATTGAAGAAGAAAGAAAATTGTAGCACATCAAGCTCAAATGAGGTCACTTCATCCAATGGATTAGGTGATCACATCACCCCCAACTAGGAAATCAAGTAGTATTTATGGGACTGATATTTCAAAATTTATATTATGCATCAATTCCAAGAATCTAAGATCTAAAAAGATCATATATGCATGAATTAAGATGCAATGTATTGATTAGAAACTGGAGGAAATCTGCAGTTTTGTTGTTTTCTATGTTCGTGTCAAGCATAGAAGACATTACTATTGTTGTTGAGAAAGGAAAGGAATAGTGGTTATTTCCAAGTTTTTAATACATGGTACTAAGTATTGAGATCACAATGTTGACTAAGTGTGTTGAAAGTCCTATGATAGCCAAGTTTACAGCTATGTAAGAGCTGAGCATTTATTGTCGAATATGAAGGGTTATATAGTCAATTTTTGACTCATTTTCACTTAACAGAGTTTATAGAGCACATGGAGAGCATGAAGGAAAATTAAGAAAGAAGATTCAAGTGTTTTTAAACTAGATTCAGCTACTACTCATCATCAATCATCAAATTCAAAAGGCATTTAGCTATTATCAAGTTACATTGTTTGAATTTCTACAAACCCTAGATATTTGAAATAGAATCTAGCTCTTTTGCTAATGTTAGGAAAGAGGGGAAAGAGGTTTTCAATGTTTAATTGATAAGTGATGATGTTAGGTAGCAAAAATTGCAAGGCCAATTTTGAGTACCATTGAGAGATTTGAGCCCTATAAACGCTTTTTAAGTGCACATGTACCCAGCTGTACCTGTAAGGCCCCAAGGTGTTTAATGCTTCTAGAACCTTTCATTCAGCATGCCTAAGAATTTCATGGAGTTAAATTGAATTTTCAAGTCATTTGGCAAAGTCCTATTTCAAGCATTTGTCAAATTTGCAATTATGCCCTAGTGTCAAACAGCGACAGGAGGCTTGTTTTCCAATGAATATCTCGTACACATAAATGTTTCATGACTTTCCACTTTGGGAATGTCTAGTGTCCATATCCAAGAACCTATGATTTTGATTTTGAGTCATTTCAAGTCTGTTTGACTAGGTTTCAAATCCCTCAAAGTTGGTCAGTTACTGTTTTCATTCATTTGCACTTTGCACACTTTTCTGGGAAGCCCTGTTTGACATGTTATAACTTTGACCTAGTTGATCCAAATGTGAAAATTCCTATTGCGTTGCATTGTAGACATCAAAGACTTTCCATGTTTCAAGTTTCAACTTTTGACTAATCCGTTTGATCAGTTTTCAAAAGCAATTCCAAACGCAATTTATAACTTTTTACTGGTGTCAGCATTTGCAGATTGATTGGAAACCCTGTTCAGGATGTCATATCTCATGATTCATGATTGGTCAAGTTGAATGGATTATACCCCTATATTTTCCTCCAAAAATACTATAAGTGTGTCAGTTTTTAAGCCTTGACGAATCTGTTTTCACACTTTTCCAGGGTCATTCCATTCGTAAAAAATGATTTTTCACTGATGTCTTATATCCTACAAATCCAAGTAGCCAACTTCAGATGCTTGCCAAATTCACCCAGTTATTCATCATGAGCCTAAATCATAGATCCACAACATCCTAATGATAGAGAAACAATGCCTTAGTTTCCAGAATCTCAAGTGCTAGTTTGCCCATTTTTCAAAGTCAATTCTAAATGCAATTCCTAGCTTTTTGATAGGTTCATCTGCAGGTAAATTTAATGAGGCAACTTCAAAGGTCGATATCTGTTGACCTCGATGTTGTCATGCAATGAGACTTAAAAGGCCTATTGAATGTGTAAGAGAGAATAGAAGTTCTAAATTTTCAGAGCCCGACTAGGTGTTTATGACAATTTGAAAGCCAGGCAACAGGCCTCTTGACATGATTTTCACAGTGATGCGGAAATGGTTTAAAATAAGTTTTAATGATTGTTTCAATGGTCAAGTTCAATTTCAGACGGTTTAAGATGATTCATGGATTAGGTTAAAGAATCAGTTGTTCGAAAATGAAAATTTTTTTAGTCGGACCCACCTTGGGGGCCGACTATTTCCATCAGACTGATAAAGATTGTGTGTGAGTTAAATATTTTAAAGATGGAAAATGATAATGATTTTAATTGATTTATCTTTATGATTAGTCATATGCATTAGCATCATTCAAAGTTCAAATAAGTATGTTGGAGTGAACACTTTGTGAATTGTAAAAGGTTCCAAATAGCAACACTTTGCACCAATAGAGAAAGAAGAGACCACTGAAAACAGGGAGAAAAATCCATGTTGGAAGCAATAAGCTATAGCAAGCATTGAATTTTCTGAACATGCCTCATAGCTATAGTAGTATAAGGATCACCTATGTCCAGGCAGCTGACATTTTGGACATTATGAAGGAGATAACATACTTGAAAGCTGTAGTTTGAAGCAAAATCCGCAGCATGTAAGGTAAGCCCATGACCTACAGGGGTGTCCACACCTGCACTCCACATGATGACAAAGATGCCAAAGAAATAAAAGAGCCTCACATCTTAGCATGAAAGGCTAGCTCACAGAAATGGCAAAGGTATGGGGACAGCATCAAAAGCCTATGCATCAGATGAGCATGGCAGTTCACAGCGAGCATTAGGAAAGATGTCCCTAGCTCCACATCTAGGAAATTAATTTTTTTTACACTAGGGCATAATGAAATTCATCTCAAGTAAGGAAAGGCACAACATAAATCAAGACGTCTATAGAAGCACACAGGAATAACCCTACAACAGGATGCCGAGTGAAATGACAGCATGGAGACAAGGTTTTCCTCCATGGAAAATTGCGTAGATGCCTACATTTTGATGGCACAAGGAATTCACCAACAGCAAGAGCCTCATGCCATATTTAGAGGAACAGAGCATCACATGGAATAAAGGGAGGTCTGCACCATAGTAGAAGACAAAAGCACAAAAAGACAAAGCTACAGCCTGCATAAAACAAACATGCCCACGATTTTAAAAAAAGCTATCTCACACCGTGAAAAGACAGAGCAATGTTAAAGAAGCAGCATAACCACTCTCGAGAGCTTGAAGATTTGTATAGGTCAACGCATTTGGAAAAACGCTCCATGCAATTGAAAAGGGAGGTGTCTGGCAGCAGAGACCAACCATGAAGGGCGGATTGTGTGCATGCAAGGGAAACCTGTAGTTTTAAGAAATGTTGCAAATCAAGAGAATGTGGAGCTCACAGAAGCAAGAGAACAAAGGATGGTTAAAGTCTTTTATCCCACATCACCAGTGTGAGATTATTTTCTGATATTTAAATACCAAAACACACATAATGTAAGTTGTCTTGAAAACAAGAGGCTTTTAGAAGCCGTGGAGTGTGTGCAGGACTCATGTAGTCGACTTGGAGGTATATGATGTCAACATGGCGCTAGTCAAAAAATTTAAACGAAAATTCTATAAAGATGACATGGCATCAAAAACCAAGATGCAACCAGATGAGGACACATGTCTGGATCCGACGCATTCTACATCCCTGCAATATGAAGTTGCGCCCGGTTTAAATAATGTGGGAATGCGGGCAGTTGACACGTGCTGATGGAGCAACCAGGTAGGTGATGTGGTAGGGCTAGGGGTAATGAGGTGGCAAATAAGCCAGCCAATCAGGGGCCTCCATGTGGCAGCCCGGGTGGTGCCTGATGGGCCTAGAGAAGCATAGAAAAATTTGAAATGCAAAAATAATAATTTTAAATTATTATTTCCAAAAAATGATTTTCACGTCATTTATTTTCAAAAGGGGATTTTCTTTCTAAAGTTTTGACTTTGGAAAATTTTAATTTTTTCAAAAATTAAAATTTTAAAGATGTGCAAGCCTGAACTTTCAACCAGAGGGGCAATTTTCAAACGAAGATTTAGTGGGTTTTCGATAAGTTAAATATGCACTCCAATATACTGTCAAAATTGAGAAAAGAAAAACTATCCAATTTTGGAGTCAATTTTTGCACAGGTAGTAGCTAGTTGAAGCTATAGGAGGTTTTTGTTCAGGTACCTGAATTGCAACTGTTTCCAGATCAGTAAGTTCAATTGTAATTTTGGCAAGTTAATAGCTTGAATATGTGTAAAAGACAAGGAGAATTCAGTTGGAGGCATCTCTGAGTCAGTTAAAGCAAGTTTTATCAGCATTTTTATGCAAATCAGATATTTAGCAAATAAGGTATTTCATCATTCAGAAATAGACATTTGCAAATCAGTTACAAAAAATGATGAAATCAAATCAGATCACAATGGTAGAAAGAAGAGAGAGGTGATTCAGCAGAGAAAGATTGAATTCCAAGTGGACAGATGGCAGTTGTAGATCAGATCTGGGAATTCACCCTTGTCTATATCATTCTTTCTTTCTATCATTTGAAGGGTTCCAATTTTTTGTTACTGGGAGACCATTGTTGGTAGGAAAGTTGCAGTCATTCTATGAGACCATTTCTTTGGATCCAAAACTGTAATTCCACCTTCATTCTTCAGCAAATTTCTCATGTAATGAACAGCAAGAAATAAGAATACAGATAGTTTGATCTGTTACGTAGCTTTGCATTTAAATTCCATGCATCCTATTTTAATTTGTTTCAAAGAAATGAATGATAAGGAAGCAGCAAGTCAATCTTCATTCTGATATCTTGTCTCCTATTCATGTTGTTTGTGATCTTTTTTGTTTTGTAAACAAAGAATATGAAACTCAGTTGTAACCTATTGGTTATATATGTTGATTTATTTTGCTTATGACTCAAAGAGTTATGTAAATGCTTGATTCTTTATCATAGGATTACAGATTTCATGAAGGGATAAGTCGAGTATGAGGTTCAGAAGGATGTAGATGTCTAATTCACAAAGTGGATAGATAGATCAGGAAGTCCTGATGTATGGCATATGTCAGTGATTTTCAGGGATGTGTGTTAGGTTTTTGTGTGAATTTCCCAATAGATAAGGCACTGGTCATTTATAGGATCATGTATTATACTATTGCATATTTGAGGTTTTGCTGAGATCAACATCAATAATCAAACACTTTTCCCATTTCATGTTGAAGAGCTATAATAGAATGCCCTCACTCAGCTTATGAGCTTCCTAGATCTACATTTAGCTACTGTAGATTGATGTTACTTCATGAGTTATCAGGAGAAATAAGGGTTTTGTTTACTTCATAATAGATTCAATGTATGCTTTAACAACTAGTACCATATAAGGAATCTATAGGTTCACCCGCCTAGGTTTTGCAGAGCCTGAAGTGCAGAAGGAGTATAGCCTTATAGTTGGCCTGGTGTCTAAATGGATGTGTTGATAATGGGAGTTAGCTGCCCCTAGATGCGTTTTGTTCTCATCAGGGTAATTGGAAATGGGTAAAATTTTCAAACACCAACAGCCCCCTTTCTAAGCTATTTTTGAGATAGCATATAAAGAAGACTCATCTAGTGTGTTATCAATGATACCACCAAAAGTATTGATGATACAAGATGTAAGATGTTGTTATATGGGAAAGATAGGAGAACTAGGTGACATGAAAATAAGAGGTGCCTATAAAAAACTGTGTGATAATGGATTCTTGAGGGAAGAATATAAAATCATTGAATCAAAAGGGTTAAACTGTACCCTACATTTTCTCAAGTGTTTAAGACCGAATGGATTTGAATTGTTATGGGCCACATACATGATAATTATATTGGTTGGAAGGTGGACTATTCAAGCTCTTTAGAGGCTAAGCACACATGTCATGCCTTTGTAAATATAAAGGCCAAGTGAAAGTATATCAAGGAGTACATATGATAAATCTTTTGGGGGTGTAAGTTTAGATGAGGTGATTGAGTTTCCTAAGTTTGATTTGGAAACCATCACAATTGAAGAGATTATCATTCTATAGGATGCTTAACAAAGAAAGAAGATACAATAAATGATGAGAAGGAGTATCAGCAAAAGAAATTTTTGCATGAGATAAAAGACATATTTTATGATGCTTTTAGTCTCCCTAAGATGAATGAAGACAAGCCCATAATTGAGAAACTTTTCACTATTGTTGACAAAATCAAGGATGAAAACCTAGACTCAAATGTAAAACTTATAGAATGTTCTAAAAGGAAATTTCACACAAAGGTACTTGAGAAGATATCTAGTGCTATCACACTTAGATAGGCTAAGTTAGCAACCAAAATGGGGAAGTGTGAAGAAGGTTCTATAGAATATTTTCTCTCTCTACACCAAGCTATGTGATGTGAATCTTTTCACATAGTAAGTTTAGAGGTCTATTGACCAATTGCAAGGAGATTTACAAACTTCAAGTACTACTCTTAAGTTATCTCCTAGTCAATGCCAAGCTCATTTTCAGAGATTATTATCCACACAAGGTAGGCTTGTTGAGCTACAAGCATAAGATGCAAACATTATGGAAGTGTTTCATAAGGAACTAGCCTATGCTAAGATATTAATGAAGAAAAATAACCATATTTCAACTCATGATGGATTAGTTGACCTTGCTACCTAGCTAGATATTCAATATCAATCTGTAGAGGTAGCATGCAACAATTGTGATGCAACGTTGAAAATTATCATGGAGATCCATAAATCATTATTCAATAAATACACTATAAGTGTACCACCCATGACATAAGTGTAAAAAAAGGGTAAAATGAGAAATGAGAATAATACAACTTTGAGTAAGGGGGAGTAATAATGTAGGAAACATGGGATAAAAAATCTACTTAGCAGGAGTATCAAATTCAGATACAAAAAGGAAATATTTACTCAAGGGGAGTAATAGAAAAATAAGGTATGATAGGTAGTCATAAGTTTTTCAATTTTGAAATTTTTGAAATTTTGTTTGAGAGTCAAGTCATAGTTATATATTGTCTGAGTTATGCTCATAGTAAAGGATTGTATATGCATGACAACGTATTTTTCCACTCATTTCAAAGGGGGAAATTGTTAGTCTCAGATTGGTTTTGACAAGGTAGTAACAAAACACTTAGTCATTTTCTATCAATATTATAGTGCAAGTTGAGTGATCAAAGATAGTCGAGCAATTAGTGTAAGAAAAGTGATCAAATCATGTTGAGCATCAATTCCTAGAAAACGCATGTCAAGCAATATACCTAGTTAGTGTTAAGCACCAGCATGTGTTGAGTAGATAGTATGTGCTAAGTCACTCATGAGTCAAGTAGACTATACATTTCGAGTCATTCAAGAGCTGAATAAACAGTGTATGTCAAGCCATTCAAAAATTAGGTTACAGCATTAAGAATGTAGTGATGGCCGAGCATCAGAGTCTCTAGATGTCGAGTGAAAAGTTTTGGACATAATTGTTTGTAATGGCACAAACTTCTATGTAAAACATTTTTGGGTTGACATAACAATCTTTTTATGATTCTAGAAGATAAGTATGGAGGTATATTACAAATCCCTATGCAGTAAATGCAACCAATCAAATTGAGGGATGCTTTAAGTAGAAATATGGATCAACCTCAATTATTGATTCTTACCTAACCCATTCCACCTATTTTTATTTAACAAGGAAAACCCTAAAGAGTTTTTATGTGTAGAAGGAGATGAACGCTAAGTGTAGAGAGAGCATTCATGTTGGCTATAGAGGTTATGACAATGATTTGAATTGTAGAATCAATTAGAGAGAACAAACGAAAGTAGAGAGAGGACAGAGGAGACATATCTAATCAGAAGGATCAAGGATTCATTAGGAAAGAGAACATATGGCATCTAGCAACAATGTGCTAACCAAAGGATCGTGGTGCTAAATTATTTTAACAAGTGATGCATAGATAATCTCCTGATAGAGTAGTCTGAATAGACTTGTAAAAATCTCTTAACCAAGTGCTTTCTTTATTGTAATTTTAAGTCCTCTAACAAGGCACACTTTTAATAGGGTGTTGAAATCCTTTAACAAGGTGAGACCTAATAGTCTTTGTAAGCCTTTAAGAGGGTAGACTCCTAATAGGGTAGGTCATAGTTTAAGGTCAAACTCATTGTAACCATAATTGGCTAAAATTTATAGGTGTAGTAGTGAAGATTTGTGGGTATCATCCCACCCCTATTTTACCTTCTCATTGGAGGGTTTCTAGGTAACAAATTTATTGTGTCATGTGTTATTTGTGTCATGCTATGGATGCAAATGTGTAGTTAGCTATTTTATTTTATATGATAAATTATGAGATGGATGTGTGGTGAATGTTTTATGGTTAAATTTTTGAAGTGCTGGTTCACCCAGAGTTTACTTTCCCATTGTTATTTCCAGTAATCTTCCCATATGAGTCCACCTGCAAGGCATCCCAATCTATAATGTGAGACTCATCATAAATATATTTTCTTAATAATGAAACATGAAATACATCATGGATGTGTGACAGGCTTGGTAGAAAGGCTAAATGGTAGGAAATTGGTCCTATCCTCTCTAGTATCTCAAATGGTCCAACAAAACAAGGTACCAACTTAGAACCCTTTCCCAAATGGATCAGACTTTTATGTAGATGCACTCTCAAAAAAACTCTATCACTAGCTATGTACTCCCTATCTACCCTCTTTGCATCAACATACTTCTTTTGTCTATCCTAAGCCTCCCTAAGATAATGCCTAATCAAATCAACATGTTGCTCCATATCCTTGACCAAAGATGGTCCAATAGATGCTTTGTCCTTAATACTATCCCAACTCAGAGGAGTCCTGCAAGGTCTACCATACAATGCTTGATAAGGTGGCATACCAATGGATGAGTGATGCCTTTTATTATAGGAAAACTCCATAAGATGAAGGTACTCTTCCCATTTGACTTGATGATCCATAACATACATTCATAACATATCCTCCAAAGCCTGATTGACTCTCTTAATTTGTCCATCTATTTGAGGGTGATATGTTGTATTAAAATTAAGACTAGTACCTAAAGTTGTCTAAAGCTTACTCCAAAATGAAGATGTAAACAATGAGTCTTGATGAGAAATGATCTTATGAGGAATACCATGAAGTTTGACAACATTTCACAAAAACACTTGTGCTACTATGGGTGATGTAAAGGTAGTATAAACAATTGAAAATTGGGCAACCTTGATCAACATATCAACTGCCACCAAACTAGCATCATCACGATGAGAAGACATGGAGTGACCAACAATGAAGTCCATAGAAATTACCTCCCACTTGCACTCAGGTATCTCATGTGGCTATAAAAGTCCTCCTAGATGATTATTCTCTACCTTCACTATTTGGCTCTCAATACTATACTGGCAATCTACAATCTCATGCCTGGCTAATGATATAAGTGCCTCAAATTTGCATGTACCTTCTTAACACCAAGATGTGTTGCATATGGTGCTTAATGAGCCTCTAATAAAATGAGCTCACATAGATTACTAGTAAGAGGTACATAAATGCATCCTTTATATTGAAAAATTCCATTAGACTCCAAGGAATAATCTGCATACTTCTTTACTAGGGGTCTCTAAGAATGACCAATCTAAATGACCTCTATATATAACCTATCTTCAAGAAAATGGCACAAGATACACTCTTTCAAATCATTTCTAGTAGCCATGGATGATATCATATGTCATCACCTACTCAAAGTACCCACAACCACATTATCCTTCCCCTTGATGTACTAAACATATTGCAGCAAGGTGTAAACATTATCGTTTGTTTCAATTGCAATGAAGTAGGAAATATTGCTGCAAGGTGTACATAGAAAAAGGATTACAAGGAAGGTATCAAGTACAAAAATAGAAGAGAAGATGATAAGAGAGATTACAAAGACAAAGGAAAGAAGTGCTATATCGCTAAAGAGAATTCTGATGATAGTGATGATGAAGTTGTTTATGTGGCTATGAAGGACCAGTCTAATGAAGAAGAGCCTACAACACTGGTAACATGTATGAACAAGAATGACAAATGAATCATAGACAGTGAGTGCTCACACCACATGATAGGAGAAAAAAGTAAGTTTGTTGACTTTACTCAGTATGATGGAAATAGTGTTAGATTTGGAAATGATGCTCCATGTCAAATCAAAGCAAAAGGCTCCATTAAACTTACAGAGAAAATTTCATGTGATAATGCATACTATGTTGAAGGACTAAACTACAATTTGTTGAGTGTCTCATAGTTAGGAAATGTAGGGTGCAAAGTAGAATTTGGAAACAAAATTGCAAAAATATATGATACTGATGGAAAATTGATAGGAAAAGGAGATCAAACAAGAAGTAATCTATTTTATCTTGATATGGAAAATGCTGCTTGTTTTGTTGCAAAATTTGACGATGAATGGTTATGGCATAGAAGGCTATGTCATGTCAACTTTGATAATCTAGTCAATATTAGTAAAATGAAGAAAGTCAGAGGTTTACCTAAATTGAAGAAGCCTGACAACATCATGTACAAACAATGTCAGCTAGGAAAGATGACTAAGTCAAGTTTCAAGAGTAAAAACTATACATCTAAAGAAGTACTTGAGTTAGTCCATACTAATTTATGTGTTCCAATAGAAGTACAAAGCTACAAAGGAGATAAATATATAATTTTGTTTGTTGATGACTATTCCAAGATGATTACTGTTATATTCTTAAAGCAAAAATCTGATGCTTTTCAAATGTTTAAATGGTATGTGGCTAGAGTTGAAAAGGAAATAGGAAAGACTTTGAAATGCTTGAGATCAGATAGAGGTGGAGAATTCACATCAAATGAATTTGAGACATTTTGCAATGATAAAGGAATCAAGAGACAAACATCAGCTCTGAGGACTCCCCCACAGAATGGAATTATTGAGAGAAGAAATAGATATATGATTGACTATGCCAGAACATTGATGACAGAAAAGACTGTTGCTCTGAAATATTGGAGAGAAGCTATAAGTGTGGTTGTTCATACACTAAACTGAGTACAAGTCAAGAAAGGTACAAATGAAACACTTTTTGAATTATGTGCAAATGTAAACTTTGATGAGCATACAGAAGTCCAAGTTGAAGAACCAAAGAGAATGGATGACTACAAAACCTTTGTGTATTCTTATGAAGGAATGCATGTTGACGAGGATGCTATCAATCAAATTGGGATTCAACAGCAAGTTTCAATTTCAGCCAAGTCACAACCAGTGAATGTCGAGTTGCATTCAGAAGATGAGTTGCAAAATGAAGAAAATGCACATTCTGATTCTGAAGTTAGTACACATGAAAGAGATGTAGAACTACCTAACAAAGTGCATAGTGACCCTGAATCTGAAAGATCAAACATGGAAACAAGGACAACACCAAGATTATCCAAATATGTGAAAAGACATCACCCTACTAAACAGATAATTGGTGACAAAGATGCAAGACCAATGACAAGGAATAGACTAAGAAATGAATCATGTCTGTTAAGCAAATTTGAACCTAAGATAGTGTATGATGCATTACAAGATGGTGACTGGTATAAATCTATGGAAGAAGAGGTTGATCAAATAAGGAGGAACAAAACCTAGAGTTTGGTTCCCAGACCAGCTGACAAGAATGTGATTGGCACCAAGTGGGTATTCAAAAACAAGCGAGATGAAAATGGTGAGATTACTAGAAAAAAAGCCAGACTAGTATGTAAGGGTTATGCACAAGAAGAAGGATTAGACTATGGGGAAAAATTTGCCCCTGTTGCTAGAATGGAAGGAGTAAGAACTTTACTTACATATGCTGCATATAAAGGTTTTAAAGTTTATCAGATGGATCTAAAGTCTACTTTTCTGAATGGTATATTGGAAGAGGAAGTCTATATTGAACAACCAGAGGGATTTTTTGATGAGAACAATAGGGATATGGTTTGTAAACTACATAAAGCACTCTATGGTTTGAAACAAGCACCTAGAGCATGGTATGAGAGACTTCACAAATATCTTATCAAGATAGGATTTCAGAAAATGGTTGACAATAGCAATCTATATATCAAGGAAGAGAAAGGTAAAGATGTTTTGATATCTGAGATATTTTTTGATGATATAATATTTGGAGGAAAAGATGTTCTATGCAAAGATTTTGATGATCAAATGAGACATGAATTTGAGATGTCAATGTTTGGAGATACCAAATTTTTTGTTGGATTGCAAGTACATCAATTAAAACATGGTATATTTGTAACCCAATCAAAATATATCGAGGAAATACTCAAAACATTTGGTTGAGATGAATCAAAACTTGTAAGTACACCAATGGCAACAAGAAATAAGTTATCTAAGAATGATGATTCAACTGAAGTAAATCAAAAAATGTACAGATCCATGATTGGAAAACTACAATATGTTGTACATAGTAGACCAGATATTGTTTTATCTATTGGAATAGTGGCAAGATTTTCTGTAAACCCAAGAGAAAATCATCTTATGGTTGTTAAGAGAATAATGAGGTATCTAAAAGGTACAAAAGATTTTGGTTTTTACTACAAGAGGACTAAAAATTTTGATTTAAAAGCCTACACTGATGCAGATTGGGGAGGTAACATAGATGATAGAAAAAGCACCAGTGGAGGAGCACTTTTCTTAGGAAAAAGATTAGTCACTTGGACTAGTAAAAAGAAAAGTTGTACATCACAATCCACAGCAAAAGCTGAGTATGTTGCTGCTGCTATAAATAGTACAAATATTGTGTGGATCAAGCATCTATTGAAAGGAATGAAGGAAGAAATAATTGAACCTGTGATACTTTATTGTGATAACAAAAGTGTTATCAACATATCAAAGAACCCTATGATGCATGCCAAAGCAAAGCATATTGCCATCAAGTATCACTATGTAAGAGAATTGGTGGAAGACAAGCAATTGAAGATGGAATATATCAATACAGAAGAACAAATTGTTAACATCTTCGCAAAACCATTACCTAAAGATGCATTCGAATATCTTAGAGGTAAGTTAGGGGTGACACCCCTAACCAAGGCTGCTTAAGTAACAACAAGACTGCCCTACATCAAGTAAGTTGATTGATCAGATCATATAAGTTGATGCAGAGGGTACTTACTTTAGGTTTAGCCTAAAGTAATCAAAGTACTGACATTCCAAACAAGTCACAAGCAACATGACAGAGGGAGATAATGGAAGTTCTTGTAAATGCTACAGTTGCATGATAAGATGTTGAAATAATGTGTCTTTGGCATTATTGTCAAAGATGGAGAAATAGCAGAAACTAATCAAAGCAAAGAAAGAGGGAGAAAGTAGAAAATAGAGGGGACTGATTAAAGAGGGAGAAAATAGCTACAATTGGTCAAATTCCTAAAATAGAGGAATAGCAGACACTAATCAGCTCTCAAAAGGAATAGCTTAGGAGACTAAATCAAAGATAGATCAGAAGGAATAAGATTAGAGGGAAATCCAAAAGTCAACAAGTTTTCTTTTTAGCATTTGACTTACTGTTTTAGCCTACTTAAAATTTTGATAACTTGGTTGATCAGTCAGTTTTGGTTGATCATTTTGGTTTGCCATCAATGTCAAAGAGGGAGATTGTTGTAATCTGATTGAAACAGATCATTGTATGAAAGATATTGTTGCTACAGAATGTGTTCAATCATTATTTTGGCACTAATGTCAAATCTGATATGTGTTGGAATGGCAATTTCTTATAAGATCCAAGCACTATCACATAGTCGATTAATGAGGAATCAATAAGATGTAACAAAAGCACCTAAGGGAAAGGTTGAGTTATGGTTTTATAATGAAGTGCAAAGATCAGTTAAGACAATGATAAAGTGATGTATTGAAAATATATGGGAAGATCAAGTGTCAAGTAAAAATCAAGTGTTGCGTAAAAATCAAGTGCCAAGTAAAAATCAAGTGTCGAGTAAACATCAAGTGCCAAGTCAAGATCAAGTGTTGAGTTGTGTTCATGTGCCAAGCATCAGAAAGTCAAAAGTGCTGAGCTGCTGCATTACTTTGAAAAGTCAAAGATTCACCAGATCTGAGCTGACATGGTTTTTATCTAGAATTTTGTGAACCAGATAGAAGATAAGAATGATGAGCTAGTGGCACAAAACACTATGTAAAACATTTTTGGTGAATAAAGTTGGATTCTAGAAAAAGTTTCTAGATAAAAATGAGATATGGGATAGATACATTGTATCCTACCTAATCCATGGAACCCCTAAAGTTGGAAAGGGAGAATCGAGTGAGAAAAATATTCCAAATTTCTATTTAAGGAGTCATAAGGTCACAAAGCAAAGGAGTTGGTCAAGCATGAAAGAATGAAGTGTTGAAGAAGGTGCTAAGGAGGAAGAGAGCATAGAAACTGAAGTGTGATCTGAAATCAGCAAGTTATGTTGTGAGTTGTATCAGATCAAAAGCTCTTATTGTTACTCTCTAGCAATTGTAACAGTTAGTATAAATCCTATGGACTTAGGTTGGTTTAATAGCCATGTTGTAAATCCTTTAATAGGGTGACATTCCAAGTGAATGTTCCAAAGTCCTTTGACCATGCCCATTCCTAATAGTATGGTGAAATCCTCTAACAAGGTCACATTTAACAATGTGTTGTAAGCCTTTAACAGGGTAGGCCTTTAACAGAGCATCACTTTAGAAGAGTGAGAATTGAGTAGCATGTTATTGGTAGTTTTTCTTGAATTGGGTTTCCACATAAATCACTGTGTCATGTGTTGATCTTGCATGTTTTATTCCTGCATGTTGATTTATTTTAACTTGCTAAGATGGTTGTTTTAAGCTTGGATGGATGAGTAGTTTAATGGGCTCACTGTAATTAGTGAAATATTATTAATAGGGCATTTAGACCTTGGATAATTGATTCACCCCCCCCCCCCCCCCCCCAGTTATTCTAAAAAATTTCCAACACCTCTAGTCTGGCTAGATCCACTAAGACCACCCCTATTAGACTATTGAGTCCTACCTAGTTGTGCGTAAGTGGTCTATGTCTTATGATCCCATTTAGGGCCATGAGATAGCCACTGTTGCTTAGGTTCAGAGTCCCTAGATCCCTATGAAAATCCATGTCTATAATAATGATGTGGCTAAGGATCCTTCTTATTGATTCCTATTCCCTTTCCAAGGGGGCTTCTGCTAACCTAAAAAGTGTCCTAAGTTATTTTGGTTCTGAAACTAATTTCATCCTCTTTTATGGATATCCTTTGCTACTAGGTTATCTCAACTACCTCTCTAAAGGTAGATGGAAAATCTAATTGAATTGAATCCTAAAGGGGTACTTTAAGTCCCTTAATAAAATGATGAGTACATAGCTTCGCATCCCTCATATACTCAACATATAGAAGGAGCTTGAGAAACTTATGCTTATATTGTGCTACTATAAGTCCTCTCTTTTGTAAGTCATGAAATGTTTCTAGTTGTCTCTGTCTAAAATGCTCAGAAAGATACCTATCCCTAAACCTACTCAAAAAGGACTCCCATGCAAGAGTGCCAACTTGAACCTCACCTAAAGCCTCCTCCTACTACCACTAGGATCAAGTTGACTCACTGAGGAGATGTATTGCAAGTCACACCTTCAAATTGCTACCATAAGGATGTAATCCAAAAGATTGATGTAAACTCTATAACCATGCCTCTATACTGACACCATCAATATCTCCCTTGAATATGAGAGGTTGAAGTCAAATCAACTTCCTGATCTCATCGCCAATGTCTCTAAGAGCTCTCTCCACTATGTATGCCACTAGATTAGGATGTGGCAATACCTGCTGAACTAACTCAACCTCGTGATCATCATAACCCTCAACACAAATAGGTGGAGGACTCTTGGTCCTCTCCTTGGTAACTATCCTATGGTTTCGTAAATTGCTCTACTCTGACTATGGTAGTACAAGTGGTAAGAATTGTTGAGAAACTCCAATTAGGTTATGTAGTGCATCAAAAATATCATGCTTAGGGTTCAGAGGTGGATACATGATCCCCTTTAGAAACCTCAACCTCCTACTCTATCTCAATATTTACCAAATGAGAGGCTCTAGGTGCCCTACCTTGTTGACCACCTCGACTAGCTTGATTGACTCATGTGACAACTGGCATCCTACACAACATTTGAAGTTTTCCATAAATTGAACATAAAAGGGGTAATTTGATCATTCATTATGTGAGGAGTAGTCATATCTTGTTAAATAGAGATAAATTTACTATGTTTCCTATTATAGCACTATTAATCATTGTTGTTCAAAGATTGCAAACAACTTTTTCTAGTGAACTACTAAGTTATTCAAAGACATAACTCAATTGTAAAGTAATTATGTTGATTTCAAGTTTGAATGTTTTGATAAGTACATGGTTAAGCCTCATGTTGAAAACTGGAGTGTAACTTGTGTAGATGCTTAAAATTATCCCAAGCACTATATTCATTTATTTCATATTACCCCTGAAATTATAATTAATTAATTATATTGATCATATTCTTCTACTTATTTAATTAAATTTATTTAATTAAATAATTTTACATTCATAATGTATTTAAATTTAATTTAAATACTTCCCTCCTTAATGTATTAAATTTATTTAATACATGATCCTCCATAAATCCCCTTTTAAATAAATTCCAATTTATTTAATTCCCTTCATCTTATTAAATTCTCTAAACCTATGATTAAATTAAATCATACTTAATTTAATCTTAAACCTAGCCTAAAACCTAGTCTACAACCATCACTTTCATCCTTCTAAGCTTATTCACTACTTAATCTCACTTAATACCTTAAACACCTTGTTAAACCCCCTTTTAATCCTAAGTGTGTGCTCGCACATGTGTGAGGAACCCTCACACTTTACACACCCCTCATTCCTTCCACACCTCTTATGTCTTTGTCCCCCCCTCCTCTCTTCAAGTTTGCTCACACATGTGTGAGAAAACTTTTAATGTTGACCACTTGCATGGCTTGCTCACATGGCTCCCATGTGGCACCTATGTGGATGCCACATAGATGCCACCTCACCAAGGCCTCTCTCAAGCCTATAAATAGAGCCCTTGCCTCAAGCATTTTCATCTCCCTCACATTAATTGTTATCATGTTATTTTCATGTTGCATACTAACCTTTGGTAGTTGATAGTTTTCATTGCATTTGCATTCTTAGATTAGCTTGTTTCTTACATTTTCATTCTCATTTCACTTGCATATTAGATTAGTTTCTTTCTTGAATTTCCACCTCCATATCCTTGAATGCTCTCAAGCATGGCTACATCCATAGCCATTGTTTGAGGTATTCTGCATTCATTTAGCATAGGATCATTATCATACTTGCATGTTTCTATCAAGAAATTCACCATAGTTGTGTTTTGGGAGAGCACATCAACATCCCTCCAATCTAAACACACCAACAAGGCCTCTCATGGGTGTCTTTGTTGAGCTATTTGAGGTTTCTTAAGGACTTGGTCTATTGGTTGCTTTGAATTGCAAAACTCAAGCGAGTTTTAGTTAGTCTTCATTGTATTTGAAAAACATCATATATGCATATTGGCTAACATTTTCTTATTTTCTCTTGCTCCCAACAGGTCTAGTTTTCTTGCATACATTTTGACATGCCTAGTGGGACCCACATCCCTATTTTCCTTTCAAAAATCTATCAAGAATTTGCAGCTTGTCACCAAAAATCCACACATTGTCATTTTGTGCAGCAAGCAGTGTCATTTGCATTTTGTCATCTATGCAGACTAGTGTTTATGCAGACCAGCGTCTATGAAGATCAGTGTCTTTTCCCCACCTATTATGAATTGAACCCTAGTTATGTCATCTACAAAACCTAAGTTTTCTACATGGTGGGTGGATTTGAATTGCTAAAAAACTCAATCTATCATCTGTGTTGTATACATTGTCGTCTACATTGTGGGCACACCTGAACTTGCTAAAAACCCAAACTATCATCTTCATTTACAAATTATCGTCTGTGATCTATACTTTTTTGTTTGTGTTTTTTGCTAGGTCACTTTTTTCATCTACAAGTTTTAGAATCTCTAATCCTAAACTATCATCTGTGCCTGACAAAGTTGCCACATGTCTACAAGCTATATAGCCTATAACTTGTCATCTACATGTTATGTCGTCTGCACAGTTTTGTCATATATGCCTATAGTCTGTTGTCTCTGATTTTTGGTAGATTTTTTAAATTTTAAATACATTATTCATTGACTGGTTGTTTTATAGGGATTTCTAACAAATTTACATTGCAGGAAATAGACTTTGGAAGGCTTAAAAATAAACTCATAGTGATTTTTATCACTTTGGAAATTTGTAGTGATTCTTATCACTTTAAGATTAAAGGGTTAATGAACTTGTATGAATAACCATTTGTCCTTGAATGTATGTTGCAAATCCAAACACACTCTTGAATGCCATTAAAGAAATGAACAATCTTTTCATTGGAATGCATGCTTAGGGTAGACAACATTTAGATTTGGTACATAAAATGAACTCATACACTCTTAAATGCCTTAAGGAAATTGACATGAATGTCTAGGATAGAAAACATTTAGATTTGGTGCATAAAATGAACTCATACACTCTTGAATTCCTTAAGAAAATTTACATGAATGTCTAGGATAGAAAATATTTGGAATTGGTGCTTAAAATGAACTCACACAATCTTGAATGACTTAAGGGAATTGGTTTCATTTTTAGTAATTTGCTTATGTTCACAAGCGATTTACTTTCTTGTTGATGAATCTACACTTTTTATGTTGATAATGATTTCAAGGCGGAAAGAATATTGTATGCTATAAACACATGTATCTTCAAAGTAGATTACAAAACCTAAAGCTTCATTGGGAAAGAACAAGTATCTTTTAAACCTAAAGGCCACTAATATATTCTCTCTCCTTGCACCTTCGAGTAATCTTGGGTGCACAAGAAATAAATGGTCTTGTTTTTCTTCTTTTTAGAAGGTCTACTTGGGGATTTCATCACCCCTTGGGACGATCTCAAATCCAGTGTTCTGGTAGAGTATAAGAATCGGGAGGTGAATCGAAAGAAACCTCTCTTGGAAGTAAAATCTTGTAACTCTTGGCTAAGCCCCAAAGAATTTTATACCTTTAGGGAGTGAAGGTGGAGATTTGGGTTACTATCTCCCCCTAATTGTGTGGAATTATTTTCTTTCATCTACAAATTTGGGCCTCATGTACCTTGTGTATATCAAAGAAGCTCTTTAGATAAGCCTTGTAAATCCTAGTTGCAGCCTCATTAGGATTGTTGGCATGTTCTATGTGCCTAATTGTTTAAACATTCAAAACCAACACCAAACATTAAACAAGTACAAAAAAAAAGAGTGAAATTATGAGCTAAACTTTAGTGAGTGAAACAGTGGTAAGTGGGTCCTCTTGACTAACAATTATTTTCAAGAGTTTTATATTGGTCTAGCAATTGAAATTGATTGAGTCTAGTTATAGTTTGTGCTTGAAATTGGGTTTTTTTTTGTTCTTGCCATGACTGACAAAATCAAACATAAGATGGTGAAATTGTCCAAACCATTTGTCTACAAGGAAAGGAAAAACCTAGCACACAGTGATAAACAATTCTGATATGCTATCAAAGATATCCATAAAGAAGTGGCTAAACAAGATCGTTATGATAGAATTGAGTACAATGCAAAACTGTGAAATTGGTCTACCTTCCTAGGAGTGAAACCCAAGTTTTTGTTCCCAGTAAGTGAGGATTGAGTTAACCGCATAAGTGACCACCACACATTCATTTTCATTTTCCAAATTTCTAGTCTTCCATTCACAAATTTTCCTCTAGAGAGCTTGATAATTTGAACCTAAAAACTTTGGCATAAGAACACCTTTCAATGTCATAACACTAGACCTTTTGACCACAAGAAAACACTTACCACTCATTTGGGATCACAAGTCCATTGCCAAATAGTGGATAGTCAATTTGGTTTCTTCTCTTGCCTAAAGATCACTTGACCACCTTTGGTAGGAGAGAGATACTTTTAGCCTATAATCACACTTTTTTTGCTAAATCAAGGTCTTTTTTTTACATCTAGGTTATTGGCCCCTTTCATTGTGTAAGGTTTAGTAGTTCTCCCACACATTCCTCTCTTTCTTCCATAGTCTTCCACCCATTGCTTTGGTCACTATTGTATGGTACATACACGATCTAGAAAATTCACATTTAATCCCATGTCTCACTTATTGGAGTCATTAAGGAAAAAATAGATGGAGAATCCTTTTCCTCCACCCACAACATCATTGGGGGGAGCATTTCCCTCTAGTTCAAACTTTGGTATGGCTAGTTTAACATCCACATAAGAACCAAAAGATCCTTTCTATAACATAACTATGGAACTAATGACAAAGAAGTATACCAAGAGGAAAACCCTATTGACAACAACAATATCCCTAATGATGTCTGAATGTACCTTGTAGATCCATACAATGTCCAAATGATGGAAAAATCTATTAGGGCAAACAAGACTGATATCTTCCTAACCTTGGTTAAAGATGGTGTTAATGTCCCTACAAGCTTTGATGAAACAATCTTGGTTATATAGATTATGAAAGGTGGTGCCCTCATATTGCCAAACATAACCCAAGCATCTAGCTAAGGACCAATAGTGACAACTAGTGCTACATCCACATCAAGTGGCACCACACAACTGGCATTCCAATTAAGTGCAAAACATATCCAACAAATCATTAGTGTCGTACCCAACACTACTATGCATGCTAGTATTCCGCAGTCCACCTTAAAAGTTCCAATTGTAGGATGCTTAAACATTGGGAAAATTCCTACTCAACAAATGGAAATTCCAACACAACCAATGTATTCCACTTATTCAAAAATTCCAACAAGTGTGGTGAAAACATCTATGCCAATTCCAACAATTGCATATCAATACATTGGCCAAAGTGGAGTACTCCCACCACCTCACAATATATTTGAAACTCCTTATAGCTTGGGAGGTGGACTTACAAATTCTCAACAATCACAAGTGCAACCAAACCAAGATTTAGCCCATCAATTGCATGAACTTTGAAACTTGCTACATTCCATGACCAACAAAGGGGTAAAAGATTTCTCTTTTGAGGAAGTTTGTCCCTTTCCATTTGATAGATCTATTAGCATGATACCATTCCCACCAAACTTTGAGATTCCTAAATTTGAAAAATACACTGGAGAAACATGTCCTATCACACATCTCAAGGAATTCTTAGTTTTGTGCCAAGAGGTAGCCTATAATGAAGATTATCCTAAGAGGCTCTTCACACAAAGTCTTGGAGGCCCCGCCTTAGAGTGGCTAATGAACTTACCCAAGGGTTCCATTACCTCTTTCAATAATTTAACAGGGAATTTTGTAGCACAATACTCTTACAACATTGAACATCATGCCTCGTTAAGTGATTTGTGTAACATAAAACAAAGAAATGGTGAAACATTTGCCAACTTTCTACAATGGTGTAGACATCTTGCTAATTGCATGCCCTATAAAATTGATGATTCCCACCTCGTGGATATATTTATCAAAAACTTGAAACCATAGATGTCTTTTCACATGAAGATGGAAAACCCTAAAGATTTTTCTACATTAGTCAAGAAGGGCAAGAGCATTGAAAATGGGCTTTTAGACAAAGGTGTCATTAAACATTATAGCTCGTCATCCTCAAACAATGACACAAACAACAATAGAAAACACAAATTTTTGTCCAGAAACAAAGGTTTCACACATGATGGTGTCACTGATGTTAAAAATGTACAAAACCTTCAAGGAGGAAACAACAACAACTATCGTAACCGACTTAACAACTATTCAAACCATGATAATCAGAATCAAAACAATAAAAAATCTCGCAATCAAACACTATTTCTCCCTCACAACAACAACAATTATAATGATAACTATGATTAAAATAGGAAGTTCACTAACATTCATGAACCCCTAGAAGCCATATTCCAAAAATTAGTGGATCACAATTTGATGGTATTTCTCAACACATGGCCCTTTGATGAAAATCAACCCAAATCAAAATGGTATAGGGAAAATGAATATTGCAAATACCATCACATCAAAGGACATGAAATAAACAAGTGTATAAAGCTCAAAGTCTTCATTCAAAATCTTGTTGATGATGCAAAAATTGAGGTAAAAGGAGGGCCATCCTCTTAAAATGTTAAGCTGAAGATATTCCAAAAGCCATTTCTTAATCACAACAATAACAATAACAACAATGGAAACAACAATGCGAACAATGCAAATCAAGCTTCCACATCAAATGTGTTGCCCTATGACTATTCTACTAACCACATATCAGGGTTTGACTCCTTGTGTGGTAAAATAGAAACCAACGATATATGTGGTTTTGACTCCATGTGTGGCCACATTGAAGAGGTAGACACTCATGTGAATACCCTTGTCCTACAAGCAGCTAGTTGTGATGCAACCACTCAATGGGGAAGACTTATTTTGCAAGCTATCACTCCCAACCCCACTAATCCATTAGTTCCACATGTTCCTACCATGCCATCCACCTCACAAAGGCCTACTTCTCACTATGATGTGTTGTCCTAGTTAGGTAAGACTCCTACAAAAATATCCATTTGAGAGCTCCTAACCTCATCACCCATATTGAATTGATAATAAGAGTTGTTGGAATGATAAAGAATGTTCTCAATCATTGTTTTGTCATTGATGTCAAACTTGCTACTTGCAAGAATGAAAATTGCTTTAGTGATCCAAATACTATCAATTAGTTGGTTGACAAGGTGGTGGCAATCAATAAGATGTAACTAGAACACCTAGAGAAAGGTTGAAGTTATGATGTTGTAATGAAGTACTAGGATCAGCTAAGCCATTGATGAAAAAGTGTATTTGATAACATACTATAAGATACAGAAAAAAGGGCACACTGAAACATATTAAAGAGGTTAGGTGTTAGCTAAGTCTTTTACAAAGCTCAACTAAGAGAAGGTGCCGAGTATATCATATAAGCCGAGTGATCTTCAGGTGCTGAGTATATCATATAAGCGGAGTGATCTTTAGGTGCCGAGTAAAGAGTAGGCACCGAGTAACACAGTTTTCTGTAGGTGCTGAGTAACACAGTTTTCTATAGGTGCCGAGTAACACAGTTTTCTGTAGGTACCGAGTAACACAGTTTTCTGTAAGTGCCAAGTAACACAGTTTTGTGTAGATTCTGAGTAACACTGAGATGTCGAGCATCAGTAAAACAAATAATGTTGAGTTGCTACATTATTTTGAAGATCAAAGATTTTCCAGAACTAAGTTGACAAGGTTATTACTTAGAAGTTTGTAAATTAAATAGAAGATAAGAATGATGAGCTGGTGGTACAGAACACCATGTAAAACATTTTTGAGGATACAGCTGGCGAAGTTTCTAGAAGAGAACAAGATATGGGGTAGATACATTGTATTTTACCTAATCCATATTGAAACCCTAAAAGTGAAGAGGGAGAATTGAGTGGCAAAGGCATATCAGATCTCTATATAAGGAGTCATTAGTTAATGAAAAAAATGAGAGAGGGGTGGTCAAGCATGAAAGTGTAAAGTGCTGAAGAAGGTGGAAAAGACGAAAGAGAGCATAGTTATTCTGTTTCAGTAAGAAGACCCCTGATATGGATGCATTAGTACAGTGAGTTAGAAGACTCAAGGAGACAAATCTTGAATAGATGACAAGCAGTCAGAGCTGAAGAGATAAAAGCCAAGCATAAGGACTAAACTGAAAGTGTGATCTGAAATTTGCAAGGTATGTTGTAAGTTATATCAGATCAAAAGTTCATTGTTGTTACTTTCTATCAATTGTAACAATTAGTTTAAATCCTATGGACTTAGGTTGGTTTGATAGCCATGAGATAAATCCTTTAACAGGGTGACATTCCCAGTGAATGTTCTAAAGTCCTTTAACCAGGCCCATTCCTAACAGTTTGGTGAAATCCTCTAACAAGGTCACATTTAATAGTGTGTTGTAAGCCTTTAATAGGGCAGGCCTTTAATAGGGCATCACTTTAGAAGAGTGAGAATCAAGTAGCATGTTACTGGTGATTTTTCCCAAATTGGGTTTCCATGTAAATCATTGTGTCATGTGTTGATCTTGCATGTTTTACCTTTGCATGTTGATTTACTGTAACTTGCTAATATGATTGATTTAAGCTTGGATGGTTAAAAGGTTTATGAGTTCACTACATTTGGTATAAAAAAAAAAAAAAAGTTTTATTAGGGCATTTGGGACCTTGAATAACTGATTCACCCCTCCTCTCAGTTATTCTAAAAGATTCTAACAATTGGTATTAGAGCAAACTGCTGATTCAGTTTAAAAGGACTAGAAGCAGAAAAGATCAAAATGCCTAAGACCCAAGCTCAACAAAGACAACTTTGTTGCATGGCAAAGTTTGATGAAACTACATCTTGGATCCATAGGAGATTATGCCCAAAAATCAATTATTACTGAACATGTCAATACAACAAGTGCTCCTACTGTAGAAGATATGAAAAACAAGCAAGAACATAACCAGACAATGTTGGAGATTGCCTCTGCACTTAGCTATGTTGAATTTGATGATATCAAAGGATGTGACACCGCATTCAAAATGTGGAAAGCCCTATCAGACATCTATGGAGGAGATCAAAATGTACAAAGAGCAAAAAGAGAAAGTCTCAGAGGAAAATTTGATGATATGAGAATGGAAGAAAATGAGAATGTTGTTCAATACGGTGCAAGAATAAAAGAAGTCGTAAGTGCGATAAGATGTTTGGGTGGTCAATTGGATGAAGATACTGTTCATAGTAAGTATTTGAGAACCTTGCTCCCTATCTATGCTATTAGAGTATCAGCAATACATGAACTAAGATGTGTGCCAAGAAACAATCTAAGTTTTGAAGGTATCATAGGAAGACTCACTGCATTTGAGTTATCTAACTTTGACAACTACAGACCTGATAATGTTGAATCTGCTTTCAAGGCCAAGTTATCATTGAAAGATGCTGAACAGGTGAAATCTAAGAAGGGAAGAAAGATGAAATATGTATCCAGTGACAGTAGCACAGATGAGGAAGATGTGGATCAATTAGAAGCTTTACTAGCTAGAAGATTTCACAGAGGTAAAGGAAAATTCAAAAGTAAGATGCCTATCATTTGTTTCAATTGCAATGAAGTAGGCCATATTGCTGCAAGATGTCCACAGAAAAAGGATTACAAGGAAAGCAACAAATACAAGAACAGAAGAGATGATGACAAGAAAGATTACAAAGAAAAAGGTAAGAAGTGTTACATTGTTGAAGAAAATTCTGATGACAATGATGATGAAGTTGTTTATGTAGCCATGAAGGACCAATCTGATGAAGAAGAAGCCACAGCACTAATGACTTGTATAAACAAAAATGACAGATGGATCGTAGATAGTGGATGCTCACATCACATGACAGGAGACAAAAGTAAGTTTGTTAACTTTACTCAGTATGATGGAAATAGTGTTAGATTTGGTAATGATGTCCCTTGTCAAATCAAAGGAAAAGGTTCCATCAAGCTCACAGAACAAATCTCATGTGACAATGCATACTATGTTGAAGGATTAAACTACAATTTACTGAGTGTCTCATAGTTAGGCAATATAGGATGCAAAGTGGAATTTGGAAACAAAACTGCAAAAATCTATGATACTGATGGTAAACTAATAGGAAAAGGAGATCAAACGAAGAGTAATCTATTTTACCTTGATATGGATGATGTTTCTTGTTTTATTGCAAAATTTTATGATGAATGGTTATGGCATAGAAGATTATGTCATGTCAATTTTGATAATTTGGTCAACATTAGTAAAATGAAGAAAGTCAGAGGTTTACCAAAATTGAAGAAGCCTGATAATATTATGTGCAAACAATGTCAACTAGGAAAGATGACAAAGTCAAGTTTCAAAAGCAAAAACTATACATCTAAGGAGATACTTGAGTTAATTCACACTGACTTATGTGGTCCAATGGAAGTACAAAGCTATAGAGGAGATAAATACATCATGTTATTTGTTGATGATTATTTTAGGATGATGACTGTCATGTTCTTAAAACAAAAATCTGATGCTTTCCAAATGTTTAAATGGTATGTGGCTAGAGTTGAAAAGGAAGCAGGAAAAAGCTTGAAATGTCTAAGATCAGATAGAGGTGGTGAATTCACATCAAATGAATTCGAGATATTTTGTAATGACAAAGGAATCAAAAGACAAACGTCAGCTCCTAGAACTCCCCCACAGAATGGAATTGCTGAAAGAAGAAATAGATCTGTAATTATGGTATGGTCACTCACCCAATGTAAAACATTTCAAAGTGTTTGGTTGTAAATGTTTTATTATTAAAGATGTTAGAAATGGAAAATTTGATGCAAAAAGTGATGAAGGTATATTTCTTGGTTACTCCACAAGAAGTAAGGCATATAAGTGTTTGAATGTTAACACTAACAAAATTGTGGAAAGTACAAATGTAAATTTTGATGAGCACACAGAAGTTCAAGTTGAAGAACCAAAGAAAATGGAAGAATACAGAACCTTTGTGTACTCTTATGAAGGAATGATTGCTGAGGAGGATGATGTCAATCCAATTGAAACTCAACAACAAGTATCAGTCTCAGCCGAGTCTCAACCAGTGAATGTCGAGCTGCATTCAAAAGCTAAGTTGCAGAATGAAGGAAATGAACAATCTGATTCTGAAGACAGAATACATGATGAAGAACAACTAGACAATGAAGTGCAAAGTGATCCAGAATCTGAAAGATCAAACATGGAAACAAGGACAGAGCCAAGATTATCCAAATATGTAAAAAGACATCACCCTGCTGAACAAATAATTGGTGACAAAGATGCAAGACCAATGACAAGGAACAGACTAAAACATGAATCATGTCTAATTAGCACATCTGAACCCAAGACAGTGTATGGTGCATTACAAGATGATGACTGGTATAAAGCTATGGAAGAAGAAATTGATCAAATAAACAAAAACAAAACCTGGAGTTTGGTTCCCAGACCAACTGACAAAAATGTGATTGGCACCAAGTGGGTATTTAGGAATAAGCTAGATGAGAATGGTGAGATTACCAGAAACAAAGCTAGACTAGTATGCAAGGGTTATGCTCAAGAAGAAGGAATAGACTATGGAGAAACATTTGCTCCTGTTGCTAGGATGGAAGGAATAAGAACCTTGCTTGCATATGCTACCTACAAAAATTTTAAATTCTATCAGATGGATGCAAAATCTGCTTTCTTGAATGGTATACTAGAAGAAGAAGTCTACATTGAACAACCAGAAGGATTTGTTGATAAAAACAACAGGGATATGGTGTGTAAACTACACAAAGCACTTTATGGTTTGAAACAAGCACCAAGAGCATGGTATGAGAGACTTCACAAGTATCTAGTGCAAATTGGATTTGAAAGAACTGATGATAATAGCAACATGCACATCAAACCAGAAGAAGGTAAAGACATTATTGTATCTAAAATTTTTGTGGATGACATAGTATTTGGTGGAAAGGAAGTACTTTGCAAAGGCTTTGCTAACAAAATGAGACATGAATTTAAGATGTCTATGTTTGGAGAAATCAAATTTTTTGTTGGCTTACAAGTACATCAACTCAAAAATGGAATATTTATTACACAATCAAAGTACATCAAAGAGATTCTTAAAATGTTTGGACTGGAGGAATCCAAACCAGTCAGCACACCAATGGCCACAGGAAATAAGCTGTCCAAAAATGACGAGTCAGCTGAAGTCAATCAAACAATGTACAGATCCATGATTGGAAAATTACAATATGTAGTACACAGCAGACCAGACATAGCATTAGTAGTTGGAATAGTGGATAGGTTCTCTGCTAATCCTAAAGAAAACCATCTTATAGCAATAAAAAGAATAATTAGATATCTCAAAGGAACAGATAACTTTGGTCTATACTACAAAAAGAGTGAGAAATTTGAACTCAATGCATACACTGATGCAGATTCGGGAGGAAACATTGATGACAGAAAAAGAACAAGTGGAGGTGCATTATTTTTAGGCAAAAGGCTAGTTACCTGGACTAGTAAGAAACAAACATGCACATCCCAGTCCACTGCAGAGTCAAAATATGTGGCAGCTATAGTCAATTGCACAAACATTGTATGGCTCACACATCTATTGAATGGAATGAAAGAAGAGTTAACCAAACCTGTGATATTAAATTGTGACAATACAAGTGCTATAAACATATCCAAAAATCCAGTAATGCATGCAAAAACCAAGCACATTGCAATCAAGTATCATTATGTCAGAGAATTGGTAGAAGACAAACAAGTGAAGCTGGAGTACATTCACACAAAGGAACAAATTGCAGATATTTTCACCAAACCATTGCCCAAGGATGCTTATGAATATCTTAGAGGAAAGTTGGGGGTAATACCCCTAACTCAAGCAGTTTAAGGCAACAAGGATGCTGCCTTGCATCAACAGAAATCAAACATTGGAACAGTAACAGGTTGATGCAAAGGATGACAGCAGGAACAGAAACTCCAAATTAGTCACAAGCATGGTGACTGAGGGAGAAAGACAAAGAAAAAGCCAAAGCTTATATTTTGCATGATAAAGATGCTTCATCTTTGGCATTTATGTCAAAGAGGGAGAAATATGATGAAACTGATCTATGCAAAGAAAGAGGGAGATATATATGAAAGAGGGAGATGTATGTAATCAGTAGTAAAGATGCAGCAACACAGAAAAGAAGCAAATAATATATACAATAAGTTTTGGTGGTAACTAAGTTGATCCATTGATCAGTTTGGTTTGCCATCAATGCCAAAGAGGGAGATTGTTAGAAATGATTGAATTGATAATAAGAGTTGTTGGAATGATAAAGAATGTTCTCAATCATTGTTTTTTCATTGATGTCAAACTTGCTACTTGCAGGAATGACAATTGCTTTAGTGATCCAAATACTATCAATTAGTTGGTTGACAAGGTGGTGGCAATCAATAAGATGTAACTAGAACACCTAGAGAAAGGTTGAAGTTATGATGTTGTAATGAAGTACTAGGATCAGCTAAGCCATTGATGAAAAAGTGTATTTGATAACATACTATAAGATACAGAAAAAAGGGCACACTGAAACATATTAAAGAGGTTAGGTGTTAGCTAAGTCTTTTACAAAGCTCAACTAAGAGAAGGTGTCGAGTATATCATATAAGCCGAGTGATCTTCAGGTGCCGAGTATATCATATAAGCCGAGTGATCTTCAAGTGCCGAGTAAAGAGTAGGTACCGAGTAACACAGTTTTCTGTAGGTGTCGAGTAACACAATTTTCTGTAGGTGCCGAGTAACACAATTTTCTGTAGGTACTGAGTAACGCAATTTTCTATAAGTGCCAAGTAACACAGTTTTGTGTAGATGCCGAGTAACATTGAGATGCCAAGCATCAGTAAAACAAATAATGCCGAGTTGCTACATTATTTCAAAGATCGAAGATTCGCCAGAACTAAGCTGACAAGGTTATTACTTAGAAGTTTGCAAATTAAATACAAGATAAGAATGATGAGCTGGTGGCACAGAACACCATGTAAAATGTTTTTGAGGATACAGCTGGTGAAGTTTCTAGAAGAGAACAAGATATGGGGTAGATACATTGTATTTTACCTCATCCATATTGAAACACTAAAAGTGAAGAGGGAGAATTGAGCGGCAAAGGCATATCAGATCTCTATATAAGGAGTCATTAGTTAATGAAAAAAATGAGAGAGGGGTGGTCAAGCATGAAAGTGTAAAGTGTTGAAGAAGGTGGAAAAGAGGAAAGAGAGCATAGTTACTCTGTTTCAGTAAGAAGACGCCTGATATGGATGCATTAGTACAGTGAGTTAGAAGACTCAAGGAGACGAAGCTTGAATAGATGACAAGCAGTCAGAGCTAAAGAGATAAAAGCCAAGCATAAGGACTAAACTGAAAGTGTGATCTGAAATCTGCAAAGTATGTTGTAAGTTATATCATATCAAAAGTTCATTGTTGTTACTTTCTAGCAATTGTAACAATTAGTTTAAATCCTATGGACTTAGGTTGGTTTGATAGCCATGAGATAAATCCTTTAACAGGGTGACATTCCAGGTGAATGTTCTAAAGTCCTTTAACCAGGCCCATTCCTAACAATTTGGTGAAATCCTCTAACAAGGTCACATTTAACAGTGTGTTGTAAGCCTTTAACAGGGCAGGCCTTTAACAGGGCATCACTTCAGAAGAGTGAGAATCAAGTAGCATGTTACTGGTGGTTTTTCCCAAATTGGGTTTCCATGTAAATCATTGTGTCATGTGTTGATCTTGCATGTTTTACCTTTGCATGTTGATTTACTATAACTTGCTAATATGATTGATTTAAGCTTGGATGGTTAAAAGGTTTATGAGTTCACTACATTTGGTAAAAAAAAAAAAAAAAAAATTTATTAGGGCATTTGGGACCTTGAATAACTGATTTGCCCCCCCTCTCAGTTATTCTAAAAGATTCTAACAGATGTGTTGTCCTAGTTAGGTAAGACTCCTACACAAATATCCATTTGAGAGCTCCTAACCTCATCACCCATCCATAAAGAAATTTTGGTGAAGGCTCTTTTAGAGTCTCGTATCCCTAAAAATATTAATGCCTCCTAATTCACCACCATGATAGGAAACCTTGCCGCACAACTACACCTTGTCTTCATAGATAAAGATTTCCAAGGTCCTAATTGTAGACACCAAAATCCTTTAGAAAATAAAGTATTTTTATTTTCTAAAAAAGTCTCTGATGACATCATCATTAATTAATTAATTAATTATTTAATTTATTTATTTATTTATATGCCATTAAATCCCTTTATCTTAATTAAAAATATTTAATTAAGGAATCCCTCCCAAAAATGTTTAAATCTTATTTAAACATTATTTCCTTATTTATTAATTATTTAATTAATAAATTGACCAAAAATTCTAAAATAAATAAAAAAATTATTTTTTGCCCAAAACTTGGCCAATTTCCTTAAGACCACTAACCTCTTCCAAAATCTTCTAATCCTTCTTTAATTTTGATTAAAGTCTAATCCCATCATTTCCTACCCCTAATCCCAACTCAAAATATTTAATTAAGATTAAATATTAATCCTCATGTTTATTAAAAAAATTTAATAAATATCTCCTCAACCCAAACCCTTGAAATAAATAAAACTTTATTTATTTCCTAAAAATCTAATTTATCCTCATCCTAAGAAGTTATAGACTCTTCTAGAAAGTCTTCATCCTCATCCTAGAAAGTTTTAGACATCTTCTAGAAAGTCTTTATCCTCATCCAAAGTCTAGACTCTTCTAGAAGATGTCTTTAAACCTAATCCTAATCCCCTCCTAACCTTATCACATTCCTTAAAACTGGGTTAAGACTTACTAACCCAAACCAAAGTTAACAAATATCTCCTCCTTCACCCACCCTCATTTATTGCCATCCACTTGCCCATCTCTAATAAGCCTAATCTAATATTAACCCAAGCCTAATCCAAGCCTTAATCATTTGCACATTCCTAAGTCAAGCTTAAGACTTTCTTAATCCAACCCAAGTCAAATATCTCAACTCTCTCACAAATATCCCAACCATAAAACTTTATGAAGCCCACAAAGCCATAAATGACTCTTACAAGCCCATTTATTACTCTTACAATCCATTATGAGGGTCTTTATGAGCTTTGAGCCTCCTTTGTTGACCCCTCAACCCCTCTTGCTCTAACTAATGACCCTGTGACATGTGTCACTCCCTGATTGGCTGTAAGGAAGCACAATCCATGTGTTCTCCTCTCATTCAATCTAAACCTTCCATAAGCTTTCTCCCATCCTTTCATCTTAGCCCTCCATCCCTCAAGCCTTTTTCCTATTTAAGGAATCCTCTCCCAAGCCATTTTAACACAATCTAGAAAGTAAAGCCATAATTCCATTTTGAGAAGCCATTTTTACATCAAATCCATTCACCAAAATCTATCAAAAAATCCTTCATTGAAGCCCATTTGAGCATTTGAGCATACATACATAATCAAGCCATCTTAGTTATTAGACACGCCTCTACATCAAGTGATCATCCTCATTGAGAGAGCCTATCCATGGCTCATATTCTCATTTGAGGACTTCACTTTGTCTCTCATGAAGTTATGTTAAATTAGTATGCAAATGCTTTTTGATTGTTTTAATTTAGTATTTCTAACATACTAAAGTAGCATATACATTTTGACACGCTTGGTGGGACCCCGCATGGGTCATCTTCATTAGCTTTTTTATTCAAGTTTTGTATGTCATTTGCTGATTTTGGCTAATTTTTCTTGTTTTTGTGATTGGTAGGATTGTATAAATTGGTTTTGTAGGTCCACATGAGCATGAAGAAGACAAAGGAACTCATAGTCTATCTCATAGTGTTTGCAGATTTTTCAAGCTTATAGGTGGACAAAGCACTTGGATTTCTTCTTCCCCTTCTTGTCTACATTCTTCTTATTCCATCTACTTCTTATTCTTCTTCTTGTGGGAGATCTTGGCCTTTTTTTTTAAGGAAGCAAAATCATACACACTTATTTTTAGTGCTTAAAATGAACCCCCAAATCATAGTTAAATCCATTATAAAACTAAAAATTTGCAAAAAAAAAAAAAAAAAAAAGATTAACAAGTGAAACTAAACCAATCCAATCATTTGCATCCTTGCAACATCAAGGTTTTAGATGCATTCATGCAAAGTTAGGAACACTTCATTTTTGAGAATTTAAAAAGAACTTCAAGTTTCCATTTCAAAAGGTTCAAAATCAACACTAAGTGCACACTAAAATCTAAATCAAACTCAAAGCATCAATCAAGGATAAAATGAACCGCATTTGCAAATATTTTAAAGTTCTTTTAAAAATCTCATGAAAACTAAGAGTCCTAAATGGTTGCCAAAAATTTTCCTAAAAGCTTTGTTATTTGTTCCAAACAAATGTCTTGTTGCAAAATCTTGAATGTTTCTTAAGTTTTTCATGCATCAAAACAACCTAGGAATATCATTTTTGGGCTTAAAACATGCAAACTAGAACATAAAATCTTGAATGAAAACCAAAGTCCAAAGAGTCATTTTCACTTTTGAGTCCAAAACAATCTTGAATAATCTAAGGTTAAAACAAAGCACTTCAAAGTTCTTAAAACAACACGCAAAATCTAAAATCTTGAATTCTCAAAGAAAAAATTTGATTGTTTAATCACTTGTCTTTGAATGCATGTTGCTAAAATCACTCTTGAGTGCCATGGATTAAAATAAAGTTTGTTTTTTTTATGAATGCATTATTAAAACAACAACCCAATCTTGAATTCCATAGATCAAATAATCATCTTTTGGGGCATAAAAAGAATCCACATTTTAGAAAATTTCTAAGTTATAAAAACTAATTAAAGATGCTTTGAGTGAGTTTGTAGTTGGACTCACCCTCTTTAATCACCCATCAATTTAACCATTGGTTGCAGTCTCAACACCATCTATGGGGATGGGTCTACCTAAGAGTGTGTTAAGTGCTCCACAAAAATCAAACTCTACTTACTTGTGTTTTTATTAGTTTTTCTAATTTAGAAAATTCCTTGAATGCACATTAGATTCACTAACACTTCATTTGGGCACTAAAATTGAACAAATCTTGACGTGGAAGGCCTCCAGCCACGCTTGAAATCAAATTTCACACATCTTTGTTTTGGGCTTAAAACAAAATCACACCAACTCTTGAATGCCTTAAAAGAAATTAATCGATACTTGATGTGGAGGGCCTCCAGGCGTGTGGGTTTACTTTTTTTTTGACCCTAACTCTTCTTCTTGTTTGCATTCTTCGATCGATTTTACTTTTGTTGAATGCTTCAAAGTTGGAATAAACATTGTATCTTAAATATGAGTGCTTGCAAAGTCTAGATTAGAAAACTTAAGCGTCAGTTGGAAAAGAACTTTGTCTTTTAGCCCAAGGTCATCCAAATCTTCCCTCCCCTTGTCATCTTTCGAGGCTATCTTGGGTGCATAAGACTAGGATCCAAAACCTTGTTTCTTTTTAGGAGGCTTGCTTGGAGATTTCATCACCCCTTAGGATGACCTCAACTCCAGCGTTCTGATGGAGTATAAAGATCGAGAGGTGAATCCAAAGACACCTCTCTTGGGATCAAAATTATGTCACTTAGGCTAAGCCTCAAGGAACTTTATACCCTTGAGAAGTGAAAGAGGAGAAGTGGGTTACCACTCCTCTCAGCTGTGTGACATTGTTTTGGTTTCATCTATGAATTTGGGCCTCGCATACCTTGTGTATATCGAGGACTCCCTAGCTAAACCAAATTTTATCCTTGTAGAAAGCTTCCTAGGATGTTAGTGTGTTTCATGTGCTTGCTCCAAACTTTTGTCTGCTTGTTTGTCCATAGATTTTGAATGAATGTTTGCCAACTTTGGTCAAAATCTTAGAAAATCAAAAATCTCCCAGCTTAAGGCATACTTAGCATAGTCATTGCCTCATCAGAAAATCATCCAAGCTCCCCTGCCGCAACTGAATCTATCTAGTTCTTTGCTTTAGAAAAATCCCAAATCCAAATTCCATCCAAATCATCCCCCCCATCTAGCTAGGAACCCAATCCAAAATCACACCCAATCCTTTAAGGAGTTGTTGTCACTCTGCCAGAGTTTGCAATCCAATCAATCCTACCAATCAACCAATCTCACCAAGGTTATCCCTCTGATAGAGCAGTGTCTAGGGAAATCCAGCTTTGTCACTTTCATCCCTCATCAACTTGAGCTAAAGGTTGGGATCCAAAAGTGGTCAATCTCGTGTCATGCCCATAGGATCATTAGTCTATCCTCAAGTTGACACTACCACCACCAAATCCAGTGCATAGGAAAGAAAAAGTCTCACTTATTGATAGCATACCCTTGAAGTCTTCCATCCACAGGAAAGACAAAATGTCTAGCCAATCCTCCTTAGGTCTGTCATATAGCTTTGACTCTCCCTAGGAAATCTTTCATCAGCCAATCCAAAATCTGTGCTTAATCCAAATCCAACCATGAGCTTCCATGTTCATCCATATGCAAGACCCCATCCCCCTCCAACTCATCATCAAAACATGAAATCCCAAACCTATCATGATGTGTTTGGTCGTATTGTCCTTGCTCCCGCCACCTCCTATTCCAATGATGATGAAAATCTTGTTGACTATGAAGGGTATCTTGAGAGCCTTAGAAACATTCCACCAACCATCCCCCAAAATCCAAGAATTATTCCAAACTATCTAGTCATGCCATCTGATATCCCAGCTTCTCCTCCATCACCCAATCAACGAAGCTTCCAATCTTCCACCCCCATCACACTAGCTATTCTTGTCGATTCACCTCCACCTTCGACATACGAGTCTCCAAGGAATCTTCTAGAGGAAATACAAGAAAAGCTGCCTCTAGCAGCTGATAAGCCATGTCATCTAATCCAACCATGTGAAGTAGTCAGTGATGAATCTTCCCCATCTATAATATCACCTCCATCTTCTATAGCTATCATCCCCATACCATCCATCAAATTTCTTAAAATCCCTCCACTTCTCGCAAGCATCAAAATCCCACCACCTATCAAATCCCTCCAAATCCTATCGACATCACCTCCAAGCATTTCCCAAATCTCCCGTAATAACCATTATGCATCCATCTTCTACTCACCCATCTCCACTACCGAATCTCCCATCTATCCATCCGTTGCCTTTGAAGAATCCATCCCTTCACCTCCTATCACACCATCCACTCCAATCCAATCCTATCAAGATCCTACCCAAAAGCATGTTGACATCCCCCAAAGCATAAATGGAGATATCATCGTACCATGTCTTCCATCCATAGTGTAGTCACGATCCCCTCCATCTCCAAAACCTCAAGCCATACCTCCTCTACTGCAGGATATCTTTTCATCCCATCAGCTAAATCAAGATCCTATCCTACCATCTCCTCCACTCCATGCTTCCATCTTACCACCTATCCAAGCTATTCCACCATCTATAATCTACCCTCTTGGTTCACTTACATTCATCCATGGTGGCCTCCTCTCAGCAAAAGAATTAAGAATAGTATCTCCCCATTGCAATACATCTAATAAAGCACTTCTACCATTTTCTACATGCAAAAAGTTTTCTCAGCTCATTCAAATGCTCAATCGATGGCATTATCAAGGTCAAGGTTTAGGACCACAAGAGCAAGGAATCAGAACGCCTATTATTGCACATAAGAATCTAGGATTTCATGGTCTTGGATATGTATCCAAAGGCTCGCCATCTAAAAGTGTTGGTACACGCCATCCCCAAACCAAGCCTATCTCTAGGCCCACCATGCCAGCCTCCCATCACTCCTTCAAGAAATCTTATGTCATCCCCCCTCCACCATCTTTTCAACCCAGAACAACCTACCATATCCCCCCTTCATCCACTAAATCCATTTTGGGTCCCTATGTCCCAAAATCTACTATCCTCCATCCTCCTATCAGCCATCATAAAAATCCTATTCCATCCATTCCTATGCAAGATCAACAAAGGCACATATCAGGGCACATCATCCATCATCATCCCCCTACACACTCTTCCATATCCTCTCTATCTCACAAAGCTTCTCCTAACCATCTTCCCAAAGCTTACCACAACAATTTGAATGCCAACTTTAAAATGCGTAAAGCTAAAAATCCACATCCTAGGCAATCATATGTCTATTCTAAAAGACATACTCCAAAAAGGAAAAATCCAATCAAAGAATGCAAAACAATGCAAAAGCCTATGAAAAGAAAATCCAAAACCATGTGGATCCCAAAGAAAAAAGTTGAAACCCAATGCATAATGGCATCCACCATTGCTAACCCCCCATCTAGCGACTCATGTCCCCCATCTCCTAACTCCAACTTGGGTGCCTATATCCCCAAGCACGCTTCCACAAATCCTCCATCAAGCCCGCATCTACCATCTACCCCCCATATGCTCTTTTCACACCCGTCCCAACATGTGCCAATGTTGATCCTACAAGCATCCCCATCTCATGCTCCTTTCTAGCCTTTTCACCCCTCCATCTCCTACCATCAATCCCATCTAATTCGATCTATTGCATAAATCACACATTCGATGTACCAACAGCTAGCAACAAAATTGAACATTCCAACAGCTAATGAAAAATCTTTAAAAAGCCAAAAATAGCTGAGGAAAGCCAAAATCATTCTAGCTAAGTCCAACGTCAAAAAAAAAGAAAAAAGAAAAATAAAGCTTCCACTGGTGAAAACTTTGCAATTCAAGTGCCTTGGACAAGTACCATGATGAAAACTTGGCAAACAAGTGTCATGCATAATCCAACCATCCTCGGCTTAGCCTATCATCCTCATGCTTTTGGTCACATCTTTCCATCCAACTCCATCTTCCAATTTATTCACCTATCTTTCATCCTCCAGCTTTTATCTATCACTATCCACTTATCTTCTGCAACCTCACCCCATCATCCTAGCTATCATCCATCTCCCTAGCGCCTTCAACTTTTCCATCCTAGCTTCAATCCTATCGCATCCGTCATAAGACCTCCTTCTGAATGTCATCTTCTGACTGGGGGCACTATATTCCATGCAGATCTTGTCTTGTCCATCCTCCCTTGTCATTGGTATCTCGCTCTAGGCTATCCTCATGCAAATCCAATGTCATCCTCTCATTAGCCATTCACTCTAGCACCATCTATCAGCTCAGCTACCACCAACCTTAGCATTGTCCCCATCCTTGGTCGCACATCTATCATCATCATTGGATTCATCTTGCCAAATCCATATCTTCCACTATCACCTCATCCTTAGCTTCTACATCTTGCACCAACTTGAGCCATCCCACTCTCTTATTATTCGGAGCTCCTATATAGCTTGTAAATAATCTTGTATCCAACACTTGTATCATAGCTTGTATATCCAATCTTGTCTAGAACTACCTTGTACATTTGTACCATATCTTGGTCTGTTAGCTTATACATCCTCTTTAGCTTAGTACCATGGTATCTATCCAGCTTTCATGTCAGTTCATCCTTGATCAACATCTTGCACACATCGCACAAACCCTTAGTTAGCTATTCCAATGCATCCTTTAGCTAGATCTCTTGTCACCATAGTTTTATCCTTCTTAGTTCAGTCTGCCAAATGCATCACTAATCCAAATCCACTAGCTTAGGTACTCTTCGATAGATCCTTATAGGATATAGCTTTCCTCATGTCTAATCTTGGTCCATTAGTACCTCATCCTACCCATCTCATTGGCAAACAGTTCTTTTTTGGATTTTCACTTTCTTTTGATTTGGAATCTTCCCTTTTGGGTCTTGAAGTATCTTTTCCAAGCAATCCTTTTGTTCCCTCCTCAAGGTTGCCATGATCTTCCATATCATGGTATACTTTGAATGGGGCAATCTGAGCATAAGGTCTTGATCAGGTCTTTCATTTGTTTTTCTTTTCTGTTTGTGGGTTACCTAATGTCGGTTCCATGTTGCTTCCTTTAGGAATCATATGTGATTCTGGGGCAATCCTTGCATGTTTTTTTTGAGTCAGTTCGTCAGTCCTTTGGACAGTTGGTGAAAAGGCCTTGATGTTCTTGGTAACCTTGGAAATTAACCAACAGTCCTATAGAAAATCTAGTGCTCAACTACATGGTGGTACTTCTCTTTGAAGTATCCCCCTACTCAAATAAGCTTCAATGAATTTCCTTCATCTCCATTATCCCAGATCCATATCCAACATTCATATCTCCTACCCCAGCTTATGCATCAGTATCTCTTTGAATCAATCTTCACTTTTAGCCTTAGGGATCCACAATCCTAGTCTTAGGGATCCACCAATCAAATCAATCCACCAAGCCTCATCTTTCGAGATCCACAATCCTAGTCCTAGGGATCTTTGAAAACCATCTTCTTCCAATCTAACTCTTTGAAATCATATTGCTTCAGCTTTATAATCCTCTCATCCTTCTCCCTATCCTAGATTCCTTTTTATAGCGCTTCGCTCTTTCATCCTCCACCTTCCCTAAAGTCTTAAGCGTGCTTCCTCTTGTGCATTTGATAGCCCTTTATCATTCTCCCGTAGTGAGAGTTTGAGCTAATTCAACCCCTTCTCTTTTCCAATCTGAGTCTCCTTGCTCATCTCGAATTCTTGTACTTTTCAAGAAGCTGTCGAGCCTCACTTTCTCTCCCTGCCGCCTTCTTGAGGGGGCATCTCGTAGTCCATTCTCTCCTCTTCTACTTTAGCCTTCGGCATCTTATTTTTTTTATCTTTGATGCCATGTCACTTGCGGCATCACATCAAAGAGGGGCAAAATGTAGACACCAAAATCCTTTAGAAAATAAAGTATTTTTATTTTCTAAAAAGGTCCCTAATGACATCATCATTTATTAATTAATTAATTATTTTTTTAATTTATTTATTTTTATGCCATTAAATCCCTTTATCTTAATTAAAAATATTTAATTAAGGAATCCCTCCCAAAAATGTTTAAATCTTATTTAAACATTACTTCCTTATTTATTAATTATTTAATTAATAAATTGACCAAAATTTCCAAAATAAATTAAAAATTTATTTTTTGCCCAAAACTTGGCCAATTTCCTTAAGACCACTAACCTCTTCCAAAATCTTCTAATCCTTCCTTAATTTCAATTAAAGGCTAATCCCATCATTTCCTACCCCTAATCCCAACTCAAAATATTTAATTAAGATTAAATATTAATCCTCATGTTTATTAAAAAAGTTTTAATAAATATATCCTCAACCTAAACCCTTGAAATAAATAAAACTTTATTTATTTCTTAAAAATCTAATTTATCCTCATCCTAAGAAGTTCTAGACTCTTCTAGAAAGTCTTCATCCTCATCCTAGGAAGTTCTAGACATCTTCTAGAAAGTCTTTATCCTCATCCAAAGTCTAGACTCTTCTAGAAGATGTCTTTAAACCTAATCCTAATCCCCTCCTAACCTTGTCACATTCCCTAAAACTGGGTTAAGACTTACTAACCCAAGCCAAAGTTAACAAATATCTCCTCCTTCACCCACCCTCATTTATTGCCATCCACTTGCCCATCTCTAATAAGCCTAATCTAATATTAACCCAAGCCTAATCCAAGCCTTAATCATTTGCACATTCTTAAGTCAAGCTTAAGACTTTCTTAATCCAACCCAAGTCAAATATCTCAACTCTCTCACAAATATCCCAACCATAAAACTTTATGAAGCCCACAAAGCCATAAATGACTCTTACAAGCCCATTTATTACTCTTACAAGCCATTATGAGGGTCTTTATGAGCTTTGAGCCTCCTTTGTTGACCCCTCAACCCCTCTTGCTCTAACTAATGACCCTGTGACATGTGTCACTCCTTGATTGGCTGTAAGGAAGCACAATCCATGTGTTCTCCTCTCATTCAATCTAAACCTTCCATAAGCTTTCTCCCATCCTTGCATCTTAGCCCTCCATCCCTCAAGCCTTTTGCCTATTTAAGGAATCCTCTCCCAAGCCATTTTAACACAATCTAGAAAGTAAAGCCATAATTCCATTTTGAAAAGCCATTTTTACATCAAATCTATTCACCAAAATCTATCAAAAAATCCTCCATTGAAGCCCATTTGAGCATTTGAGCATACATACATAATCAAGCCATCTTAGTTTTTAGACACACCTCTACATCAAGTGATCATCCTCATTGAGAGAGCCTATCCATGGCTCATATTCTCATTTGAGGACTTCACTTTGTCTCTCATGAAGTTATGTTAAATTAGTATACAAATGCTTTTTGATTGTTTTAATTTAGTGTTTCTAACATACTAAAGTAGCATATACACTAATCCCTACCATAATTTGTCGCTCCACATTCAAGTCCTTATACAGTGACATAAGAATAAAAGAGTCCTTATAGATAATGGATCTAGTTTGAACATATGTACATTGAAGATGATTTATTTTTTGGGACTTCTAGAAGACCTCCTAGATGTCAATAAAAGGATAACAATCAAAGCATATGATGAAAGAGAAAGAGAATCAAAAGGAGTTATCATGTTACCACTAAAGGTTGGACTAGCCATCATAAACACTGAATGCCATGTCCTAGACTTGGATTTTCCATACAACATTTTACTTGGTAAACCTTGGATACATACACTAAAAGTGGTACCATCTACCTACCATCAATGCTTGAAATTTCCTCACCAAGGATGAGAGGTCACAATTCTAGGTTATCCCATACCTTTTTCCTTTTGTAAAAGATTGGAAGGTGCACCAGCAAACTTTTGTCCTATCAGTGAGTTTGCTAAGGTTATACCTAAGCCTCTCACAATAATAGAATCACCTTCCACAATAGTGCCAAAGTTAGTCAATAATGATTCCAATTCTTGCAAAGGAAAAGAAAAGGTGGAAGATACTAAGGTCAATACTACAAGGAAGAAGGTTACTTTTACTGATTTAGGAATGGGAGAGTATAAGTTCAAAAATGCTTTGTGTGTTGGACAACTACCACTCTCCCCCTATTCCTTTAGAAAACCTTCACAATTACCACCTCCTACCAACAAGGATATTATGCATTTTAACAAGACAACATTTGAACATTGGGGTTCACTTAGTGATGAACATATGGAATCTAATATCCTAGATTTGATGGAAAAGATGAACTTGTGGAATTCCCCAAGGATAAGTATGTTAAGGCCCTACCCATTATCAAAAACAAGCGATATCATGGTACCAGCCTTGGACCTAAAGAAGATGGAATCAAACAAACCCTTGAAACTAACTGCTATCCTAAAGGATGTGGTTTGTGCTCCCTCAAACCCAAGGTATCCTTTGCTAACAACTATTGTATGGTTGACCCTGATTCTGAGACTAAAGAGGAGGAATTCTTTGAAGTACCCTTCCAATACATTGAGGATAACCTAGATAACCATATCTATGCCATTACCATAGCTAACCTTTCATCCACTAACCTACCTCTCACCAACCTTGACATGACAGACTAGGATCTTCAAGACACACCACTAGCTCTCAATATATGTAACTCTTACAAAGCAATGATGGCACTTTTTGTCCTTAAGAATATCCAAGATTACAAACATGAGATCCAATACAATGAGGAAGCCTACTTTTTTAGCCAAGTCAACCCTCTTAGTTGCAAAAGTGAAAAAGAAAATAAAAATGGAAAAATAAAAGAAACATCCTCTAATGAAAACTCTTCTAGGGCACTTTTGGATGAAGAAAAAGATAAAGTAAAGGATGCATCTTTTGGTGAAAACCTTTTAGAGGTGCTAGAAGAGGGAGAGGTTGACTTTCCATTCAAATCTTCACCACTAAAAAAGTCATTAATTTTGAATGAGAACACAGTTCTAGTCAACTTGGGTACAAAGGATAATCCACAAATCACCTACATTGCAGCTACCCTAAGTCCTAAAGAACAAAAGGCAATGACTAAATTCTTGAAAAAGGGTAAAATCAATTTTGTATGGACATATAGAGATATTCCCAATTTAGAAACAAATTTTGTTGTGCATCACTTGATAGTAGATCCCAAGATTAAACCAGTGAAGAAAAAGTTGTGCAAAATGCATCCTAAGGTAGCACTTTTAGTGAAAGCAAAATTGCAAAAAATGTTAGACACAAATTTTATCCATCCTATTGATTATCTTGAGTGGGTCTCCAACATTTTTCCTGTAGGAAAATAATCTAGGGGTATTTGCGTTTGTTCAGATTTTTGAGATTTAAATCTCACATGTCCTAAGGATGATTTTCCAGTTCCTAACATAGACATCATAGTGGATTTGACTACTGGACATGAGATGTTTTCTTTAATGGATGGCTTCTCCAATTACAACCAAATCAAAATTGTAGAAGAAGATCAACATAAAATGCCATTTTCCACCATCAAGTCATGTCTTTTGGCTTGAAGAATGCTGGAGCCACTTATCATCGCGTAATGACCACAATATTCCTTGATCTTCTACATGTCATAATGGAGGACTATGTCAATGACATCCTAGGAAAATCAAAGACATGTGAGTCTTGTATTGATGTCCTTACCACCATTATTGAAAGATTGGAGAAATATAAAGTGTGACTAAATCCAAAGAAATTTGTTTTTTGGGTCAAATTTGGCAATTTGTTAGGCTACACTGTGTCACGATGAGATATTGAGGTGGATCCCACCAAAGTAAAAGCCATCATGGAAATGCCTCCACCTACGAAATTGAAACAACTCCATAGTTTTCAGGGAAAGTTATAATCCATTAGACAATTTGTGGCCCAGTTGGTAGATAAGGTTCATCCACTTCAACATTTGCTTCGCAAAGACACTAAGTTTTAGTGGGATTGTTTATGTCAGAAGGCATTTGAACAAATTAAGGCATACTTGGCTAATCCTCTAGTTCTAGTCCCTCCAATTGTAGGACGACCATTGATCCTATATATTTCAGCCACTTCAATTGTCTTAGGTGCCCTTTTGGCACAACTAGAAGACAACTAGAAGATAATGGTATATACTATCTTAGTCAAACATTGGTTGGCTATTAGTCAAACTACACTGTTATTGAGAGAGCCTGTTTGGTTTTAGTCTTTTGTATGCAAAAACTACATCATTATATGCTTAATCATACTACACATCTCATTGCCAAAATAGATCCACTCAAATATTTTCTATCAAAAGGCTCCCTCACTGGTCAAGCTGCAAAATGGGTCTTCATTTTAAGTGAGTTGAACATTTTTTATAAGGAATGCAAGGCCATTAAGGGACAAGTAATTGCAAATTAGCTTACTAAAGCTCCTCTTCCAAGAGACCATCCCATAGTAGTAGACTTTCCAGATGACACAATTATGACTTTTACCCCTAGTACACACTAGAAGTTATTTTTTCATGGTTCCTTCACACAAAAGGGATCGAGGGTAGGAATTTTGTTTGTTACACCACAAGGAGATCTCATTCCTAAGTCTTATAAGATATTATTCCCTTGCACAAACAATATAGTTGAGTATGAAGGATTAGTCATTGGGTTGCATTAGGCTATCAAATGGAATATCAAAAACCTTGTTGTCTTTGGAGACTCGCAATTGATCATTAAACAAATTATAGATGAGTACCACACAAAGGATAAAAATTTGTTGCCATATCGCAAAATAGTTGAGGATCTTAAAACACACTTCTCAGAGATAGTCTTTAAGTAGATACCAAGGGCTAATAACAAAGCAATAGATGTTATGGCTACCATTGCCTCCATGATTTTCATGCCTAAATATAGTCCTAAATAAGAGTTTCTTGTTGAGAATCTTTCTATTCTTGCTTATGAGAAAAATGATTTAGAGTTGGTGTGTGAGATTGTTGGTCCTGAGTCTCCATGGAACACTAACATTTTTTCCTATTTACATCACAAAACCATTCCCATAGCCCTCACCCCAAATCAAAGTAAAAAATTCATCCATTACACTATCTGCTATACTATCCTAGGTGATACACTTTTTTGAAAACACTTTGATGGAACCCTCCTCTGATGTCTCAATTTAGACGAAGCCAGAATGGCATTAGAAGAGGTCCACCAAGGGATTTGTGGTGCCCATTCTAGTGGACTTACATTAGCGAAAAAGCTTCTTAGAATGGGTTACTATAAGCCTACTATGGAAGCAGATGCATATCATTTTGTAAAGAGATGTGTTCCTTGTCAACAGCATGGTGATTTGATACACGCTCCCACCCAAGACCTCCAACCCACCATTACCCCATGGCCCTTTTCCCACTGGAGATTCAATCTTGTTGGTCAAGTATACCCAAATTCTAAAAATGGCCACAAGTACATTATTGCCACCACTGAGTACTTCACAAAGTGGGTCGAGGCTATCCCATTAACCTACACCACTGAAAAATAGATTTTGAAGTTCATCTTGAACTACATTATCTATTGTTTCAGTATACCTCAAGATATCATAATTGATAATGGAACACCCTTAAAAAATTAGGAAGTTGCCACATTGTGAGGGAATTCATAATCACCTAGCTTTTTCCACCAAATACTACCCCCAAGGCAATGGCCAAGCTAAAACTACTAATAAAATCATTTTGAAAATCTTAAAGAAAATCGTTGACATAGCTAGCCATGATTGGCACCTCCATCTTGCTCCCACCCTTTGGGCCTACCGTACCTCCATCTGTACCCCCATAGGAGCCACCCCATTTTCTCTTGTTTATGGTTCCAAAGCTGTCTTACCCATCAAAATTGAGCTCCCTTCCCTCAGAATCTCTCTCAAGAATTTGATGCTCGAAGAAGAATATAGAGTTGTTCGATTGCAAGAGCTGTAACTCCTCGATGAGAGACACCTTAAAGCCCTAAACTACCTCCACATCTATCAAAATCACCTTCAGCTTCAGTATCACAAAAAAGTCAAGCCACAGGAATTTGAGGTGGGTGACTTAGTTTTGCAACATAACATGAAAAATCTCCAGAACCGTGAAAAGAATGGAAAATTTGAAGCTAATAGGCTTGGTCCATTTATCATTACAACCAAATATAGTTATGGGGCATATCAGATTGCTACTCTAGAGGGAGATCCACTCCCTAAGCTTGTAAATATCCAACATCTCAAGTGGTTCTATGCTTGAGCTTTGTAGTTCTTGTATAGTATTGTTATTGTCCCACAAAAACACAAAAAAATAAGAAAAATCCAAAAAAAAATCATAAAATGTTCCTAAAAAAAGACTAAAAAGAAGAAAAAGTTCTTGAAAAAGTAATTTTGATCTATTATCTATAAGGCTCATTTCACTTCACCCCATTCCACTATTTCATCTTCCTATTTGTGCAAAGTCTTAGCTAGCTTACACTTCTCTTAATAAAAAAGACCTCTTGTTTGCAAGGCTTCATTTCACTCTTATTTTTCTAAAGACCTCTAGTCTATGAGGCATTTTCCTATCGAGTGCTTGTTCCAATCCCATTACACTAAGTTTTTCCCACAACAGTGACCACAATAGGACTTAAACAAAATCACCTTTGAGACTTAATGATTTGAGAAACTTGTTCTTGTCATAGCCCTTGCCCAAACAAACAAATAATTTGCAATAACTGACATCAAACACAACAAACTTTCAAATGTTGAATCCTTCCTATATGTGGCATTATGGCATTCACTTCTAGATCTAAGGTTCTTGGTAGGAACTATGGACTGAATGACTACTTGGTCATGAGGTCTCTTTTTGGTTGATTTCATTTTGTGTGTTAGTGGAAGCCTTTTATGGAACACCTTGATCTTCCATATTTTGGTTGTACCTAAAGGGCTCTCACTAAATACACATGTTGTTTGTGGTATGATCTATTTTTTAGGCTTTAATACATATGTGTATGTTTCAGGTTATGTTAATGCATTGCACCATGGGGGCAATGGGTTAGCACACTTGCCACCAAATATCCCTAAAAAGGCTTTGGGTGTGCCTAGACCTCTCCATGGTATATATGACATTTGTTCCATCATGACTATGCAAACTACACCTATTTTCCTAAAGTCTCTATGGTTGTGATGTCCCCATATTAGTATATAATTTAAATAACAAATAAATGTTTTATATAAAGTAATATTAATAATGATATTAAAAATAATAATATTTTTATAAAGTAATATTACATTCTAATTATGTAATAATATCATATCGTGTTATAATAATAATAATTTAATATAATATAGCAACGCACTATATTAATAAAGTATTATAATCTAATAATATGGTTGCTATATTATTAAATTAATATATATTATAATATAAATAATTTGTGATAAATAAATAATTTATATTTTGTTATATTTATAAAATTTAATGATAAATAAATTAATAATAGAATAAATTATAATGTAATTTATATAGTAATATAACCATGCTTGATGGGTTGCATCCCTTCAATATAACTGCCATTCCATAGATATTTAGGAACAAAGAATGATTACTTATCAAATATGGGGAATTAGACACAACTATTTAAATAAAAATATGGAACCTTACCTTGCAAACATAATCTATATGGACTCATCAATTGGAAAGGAATAAAAATTAGTGCTAGCGGAAGACAGTGACTTAGGCAATGAAACGTAAAATCAATATCCTAGGAATAGAGGTGATATTATTCCAACCAACAAATATGCAATGGAGAAAGACAATGCATAACCCACATATATCAAGCAATTGTGGAAATTCATACGACCAAACCACATGATAGACAGGATTGAGTGAATACAGAAAAGCGTAGGCTCAGATATAATGAGTCAAAGATCTGAAAAGAAGAGTATATATCAGTCAATGGATTCAACAAACAAAATAGATGTCGATATCTAGCATGGAACATCCAAAAAGAGATACCAATATACTATTATTTGTAGGCATATTCTACCGACCGGAGTGGGTAGGATTTCAGAGATTCAAATGGAGGATTCAAATCTATAGCAAAAGTTCACTTCCATAATGGTAGACTGCTATCTCATACATCAATGCTAAGAAACAAAAATAGGGATAGATAGTTAGTGAGGAGTATGCTACCTATGATAAGTAATAATGAAGAATCTATCAACAATAACTGATGATAAGAGAAACAAAATTGACTCGCCCAAAGATAAGGCACAAGGTATCTATTGATGGTTTGGATAGAAAGAAGAACACAGTCATCATAACTTGTAGTTAAACTAGAAGTTCATGCTCCCTATACTGAGGAATTACCCAAGAATGTGCCAGTGATATGTGGTGCAGAGAGTCTCCTTATGATAACCAATTTACACAGTACTAGAACTATTTACTACTGCAGTAACATAGATTCAATAAAAGTAAAATAATGTAGAGAATGATTACAGCTGCAGAAGATATATGTTCAGAGGAGTGATTGAGGGTCTTAAGGATCTTAAGGATAGAGAGTTGGGTAAGAGGGGAGATTGGAAATATATATATATATATATATATATATATATATATATATATATATATATATAAACTGAGAAAGTACATATATCGACAGTTATAATACCATAAAGATATTAAACAATCATAAGTCCTATACTAGACCTGGAAGTATTCTCTCAAGTTTATCTACATTTGATTAATTTGGAAGGTTAACTTATTTGAGAACCAATTTATGAATATAATCATCATACATGGTTTCAAGGGGGACTCGTCCTTTATAACTATTTGACATACCTAATACCGAGGAATCTCTAAGTATACTTCGTACAAAAATCAGGTAGAATATGGCTCAGGATACAAACAAAAGAAAAAATTGTAAAGAAATGAACGACCTCCAAAATGGGTTCATTACAATGGTCTTGTGCATCTAGTCCATCCAAAGGAGCCTTGATATTTATGCTTCTATAGTATATAATGCATAAACTCTTTTTCAAAATCAAACTAAGGTGTGTTCTTCCATATAAAGACAACTGAATCTTTTCACATCATATAGTTAGGATTCATGTAGTATAGAGTTTCATTGAGTCATGCTTGAGACAAGGGTCCTATTTATTTCCCCCCTCCTATGCTACGCTACTTAGTTCTTACAAGTGAGAAGTTTTGACACATGTCCATTCATTAGGTTCATTCATGTTATGTTAGGTTCATTTCACTTTGCATTATTAATTACTGATATTTTAGGATACATTCATTATTCATTAGAAATTTTTATTCATAATAGTGTATGTACAGTCCATATACATAAAATCATTTAGTATCATGCACATATGCATCCTCAAAATCTCGTTGCATCTACACATGTCTATCAAAAACTACTCACTATACAAAATCTGGAAGCTAGCTATGAGGGCCCTACCCCCTCTATGTCACCCCCTCGAGGAGGTCAGCACTATCCCATAGACTAATTTGATCTCTCTCTACAACTTGTGGTCCACGAGCTCGAGGCTCCCTAAAAATTGAGCTGCCACTAATTGGCAGGCACGGCATCATGATATAGTAACCTATAATAGGCCACCTCCTAAATTGCTTGTGTCTCTGCTCGACAGGTTGACATGGCCTCCTACATAACTACCATGGCTGCCCCTAGCTATAACATCTACCTTGCTATATCTCATTGCCTACAGTACTCATCCAGTTGTGCTTAATGGGTTTCTTTCTTGGCTCATAGTGTGGCCACCTCTCCTTGGAGGATCTCAAGCTCCACAAGCTCATCGACATCTGCATGCACCTCAAAATTGGTAAACTCCCCAACATCCACCCATGCTTGTAAGGCTACTAGGGCCTTCTATGCATTGTCTTCTCTAGCCCTCTATACTTGGACCTCTGCCTGTAAAACCACCATGGCCTGTTGTACACTATCTACCTAGGCCTTCTCTGCCTATGCCACACCCTGGAGTAGGGCAACCTCCATCTGGAGACTATCCCACTCTACCCTAATCATATCTAGGTGTTTTTCTAGCCCCTATCCCTATCCACCTAGTGGTACATGTATCCATGGCCCCTATGCTGGTGTTGGTGCCTATGCTGGTGCTGGTGCATGTGCCAAAACCTGTACTAGTCTTGGTGCTCTCCTCATACAGGCTTTGTGCCCCTACAGTCCCTATTGTGCCCCCTATGTTAGTGGTGGCATCATAGCTGCCTACCCACCATCCCCTACTATTTCTTGCTCTCCACATGCATTCTCTACAAAAGGTGGCACCCCAGGAACTGTCAATCTGATCAGCTAGTGCATTGTCCACCATTGCACATAAGCTGGTGTCATCCCAACATCTCCCTAATCCTGCCTATGTATCCAAGGAACTGGTTGCATCGACACCCATGAAATCTAATCTGACCATAGGTTGGTCCCATGACCCCATAACCTGCCATACTCTCATGACACGACAGGGTAGAAAAACCTATCAAGAACCGCATCCTGCACTCTCTTGAACTGTCGCCGCACCTTAGAGGGCATATATCTCATTATGACATGCATGGATCTCTCAATTAGCTAGCACTTTTTTTGCATGTATAGGAGATACAGTTGATCCTCTACATCATCCTCCCCTCCCACTACCAGCATGGTACCCCATCACTCCACTCCATCATACAGGGTCTAGTGAAACATAATGATCTCATCTATACATTGGTGCCAAAATCCCACTGACTCTATAGAGGTATACTAGATGGGTGGCTGGTATCTGTAGGTGATTGGCTCACTAGGATGTTTGGTCTCCTATCTTTTGATTGACCTCATGACATTGATATGCTCCCATGACCATACCATCATCAATGTTAGTCCTAGCCCAATGGTCCTCTACATTTTGTATGCACACATGTACAGATCATGATAGGATTTTCCATAATGGTCTAGCCCTAGCAGTAAACTATACCATCCTCTTATAGTAGGGTGTTGAGAACCTATATCTACCCAATAGGAAAACCATGCCTAGCATGGTCTAGTACCATCCTCTAGATTAGTGGTGCTAGGTACATAGCTAATATTGGCAATCGCTACTCTAGCGCCTCCTGACATGTTAGCCAAGATCTCTATATTAGCAGCCTCTATCAGTGTCACTCGAAGCACTCTCGTAGAAAGATATCTACATCCTCTAGAATGTACTCTGGGTACATCCCCCAAATTGGCACTTGTAGTATCCTCCAAACATCCAAAAGTGTCATTGTAGCCTCCTCAATCAATAGATGGAAGCTGGAAGTGGGCGTGTGTCATCGCTCTATCAGCGCTAACAGTTGTGCTTGTAGGACTAGAAAATGGGTTAAATGCATAACATACTATGAGAAAATCATAAAAATCAATCAACATACATTAGCACCCACTAGTCTACCATGAAAGCCAAACTAATCAAAAGAAGCAATAGAAACCCCCTCTTTCATTTGTAGCTCCCATGTCCTTCTTTCTCCTCCAAATGATGTAGCTCCAACTTGCCTATAGTGCACACAAAATTGAAGCAAAATTATATGATGTGGATAATGCCATGAGAATACTAGAAGTGTGATTTTAGTGTGAGAGCAAGAATGCAAAATGCAAAGAAGTAGGGACTCAAAGACTCAAGAATTTGGACCTAAAGACTTCCAAGACCTCCAAGACTTCAAGGACCCAAAATGAGAGGAGGAATGCTCATTTTATAATGGGAACTCAAGGTAAGAGTATTGGAATTTTCACCCATAGATATGCGATGTGGCAAGAGATTCCTTTGAGAATCCATGATGCATATGACAAAACATGCCAATTGTAAGATTCTATGAGGCGTCATAAGACACCTCAACCCACTTAAAGCCAAGAATCTATGACAAAGAAGCCAAATAGGGACATGCGTAAGAGAATAAGAATATATAATTATGACACATCTTATCAAAATGTCAAAGGAGAATCCATGAGGTGTCATATCCAAGTGTCATGATGATGTAATATTTTATGGAATATTTGAATTAAAAATCCTTTTATTCCACAAAATAAGAATTAGTAGAAAATGGATTTAATGATGGAAAATGGAACTTAGGAAATTAATAATTCCCATGGTTTGCAGATAATGAATCAATTAATTAATTGAGGATGATAATTAGGAAGAGTAATTAGAAAGAATAATAGGATTAAATTATGGGTTATTTAATCCTATAGGGAAAATTAGTAATTGATTGGCCAAATTGATTAAATAAATGCGATAGTACCCTTTGATAAAAATGTGATGATAATATAGATCGAATAAGATGATGATAAATAGACCAAAGCCATGGTCAAATTGATTGATTGATCGAAATTGATAACATGCCAAGGACACATGACATGAATTGGTTGATATGTAACATTTAACCGACATTGTAAATGCTACAGGATTGAAATTGATTGAAAAAATTTGATCATAATAACATCGACGAACATTGTCAATATTATTAAAATGGTTGATGATGCCATGATTTGACATTGAAAGCCTCAACAATGTCAAAGATTGAATGACATGAATGATAGTTTGACCTAGCACTGAGAGCCACGACTGTACTAAGGTCAAATTGATAAGATTGATAAGTTGATAGGTTTCCAAGGCACTAAAAGCCACAATAATACCTAGGATTGGATAAATGATGATTGATTTGGGATGTTTGATATGTTTCATGTTGATTAAGACTGATTTCGAGTGATTCTGAGTTGATTTGGGGTGATTTTGAGTTGATATGAAATTGATGTGAAAAGGGATACAAACGATAAGGTATAATCAATTTGGCCAAAAGATCAAAGTTAGTAGAATGAGAAAATGGGAGAAATTAGCATGAAGAAGTGATGAAACCATAGATGCGAACCATTTTTGAGCATCTATAGTGTTGAATGTACTATAAGGTCGGGAAACTCATGTATATGCTCCAGTCCATAGAGGTAGACGTGTACCCACTCAACATCTATCAACCTCTCCTCAAGCACCATGGTCAGAGGACAGTGCTCCCTTGACCAAAATACCACTGTCTCCTCCTACAACATAGACATGCAGATGGTTAGTTTCTTTACCTTGTGTCATTCTCAGAATGGGGCATCATCTCCCACCCTTTACCAATTTATCCCAATCAGCATAGATGCTAATAGGCGTAGACGCTGATCAGTGTAGATGTTGATTAGCATAGATGATAATCCACAGAGACACTATTTTAGCATCTCTGGCGACTATGCAGATATCGATTTTCCTGTCGGTGGCTACTAGTTTGTCATCTTTAGAGACAACAACCTACTGACCATCATCTTCTCTTGCCCATTTCCCCCCTTTGTCATCTATTCAGATGATAGGGTTTATTTTGTTATCTCCACAGACCCCCTTTCCCCCTTTTGTCTTATGCGCAAACAATAGGATGGACCTTATCATCTCCACAAATGTTGTAGTCATCATTTTGTTGTCTGTGCAAACAACAAGGCAGAGACTGTTATCTCCACCCTAACCACTTTTGTACCCTATTTATGGCATAATAAATGCACCTAACCTACTAAAATCAACAATTTGATGAAGAGGGTTATTTGACTCACTGGTGGGCCCATGTCTGCTGACCTTTGGTGCTCTCAAATGCACTCACCAAGCTATAATCAGTCAATGGGGTCCATCCTCGCTTTGGATTCCATGCTCTCTAGGTGTGCAAATGACCCTTCCTTGAGCCCCTTGGAGGTTTATATAGGCCCTCCAAGGACCCCTTTTTGAGCCTCTGTCCCTTCCAAGCCACGTCAGTCCCCTATTTTTACTCGCAAGTCATGCAATGTCTTCATTTAACCCATTTTCTTCTCATTTCCTTTCTTCCAAAGACCTTTTCATGAAAAATGCCCAAAATTTATTTTTTGCGCAATTTTTGCAAGGAGGCAACCTCCTCCTCTGTCATTGCTCCTAGGACTCCTACCTTCTCTAGGGCAACCTATATTTTCTTTCTTTGATATGATGTCATCCCAACATCACATCAAAGAAGAGCACAATGTACATGCTTAAAATCATCCCAAAAACTATATTAATTTATTTAATATTGCCCCTGACATTATAATTAATTAGTTATATTGATCATATTTTCTACTTATTTAATTAAATAAGTTCACTTTCTTAATGTATCTAAATTTAATTTAAATACTTCCCCCCTTAATGTATCAAATTTATTTAATGCATGATCCTCCATAAATCCCCTTTTAAATAAATTCTAATTTATTTAATTCCCTTCATCTCATTAAATTTTTTAAACCAATGATTAAATTATATTATACTTAATTTAATCTTAAACCTAGTCTACAACCATCACTTTCATCCTTCTAAGCTTATCCACTACTTAATCTCACTTAATCACCTTAAACACCATGCTAAACCCCCTTTTAATCCTGAGTGTGTCCTCACACTTTCCACACCCCTCATGCCTTCCACACCTCTTACATCTTTGTCCCCCACTCCTCTCTTCAAGTTTGTTCACACATGTGTGAGAAAATTTTGAATGTTGACCACTTGCATGGCTTGCTCATATGTCTCCCATGTGGCACCTATGTGGATGCCACATAGATGCCACATCACCAAGGCCTCTCTCAAGCCTATAAATAGAGCCCTTGTCTCAAGCATTTTCATCTCCCTCACATGCATTGTTATCATGCTAGTTTTTTATTTGAGCTTGTTAGTGATTTTTCATATTGCATACTAACCTTTGGTAGATAGTTTTCATTTCATTTGCTTTCTTAGATTAGCTAGTTTCTTACATTTCCATTCGCATTTCACTTGTCTATTAGATTAGTTTCTTTCTTGCATTTCCACCTCTATATCCTTGAATGCTCTCAAGCATGGCTACAGCCATAGCCATTGTTTGAGGAATTCTTCATTCATTTAGCATAGGATCATTATCATACTTGCATGTTTCTATCAAGAGATTCACCATTGTTGTGTTTTGGGAGATCACATCAACATCCCTCCAATCTAAACACACCAACAATGCCTCTCATGGGTGTCTTTGTTGAGTTGTTTGAGGTTGCTTGAGGACTTGGTCTATTGGTTTCTTTGAGTTGCAAAACTCAAGTGAGGGTTAGTTTTAATTATATTTGAAAATCTTGATATATGCATATTGCCTAATGTTTGCTTGTTTTCTCTTGCTCCCAATAGGTCTAGTTTTCTTGCATACAACTTGTTCTAATTCTCAACTCTAAACTTGAGGTTTACCAACTAAGGATTCTCAGGTAACCATATTGGAGCCTATCTACTTTTTTTATTTTGTTAAAAATTATATTATTATTATTTTAATTTGTTTTAAGTTCAAAGTTGCTTCCATGATTTTCATCCAAAATTCTAAATCATATTTATATTACAATATAATGTTCATAACTTCATAATTTAAATACTATGTCTTGCAACATTCAAAAATAAAATTTAATTATACAATTTTATAAATTTATTACTACAATGCTTGTATACAACTATACTTAGTAAATTAAATATTTTTTCTATTCTATTTAATATTTTATTATTCTATTTATGAATTTATATTAATAATATGTAATGTATTTTATAATATCACATGTTGTATTAGATAATTATTAAATAATCCTTCATAAACCTTATAATATGTAAATTTTAATATATTAAAGAATATATAATTGATAGATGACGTAACCTATTATCTATTATTCAATCATGCTTTTAAAAAATTATAATAGATTAAAAAAAAAAAATTAAAAATTACATGGCCCTCCAAAAAATTAACTTGGATTTAAGCATAATTTTAGCAATGTTTGAGAACAATGGGGGGAGAATGGAAAGATTTTCCAAAAAAATGTCTAAAACTCTTACCAACAGAAAAGACAAATTTTTGCCCAAAAAAATGAGTTTTGTTTTTTGCTTTATAATATATAACCATTTAATAAAGAACATAAGCAATGTATTTATAGAACATTAACATGAGTTTATTTTTGTGCCTTCTAGTTTGAATCAACGGAGCGGACGTGTTCATATTTTTCTAAAAATCATATATCATCATATCTCAATTTTGAGCTAGTTCCCTCCTTCCCAAAATAAATCGTGGGTCACATGCGTGAGATACGAGTTGACAGGGGTAGGACCAACCTTAATAAAATGTATTTTCCTTTGACTCATGTGCATTAGTTAAATATAGTTATAGTAAGAATAAGAATAAGAATAAAGTCTTCTTACTTTAAATTTTTTTTTTTTTTTGCATGAGAATTGTACTTTAAAAATCCTAACTAATTTCAAACTCCAACTTTTGTTAATGTTAGCATTAGGTAAGTTTGACCTATGTTTTTTTTTGGCATAGCTTAGGAGACAATTTAGGAAAATAATTTATTATTCTCTGTATAAAAAAATTGATAGAGGCTTATATGTTTGGCCATATATTTTATAAAATCATGAAGGTTTTTTTCCAGATATTTTTTGGTTTTGTCTTTTCTCTTAATGACTATATGCATTTTATTAGCTTGTTTGATTTTCTAAAATATGGATTATAAAGCTACTAAAAGAAATATTTCATTATATTATGTATTTCACTACACACATTGCTAATGAATTTAATAGTTAGATATGAAGATGATGTAAAATCTATTTTTTCTTTTTCTTTTTCTTCTACTTGGAAATAAAAATACTAAAATAAGAAAATTGTTATATTTTTACATTCAACATGAACCCATTATTTCCCAAAGTTTCTTAAACTAGGCTCTAATACCAAAATTTCATGCCCAAAAACTTTGAACAAGACACGCACACACATACTATTCAATTTTAATGTTTGAAACACTTTAAGAAATTATATCAAATCATTTGCAGGTTATTGCAACAAGTTTCACTACTTTTAATCATATTCAAAGAAACATTTAAAGTGAAATATATTCACAACATTGACTTTTCTCTTTGACATTACAATCACATTTGAATCTTTACAAAAAAATCAAGATACATAGATGAAGATCTACATGTGATCTTTACAATACAAAACTTTTACAAATACTCATAATAATTTATCTTGAAATCTCTAATAGAAAATAAAATCTTCCAAGCTTTTATTCAATACAAATCCATTTAGAAACCTATAGAAAATAAAACTGAAAACCATGGAGAGCTCACCTCCCAACCTAGGTCTCCATAAGACCACCCATCGAGATTGGAGAACCAAGACCAACTAGGTAAAAATCAGGCACCAACAATTAAATAACCAATTACATGATACAGCACTTAACACCCTTTTTTACACAACAGGTTACCATAGCAACCAATAGAATGGGTGAAGGTGTGCATTAAAACCCTAAGGAGAAGACAAAAATATAAAATCAAATGTGCTAGGATTAACCTCAAACAGAAATAACAGTTACATGCAAAAATAACCAATATCATAAAATAATAGATCACACATAAGAGAACACAAGACACCAAGATTTAATGTGGTTCACCCAATCCCTGGGATATGTCCGCCAACAACAAGTCCAATATTATTATTATCCAGTGATTACAACCTAATTACAATCCATAATCCATTACAACTCAATACCACCACAAGAAGCTACAATATCACCATTCATTATGAAATCCCTAACCCTAAGCCATTTTATACAAGATTTTGCTGCTTACAAAATTAGGGGCAGAATAATAGAAAAATAGTAGTCGATGCCTTTTACAATATAAGGAAATTTTTTGCTTCAAGAAAACCCCCATGGGGGTATTTCCCCTCAACCCTACCCTATACTACAATAGGGAGTGCACCTAGGGTGCTACCCCAGGACCCTGCAGGGTCGCTAACTCTTGACCCCATCTTGGGAGCACTACAACCAAACCCCCGTAGAAATAATATGGGGAAAAAATTGTGCCAAATAAACCTCTAAGTCTAATTAGGCTCCACATCACAAGAATCTCCCACTTGGAGACTAATCAGGCTCCATAATAATAACCTCCCACTTGGAGACTAATCATAGCACTACTAAACCTATAGCTCCCACTAGAATATCTCAAACCAATCTAGACTTTGTTGTTCTTTTATTCTATTCAATTGAGAAGACCAACCAAACCTGAAGAGGAATTTAGCTTCTCCCTTGTCACTACCTTTATAAACATATCTATTGGATTGTCACTTGTATGTATCTTCTCCATCATTAATTGTCCATCATCTAAAACTGACCGAATGAAATGGTACCACAACTTTATGTGTTTTTTCTTTGAATGCAGAGTTGAATTCTTTGCAAGATGAATGACACTTTGACTATATATAAACAAATAATTATCCTTCTAAGGGTGTCCCAATTCTTCTAAGAAGAGTTGAAGCCATATCATCACCTTAGTTGCCTTTGTAGTAGCAATGTACTCTACCTCTGTAGCAGATAAAGCATTAACCTTCTATAACCTAGAAACCTAGCTTACGGCTACCCCACTAATAGTAGATACATAACCTATAGTACCTTGTTTGGTATTGATAGCCCCAAAAAATTTGAATCAACATAGCCCTATAAATTAGTAGTAGAGCTCCTAAAGTGTAAACACTTATAGGATGGTCATCTCAAATATCTAAGAATCCATTTAACTACATTCCAATGCCCAAGCCCTAGATGAATCTTATACCTGCTAACAACTCCCACTACATGTGCAATATCTAGCCTAGTACATACCATAGCACACACCAAGCTACCTACAGATGAGGCATAAGGTATCTTAGACATCTTGTCCTCCTCTTCTTCTATCTTGGGACACATCTCCTTAGTCAACTTCAAATGACTGGGTAAGGTTGTGTTGACAGCTTTAGCTTTCTCAATAGAGAAATGTTGCAACACCTTCTCAATATAATTAGCTTGAGATAATGTCAATTTATTGTTATTCCTATCTCTGCAAATCCTTATACCAAGGATTTGTTTTTCTGCCCCCAAATCCTCCATAACAAATGCATGTGCTAATTGGCGTTTCAACCCCTTAATATGATCCATCTTAGACCTAGATACAAGCATATCATCAACATATAAACATAAAATAATGTAGTTTTCATCATCCAACCTTTTAAAATAAACACAATAATCTAAATGACACTTGCTATATCTATCCTCATGCATAAAATTGTCAAATTTCAGATACCATTGTTGAGGTGCTTGCTCCAAGCCATATTCTTCAATCTGCACACTAAGTTCTCCTTACCTCTGACCTCAAATCCCTATGGCTGAGCCATATATATCTCTTTATCTAAATCACCATGAAGGAAGGATATTTTAGCATCAAGCTACTCCAAATGCAAATCTTTAGTAGCCACAATACTTAAAACAGTGTGAATAGAAGTCATTTTAACAATAGGAGAGAATATCCAATCAAAATCGATGCCTTTTTTCTATGTAAATCCTTTTACAACTAACTTGGCTTTAATATTTTCTTACCTCAATCTTCTTCTTTCAACCTATAAACCCACTTATTCTATAAAGCTTTTTTACCTAGAAGCAACTTGCATAAATCCTATGTCTTATTTTTCAACAAAGAGTCCATTTCTTCTTTCATTGCAGACTCCCACTGAATCTTTTTATCCATCTACAGAACTTCATCATAACATTCAGGTTCACCAACATTAGTAAGTAAAATAGAATACAAGGAAGGAGAAAATATTTTTGGAGGTCTACTCATCCTTGTTGACTGTCTAACATTCACTGGGGTGTGTGGTATTTGTTGTTGCAGTTGTTGCACATCATGAGGAATCTTTGGAACATTAGCTTTTGGAGTATCACCCAGCACTACATAATCATTTTTTTTCTTCTTATGTTGTTGCAATAGATCTTTACACAACACTTTCTCATTGAATATGACATCCATGCTTCTTATCATTTTACAATTTTCAAAATTCCAAAGCGTATAACCAAATTCATTAATGCCATATCCAAAAAATACACATTTCTTTGACTTAGCTTCTAGCTTGGTTCTATTTTTGGAATCTATATGAGAAAATGCTTCACAACCAAAGGTTTTGAGAAAAGAATAACTCACCTTATTACCAATCCATGCTTTCTCATGTATACCACAATCCAAAATAATAGAGGGACCTCTATTAATCAAATATATAGTAGTATTGATAGCCTTTTTCTATATGTTTAAGGGCAACCCAACATGCAACCTCATGTTCTTTAAACACTCCATTATAGTCCTCTTCATGTGGTCAGCCACTCCATTTTCCTATGGGGTCCTTGGAATAGTTTTATATCTATGAATATCATTAGTGGAGCAATAATCTTCAAATTCATGACTGCAATACTCACCATCATTATCAAATCTAAGACATTTTAATTTTTTACCAATCTCATTTTCAACCAAGCATTTCCATTTCTTAAAAGTTTGAAATACATCAAATTTTTGTCTAATGAAATAAACCCATACTTTTTTATTTGCATTATTAATAAATGTAAGATAATAATGAGAGCCACCAAGGGAAAATGTCTGAGCTGGTCCCCATACATCTATATGTACAAGCTCTAATTTCTCATTTTTATTTTCCTTCCTAGTCTTCACAAAACTCACTCTCTCTTTTTTTCTATACACACAAATTTCATAGAAATCCATAGTGACACATTTTAGACCTAGTAAAACTTTATTTGAATGAAGCACTTTCATACCTTTTGCACTCATGTGACCAAGTCTATTGTGCCACAACATTGTATCAGAATCTATAGCAACTATTTGTTCTCCCTGCTCTACTACAACAACTATTTTTATACATTCATTTTTCTCTGAAACAATCAAAGTAGAAAGAACAATATGACCTATACAAAGATATAAGGTTCCTACATTCATACCTTTTGCTACTACAAGGTAATGTTTTGAAACCTTCCAATTTTATCATTAAAAGTAACTACACAACCCTCATCATTGAGTTGCCTTGCTGAAATTAAATTCTTACTTAGCCTTGGAACATGTCTTACTTCATGTAGTAGCCAGTGATTACCATTCTACAACTTAATCTTAACTTTTTCCTTTCCACAATTTGACAAGGTTCATTATCCACCAAATAAACAAGCCCAAAATTCCCTTGGACATAATCAATAAAATAACCTCGATGAGGTGTAGCATGAAATGAAGCACCCGAATCTAAAACCCATCAATCATCAATACTTTCTAAAGACAAAAGAAAAGCATCATCTTCAGATTTTTTACTTAACACATTTGCCTGCTTGTTCCCTTCTAGTTTATCTCCTTCATTATTCTTTCGAGTCCAGCAATCTTTCTTCTTATGCCCTAATTTCCCATAGTATTAGCAATCTCTCGGTCCTCTAGATTGAGACCTCTTCCCCTTTGACTTTCCTCTTGATTTCCCACAATTTTTAAAATTGTTTCCTCTCACAGTCATTTTGCCTCTGCTTTTTGCGTTCAAAGAACTTCCTAATGTAGATCCACCTAAGGTTTTCGAATGAGTTTCCTCACTCAAATAACACCAATCACATCATCATATTTTAGGGTACTAGATCCAGAAACAAAATTACTCACAGCCATTCCAACTTTCAAGCAAAGAACACCAAATCAAGAGAGCCTTAATTTCTTCATCAAAATTGATATCCATAGAAGATAATTGACTAGTAATAATATTAAACCAATTTAAATGATCCAAAATAGATCCACCTTCTATCATTTTCATATTAAATAAATGCTTCATGAGAAATACCTTGTTTGAAGCGAAGGGATTTTCATACAATTTTGCTAGGGTTTGCATCAACTCTTCTATTGTCTTTGCTTTTGTCATATTAAATGCCATTGATGGTGCTAGGCATAATCAAATTCTTACAAGTGCCTTTCTATCCAAAAGATCCCCGTCATCATTTGTTATAGATCCCAGATTCATGGTTTTTCCTTCTAATGGCTTCCATTAATCCTTCTGATAAAGATAGTCCTCCATTTGCATTTTCATAACTTAAAGTTTTGCCCATTAAACTTGTCAACCCTCAACTTACCCTCATCTGTCATTGCTCCCACTCAACCGTGAGACCTTCCTACAGAGGATTGCTAAAAAAAATGATGACGATCTAGCTATAAAAAAAATGACCATCTGGCTCTGATAGCACTTGTTAGGATTAACCTCAGATAAAAATAATAGTTACATACAAATATAACCAATATCATAAAATAATAGATTGCACATAAGAGAACACAGTACACCAAGATTTAACATGGTTCACCTAATCCCTGGGCTACATCCACCAATAACAAGTCCAATACTATTATTGTTTAGTGATTACAACTTGATTACAATCTGTAATCCCTTACAACTCAATACCACCACAAGAAGCTACAATATCACCATTTTTTATGAAATCCCTAACCCTAATCCTTTTTATACAAGCTTATTTTGCTTACAAAATTAGGGCCAGAATAATAGAAAAATAGATTTAAGGTGAAATATATTCACAACATTGACTTTTCTCTTTGATATTACAATCACATTTGAATCTTTACAAAAAAACAAGATACATAGATGAAGATCTACATTACAATACAAAACTTTTACAAATGCCCATAATAAATTATCTTAAAATTTCCAACAGAAAATGAAATCTTCCAAGCTTTTATTCAATACAAATCCATTTAGAAACCTATAGAAAATAACACTGAAAACCATGGAGAGCTCACCTCCCCACCTAGGTCTCCATTAGACCACCCACCGAGCTTGGAGAACCAAGACCAACTAGGTAACAATCAGGCACTAATAGATAAATAACCAATTACAAGATACAACATATAACACCCTTTTTTGAGCTTACACAGTAGGTTACCATAGCAACCAATAGAATGGGTGAAGTTGTGCCTTAAAACCGTGAGGAGAAGCAAAAAATAGAAAGCCAAATTTTCCTTCACAAGGCATACAAAATAAATACCAACTCTCACAAAAATTTCCCCTTTTCACTCCCAAAGTGCATAACAATGTACTAGTACATGTAGCCCATACTAAATGCTTATACCTCTTCCTTCCAGGGAACAGACTCCACACTCAGGAGAAAGGCCTGACTAACCCCTTCATTCGAAGGCCACTTCTTCCCTCCCAAGGGTGAGTGATGTCCATGACTTGCAATATATGAATAGCTTATCATTTCAAAAATTTGGCACTACTATTTATATATTATGAATGTTGATTGTAATCCATCAAGTCTTCATCATTTAGTAAGTGACAAGTATCTTGATATTTTATTTTGGTGTTTTTCATATGGTGTTAATGCTCCTTTGGTGTATTTGACATTTCTACATCATAATAGAGATAGCATGGAATGCACCACCAGATTCTCTAAATAACATCTCTCGTAAATCAATCTAACATGATGTCCAATGAGGTAGCTCCCATTTAATTATGACAATTTTCCATTTTATATTATTTTTTCAAGGATATATTTTGTGATATGATTTATCTATTCAATAAAGAAATTCATTATCTTTGTATGCAAAACTATGATAATATTCATTTGACCTATTTTGCAAAAGGAGATTGTAATTTCTTATTTATTGTTAGTCTACTTCACATCTTCATTGTTTTTCTATTTAATGATTCAAATACTAACTTTTTTATTATGATACTTCTAAAACTATCTTCACAGGTTCGCAGGATATTTTCTCTAATACCATTTGTAATGTCCCTCATATAAATTATCTCTATATTTTAATTAAAATCTTCTATATTCTCAAAGAATGTATTTGAAATTCCTTATATTGTTACCATGCATGAAGGGATGTGAATCTACTAAAGTCTCTATGTTTATTTTATTATTATTAGTTATAGTTAAAACTATTATATTTGTTTGTAGAATTAATTTATATGATATCGTTCCCAATATAATATTATTCATTATTATTTATGTATATTTTAATATTATCATAATAATATTTGTTGTACTCTTATTTATATATAATACTATGACATATTGATACATATTATTATTATATTGATATATACAATGATATCACACTTTATTAATATATTAGATTTATTTACTATTGTATCAATAGTCAATAATAAGATATAATAATGTCTATTAAGATTATTTAATATCATCTATTTATCTTTCTCTTGGGAGGAGAACAAAAAAATTAGTGCTTTCAATAGGGGACATGACACACATTGTTTTTAGTACTTATAGAATCTTTATCACTTATGATTCCTCCAACATATATGATGGCACTAACTACTTCTTTGATTAGGTTGATGTATTGTGCAATGTTCTCTCTTTTCCTTCTCATAACATCAAATTTTCCTCGTAGGTTCTCATCTTTAGCTCTCAACACATTCTAATCTCCTCTAGGACAAGTACTAGCTTATCTCACATCTTTTTAGCAATAGCACAATCTTTGATATCATTAAATTTAGCATAATCTAGTGAAAAATTAATCTCTATCATCTAGATATTGTGTTCTTTCTTTGCCTTCATCTACTCAATTGTCATAGGAGGGGATGGAGGTGTGTATTGATTTTCTAGATAGTATAGTGCATAGTCTCCAATTCCTAATAGTACAATGATGTAAACTTATCTTTTTTTAGCTTAGAAACCTCTCTCTTATATATCTTTAGATCTTTATCTTAAGTTCCTTCAAAATTTCTCCTTCAAGAACTCAACTCTAATACCTATTGTTAGAAAACTAAAAGAGGGGTGAATCAGTTATAACCAAATATCCTACTCTTAAAATACTTCTCACCAACTTAACAATTTTAACTTCCCAATCACAAGATTGATAAATGAATCAAACTTTATAATGATAACTTATTCAAACTTTGTAGTAAACTATTAACTCCATATACCTCATTTACTAAGTATCAGAGTAAACTTCACGTATATATACCATGTATACTAAGTTGTAGCATGAAATAATAAGCATGTAACACAATCAATATTCACATATTTTGTATTAGGAATCTGATTAGAGACTAGAGACCTGACATTTTGATGATCCAAGAAATAAAAATAAAAAAGAATTCATTGAGAAAAATTAAGTTCAGCAACTTGATGAGTGGGGAGGCATCGAACTCTGATGGAGCCTCTGGGGGTCTACTGACATTATTCAAGACCAAAATTTTCAAGGTGGAATCAGTCTTCAATGTACGTAACATCCTTTTTTGTAAAGTGTTCCATATCCAATCCAATGAATTTTGGTTTTTTCTCAATTTATATGCTCCCAATAACAAAAGAGATAGAAAGTCCTACTGGTCTAGAGCAAAAGGATTGGTACAGAATCGTAACATGAAGAAAGGAATCATTATGGGAGACTTCAATACCCCTCTTCTAGACAAGGAGAAGAAGGGTGGTCTGCCTCAGGACTGGGACAGCAAGCATGACCTTTCTAACTTCATCAATGGATTGGCTTTTCTAGATCTGGACCTTATGGGAGGTGACTTCACTTGGTCCAATAAACACATTGGAAAGGACTATATTCAGGTTAGACTAGATAGAGCTCTCATTTCCTAACTGGATGTAGTCTTCCTCTTGCAAGTTAGCTCTTTTGCCTAGATTTGGGTCTGACCACTCCCCTATTTCCCTCTCGATTGTTCCTTTTGATCCCTTTAGACCTCCTCCCTTCTGTTTTGAGAAAATGTGGACTTCCCACCCTAACCTTTTAGAAAGAATTAAGGTCTAGTGGAGCATAGAAGTGGAAGGCACTGCAATGTTCAAGGTTGCTAGAAAACTCAGCAATGTTAAAAGGATGGTTAAAGCTTGGAATAAGTCAGATTTTGGTCACATATTCTCTCTTAAAGAGGATCTCTCTGCAAATTTCTCTTCTATTCAAGCCTCCATTCACGAAAATGGGTATGATGCCTCAAATAGGGAAGAAGAGTTATCCATCTTGTCTGATTTACATGACATTATTAGCAAAGAGGAAAAGTTCTGGAGGCAAAAATCTAGAATCAACTGGCTCAAGGAAGGAGACTAGAACACAAAAATTTTCTATTTAACAACTCTTAAACATAGAGCAAACAATAGGATTTCTGGCTTGAAGAAAGACCAACGTGTGCTGACAAAGGAAGAAGATATATCAAATGAAGTTGTGTCTTTTTTCTCCTCCCTGTTGTCTTGGGATCCTTTGCTCTCTAAAGTGGACCAGGATGATATTGTTTCTTGTATTCCTCAGATCCTCCTACCGCACCGTAATAATCTATTCTGGGCCATTCCTTCTAATTTTGAAGTAAGAGAAGCTCTTTTTTCTCTTTCGACGAATAAATCACCTAGCCCTGATGGCTTTCCTGCCTTCTTCTTCCAAATTTACTGGCCTATCATTATGAAAGATGTTGTGAAGGCGATTCAAGAATTCTTTGGAGCCAAAAGTATTCTAAAGGAAATAAACTCTAGATTCTTAGTTCTTATTCCCAAAGTGCCAAGAGCTGACACTTTGGATAAGTTCAGACCCATCAGTTTATGCAACTCCTTTTATAAAATCATCTCAAAGGTGCTCACTTCGAGGCTACTTAAGCTTCTCCCCCTAATTATTTCTCAGCAAACAATCTAGTTTTGTTCTGGGCAGATAGATTTTAGATTCAATTATTATGGTGCATGAAGTGATTCACTCTATGGAAGCTGGAAAGACAGAAGGGATGTTACTCAAATGAGACATGTCCAAAGCTTATGATCTATTTTAGTTAATGGATCCCCCTTTGATTTCTTCAAATCTACCAGAGGCCTACGTCAGGGGGATCCTCTATCACCTATTCTCTTTATTATCCTGGTGGAATGCATTGGCTGACTCATGGAGAAGAAAAAGAAAGAAGGGGGGATCAAAGGTTTTAAACCCTCTTCCAAATGCTCTCCCTTTATGCATCAACAATTTGTAGATAACACTATTATGGGTGGAGAGGCCTCAGTCAAGGAGGCAAAGGCTATGAAAGATACTTTGGACACCTACACTAGAGGGTCAGGGCAGCTCATCAATTGGGACAAAAGCTCTATTTTCTTTATCAATACTCTGGAGGAAAGATAGAAGAGAATCTCTATAATCTTGGGATGTCAGGTGGGGAAACTTCCTTCTACCTACCTTGGTCTCCCCTTGGAAACAACCCCTTTAGGTTCCTTCTTGAATGGCATCATGGAAAGGTTCAGTAAGAAACTGGTATGCTAGAAAGGAGTCATTCTTAGCCAAGCTTGAAAATGTCAACTAGTTAAATCCATCCTTCAAAACTTGTCAATATAAGCTCTGAGCCTTTTTACCATACCGGTGAAATACACTGAGAGGATGGAGAAAATCCAGAGGGATTTTTTGTTGACAGGAGCTGAAAGGAACAAAAGGTACCCCCTTGTTGCATGGGACAAAGTTTGCCTCCCCAAGAAGAATGGAGGTCTGGGAATCAGGAAGCTCATTCACCTCAATAAGGCCCTCCTGGCAAAGCAAATCTGGTGCATCTTTAGTAGCACAGGGGATTGGAGAGACACTGTATTTAATAAGTATATAAAGAGGCCCTCTATATAGTTCACCCTCTTCAATGAGGACATACCAAGAGGTTCTATTGTTTGGAATGGTTTCTTAAAAGCCAGGGACTTGGCTAACTCAACAGTCTCCTAAAAGCTAGGTAATGGGGAGGACATTCTGTTATGGTTAGATAGTTGGCTTTCTCAAGGCCCCCTTATGAACAACCCTAGTTATGGGTTTTGGGCTAATGATTACATCAACCTTTATGGGCACAAAGTTAGCAATTACAAGACCAAATAGGGTTGGAGGAACCTTTCCATTATCTTCGATGACCTCAAACCAATCATGATCATGCTTAATTCCTTGTCCCTTAGCAACAATAAAGATGAACTAGTTTGGAGGGATAATGCCAATGGGCTCTATTCTGTTGCCTCTGGGTACTCTACTTTATGGATCTTAAAAGAGTCTCCCCCTTGGTCAAGGGCTTGGATCCCTGGCCTTATGCCAAAAGCCAACATGATTTTTTGGTTGGCTCTTCAAGAAAAAACTCTAACCCAGGAAAATCTCATCAAAAGAGGTCACACCATGCCCAGCAGATGTGTTTTGTGTAAAGAAGAGTCGAAGATAGGCAATCATATGTTCATTCACTGTTCTTTCTCTAGGACAATTTGGGGCATCCTCACCTAGGACTTAGGCCATAGCTGGTGCTTTCCTTCTAACCTCCTGGACCTTTTTTTGTCAATGGCATGGCTTGTTCAATGGGTCTGTCTTGAAGGAAATTAGCTCCTGGATCCTGCCCCATTTTTGTTGGAGCATATGGAAGGAGAGAAACAATAGGATTTTCAGAGATAGGGAGGAGTCGGCTTTAGTTATTGGGAGAAATATTTTTAGTAACATAAAGGAAAACTTTTTTGTGAGAAAGGGGGGAGAATTTGAGATAGGAGGCAAGATCAAGGAGAAGGTAAAAGACAGTTCGAGGAAAAGATAGGAAGCCAAGTGGTTCCTTCCCCCTGAAGCCTAGCATAAAACCAACTTCGACGGAGCCTCCAAGGGCAACCCTGGCTCCTTGAGTAGTGGAGGTGTGATAAGGAATGAAAATGGAGATAGTATTGTGACTTTTCTCTCCCGATGGGATTCCAAACCAATCATTTTACAAAAGCGAATGCCACGTGCAATGTTGTAAAACTAGCTTTTGAAATTGGTGTCACCAATTTATGGCTCGAAGGGGATTTGAATAACATTATAAAGTGCATCATTGGCAACTCACATCCATCATGGAAAATTACAAATCTAATTGATGAGACTTGTGAGACCCTTACCAAATTTAATAGAATCCATGTCACTCATATTTTCCAAGAAGCAAACACGGTTGCTAATAGGTTTGCGAACATTGGGGTTAGTGCAGACCAAAAAATAACTCGGCTTCCTGGAATTTGTTTGCCACAAACATTAAAAGTTTGATCCACTTGGACAAGATCCAAGGAAGTATGGAGAAAATCAAGCTATAATTATGATTATGAAGGTTTTAAGAAATAAGGGTACTTTTCAAAATGGAAGCAATGTAAATCATAATTGCAGTAATTCATTATTGATTAATCGACACGCTTTGTGGGTTGTTTTTCGCACTCACTTCTAGAACAATAGCAAGGCTATTTTTCTCTAGTTATGGCTAACTCTCAGTGGTCCCTTTCAGCCACAGAGTGAGGAGCACATGAGTAAAGAGGGTGTGCAGTGTGCAAAAATGGTAGGCAAAAGGTACAGAAAGGAGCCAGTGGGAGATTTTGAGAAATGGAGAAGTAAGGAGAAAGTGTGGGAAAAGCTAGAAGAGGGTGGGGTTACCAATTATATCATGAAGCTACATGGATTTGATTAGGAGGTGACCAAAAGCATGGTGGGGTCTTGGAAGGATGGCAGGGTGAAGGTGAACAAGGTCTACTTTCGAATAACGAAGGAGGTGATTGCAACTATCACCAAAATCCCTATCAAGAGTTTTAAATTCTTCAGGGATAAGAAGATCTCGACCAATGTGGTAGGGACTTTGTGGACAGTGAGAAGGAACTAAAGGCACTGAGAAATATTGACACCTACTATATCCCCAAGTCCATGAAGAAGCGGTGGAGGTATGTTCTGAGAGTTATTATCGAGTACATCACGTTGGACCCTAGGTTTGATAGAGCTTGTATCCACCACTTTGTTATATTGAATCATTTTTGGCATAATGCTAATATTTCCTTTCCATATTATCTGTTAACCTTGATGAGCAAGGTGGTGGATAGCTTCAAAAAGAAGCCCACCATAAACCCAGCTCTACATGAGGGGCTACTGTTGCTTATCGACGAGCACTTCAAGGCTCATACTATAAGCATCACTCCTCCTCAGGCAAAGAAGGTGGAGTTTGGTAGCTCTAGTTACTCCTCTGACTCAGATGAAATTTAGAGCCTCAACTCTAAGGAAGGAGGGATCTCTTCTTCATGGAAATTAGCGACACATCAAGCTAAAAAATTACCCTCCCCCATAACCCCTAGCAGAAAAAGCCCTAAGGATCTTGGGTAGAAGCCTCCTGAGAAGGATGAGGAGGGAGTCAACGATGATGAGGAGGAGCCAAAGTCTGAGGAGGTGGTTAAGGAGATGCAAGAGGAAATTAAGGATGAAAGTGGAAGGAAGAAATGCAAGAGGGAGAGTTTGGAGGAAATGCACTCTTAGTTTGAGAAGACGTCTGTGTTGCCCCTATCTCCTATCCACCTCCAAGCCCAACCTGAGGAATAGAAAGAGGGGAATGTAGGGTATGCGAAAGGGGAAGTGTAGGTCAATGATAGGAGGAAAGCTTGGATAAACTTTAATGTCAAGAATTCGAAGATGGCCATCTTCTGGGAGGCCATGGATCCCCAAATCCTCGTGGAAAATCAAAAGGAATAATGGCTAGAAGAACTCATTGACCTAGTGATAGTGGCTATTTCGAATAGAGCCAGGGAGACAGGGATGAACCTTTTGAACAATTCTCATTATAGTATGATTAACAATTTTAGATCAATCAAATGGCTTTTCCATGAGCTGGAGGAGGTCAAAGAACAGGTGAGATGTATTGAGGCAACAAGGAATGGGATGGATGCTAACAAGAGGATGGATTCAGCTAACATTCTCAGTCTAGCAGAAAGAAGGATACACAACCTGGAGAACTACAATCACAACCTTGCAAATTAGATGTTCTCTTTGTTAAGCTCCATTAACAACAACATCATCTCTCTTAAGGTCTGGATCAAAGACAGAGAAATGCAAGATGATGAAGAAGGAAAAGACAAGGATGAAGCTAGAATGGAGGATGACTCTGCAAAGGACAACACCATTCCTAATCAGGACCAGGGGGACCAAAGGGCACAATAGCTGGAAGTAGAGGAGAACCAACTAGCCTTCGAGGCTGCTCAGGTTATGCAAGAGCTAGAGCGAAAGAGCGAGGAATAACTCTCGCCTGTTCTTTTGTTTTTCTTTGTCTTTTGGCTTTTGGTCTGGCTTTAGGCCATGGTTTTACTTGTCTTTTTTCTTGTTCTTTTCTCAGAACTCTAATTTTTGGCTGGTCTTTATGCTTATTATCAGCCTCTGAACTTATACTTTTTTGGTTGGGCTTTTATGCTTATTATCAGCCTTATATGTTTTAACTATTGGGTTTCAGGATCCCTGTAAAACCTGTTTATCTAATCAAAAACATTCACATATTTTGACACAATTTTTTAAAATGGAAACCCTATAAGGGGATAACCACCTAGGATTAGCAACCCAACATTTTCACTCTTCTGAAGTGAGATATGTTAGGAGCTGACCTTTTTAAAGATTACATACATGTTATTAATGTGACCTAGTTAGAGGATTTACCCCAAAGATCATCTAGACCTTATCTCTTCTTAATATGAGTGACCTTCTCTAAAGGACTTACCAACTTTCAAAGGAATTTCACCATAAAAATGCATTTACAAATAAGAATGTTAAGTCTACTTAGTTAAGAGATTTAATGTATTTATCATTAGAGAATATCAGTAAGATGATTTGTTTGAATAACAACTACCTTGCTTGATTATATCTCCATTTTTATCATTCTTTGTCCTCTATTCATCCTCTTTCTTTATATGGACTAATCCACTCATATATGCATTTATTTCATACTTCACTTTCTAGATCTCATAATGTTCTTATCAATTTCACCTTCTATCTTCTTCTGCACAAACAACTTGATTAGCAGCAATGAACAATTTTTTCATCCCTTAAATATAAAACTTATTATCACTTCATCAAATTCTCCTACATTTTTCCACTTAATCACAATCATTTGATCTTCACCCATCTCAAATTCATTGAATCTAGACCATTAGGCATCATGCTTTCACCTTGAACTTTGTTTTTCATTTCAAGTCATTAAATCTCCTTCATCAAATCCTCTTTGAATTTCTCTAGCCATAGATCTTGTAAAAAAAATCATTCTTATCTTTGAAACTTATTGAACAATCAATATTTTCATCAAATATTAGCCTCAAATAAATTATTCTCCAAAATTTTCTTTCCCTTGCTCAGTTAACACTTCACTTGCTTGGTCAATACTAAGCTTGACTAATATTATTCTTGCTCAGTTAATACTGCTCATCCTTCATTCACTTGTCATATGCTTGGTGAAAATTGTAATAGCTTGGCTACCATTAGTCCTTCACTCGTTGACCTCACTAACTATCTTAGTGCAACTTACTATCTTGGTGGAAATTACTCTTTCTTTGTCTTCTCACTTCATGACTTCATACATTTCTTATACATTATCTCAACATTTAATCAAATCATGTAAAAAAATCAAACAAACATTATATTTTAAAACTCTAACTCATTAATTTCCAATTAAAATCCATACACTTATCAACACTTTCTTCATCTTTGTACTTTATTCAAATCCTCTTCATCAATCAAATGATATGGAACTCTACTAAATTAGCATAATGTCTTACCAATTCAGGCTTGACATTAATGGCAACTTAACAATTGATATGACTCTTTCACAAATATTATCAACATTATTATTTGGGACTAACAAGAACATCAAAATTCCAATAATATTATTGTTATTAAGGCTATTAAGAAGCTTGTTAATAAAGATGATGATAACATTTCCTTTTTGTGTGGTATATCTCACCTTATTAATACTTATTCTAACCCTTTGACAAAATATGCTCAAGAGTTAGGATAGCCTCCTCCTTCCACAACTGTTGAACCTTCTATTTTGATTTCTACTCCTCTTTCTAGAATTCCTACATATTATCCACCTCTTATGATGACTTCTACATAAGTTTTTTCTCCTCTAAGTGTTGGTCTTCCTAACCTTTCACCTCCCATAAGTGTTCCTTCTACTTCTATACCTTCAGTTTTACCTTCATATAAAGTGGTTCCTTTTACATATTCTAACCCTTTACCCACTCCTTCTAATCTTTTTTTGACATCTTTTCATCTTCCTTCTACTTCTTAAAATTTTCCTAACACATCTAATATATCTATGACTATTATCATAGCTTTTGATCCTATCATTAGTATCTTAGTTCAAGTTTTCATTGGGTTCCAAAAACAAATGACTCATTTCACTCAATCTAAGTACACATGTGAAATTGCTAATCCCCTTTCCTTAGATATCCTTTGTGTTGTTATAACACAACATGTCAAGGTACCTTTTCTTGAGACTTATAATGGTAAGGGAGATCTTCTGATTCATGTTAAGACTTTCCAGGTTATATGTAGTGATTTTTCACATGACTATAGGCTTGTGGCTAATTTGTTTTCACACACTTTTAGGGATTGAGCCTTAATTTTGTGGTATTGTTCTCTACCTACTTATTCTACTGATTATTTTCAAACTCTTGCTAATTCTTTCATTGAACAATTTTAGAATAATATTGGTCTGCAAGTTTCTTTGGTTGATTTTATGCATTGTCAAGAAACTGTTAAAGAGAAAATTGCTAATTTTATTGGTATATTTAAAGATTTTTATGCTCAAATATCTTATGCTATTCCTAATCATGATATTCAATATGTCCTTATTTATAATTTATAGAAATACATTAGAGATAACATGATCCTTACTGAGTATACCTCCTTTTCTCATCCTTGTGTAGTGTTTCACCATTACTAGTTACAAGTGAATCAACTTGAGATATATACTCCAATTGTTTCTATTTCTAGTGATAAAGGTGATGTCTCTAGTCATTCAAACAAGTTTTCTAAACCTAAAACCTTCATCAAAATCAAGTCAACCAACATAGTTGTTGATTAAGTGGCTACTACATCTAAAGGTATGGCTACTTTTTCCTCTATGTATCATCCTAATAGTAAGTACACTTGATTATCTAAACCTTTACCCAAGGTGATGAATAAATTGATTCATTTTGTAACCATCATATTAACACTACCAAACCAATTCCTAAGTCATTTTATTCAAATGATTTTTTTCAACACCATCATCAATTAGGTCAATATACTCAAAGATATTATGCTCCAAAGAATTTTATTTACAACCTTATTAAATCTAATGATATATCTATTAACACTCAAGTTAATAGTGAAAATAAATCTATTTCACTTCCTAATTAGAATTTGCAAATTTATACTAATATTGTTAGAATTCTTTAGAATAACTTGGGGGGGGGGAGGGGGTGTGGGGTGAATCAGTTTTTCAAGGTCTAAATGCCCTAATAATACTTTTTCTCAAATTATAGTGATCGCATAGACTTTTCATCCATCCAAGCTTAAATCAATCATCTTAGCAAGTTACAGCAATAAAACATGCAAGATCAACTCATGACACAGTGATTTACATGGAAACCCAATTTGGGAAAAACCAACAGTAACATGCTACTTAATTCTCACTCTTCTAAAGTGATGCCTTGTTAAAGACTTATAACACACTGTTAAATGTGACCTTGTTAGAGGATTTCACCATACTATTAGGAATGGGCCTGGTCAAAGGACTTTAGAATATTCACTTGGAATGTCACCCTGTTAAAGGATTTACAACATGGCTATTAAACCAACCTAAGTCCATAGGATTTAAACTATCTGTTACAATTGCTAGAGAGTAACAATAATGGCTTTTTGATCTGATACAACTTACAACATATTTTCCAGATTACAAATCACACTTCAGTTCAATCCTTTTGCTTGGCTTTTAATCACTTCAGCTCTGATAGCTTGTCATCTCAAGATTCATCGCCTTGAGTCTTCTTACTCATTATACCAACACAACCATATATGTGGTCATCTATTGAAGCAGAGTAACTATGCTCTCTTAATCCTTAGCACCTCCTTCAGCACTTTATGCTTTCATGCTTGACCTCTTTCTTATTTTTCTTCGTGACCTTATGACTCCTTAAATAGAAATCTAGAGTCCCTTTCCCACTCGATTCTTCCTCTCCAATTTTTAGGGTTTTAAGTAGATTAGGTAGGGTACAATGTATCTACCCCATATCTTTCTCTTATCTAGAAACTTCATCTAAAGTCTAGTTGTATTCTCCAAAAACATTTTACATGGTGTTCTGTGCCACCAGCTCATCACTCTTATCTTCTATTTGATTTACAAAATTCTAGATAACAACCTTGTCAGCTCAGATTTGGCAAATCTTCGATCTTTGAAATAATGCAGCAACTCGGCATTATTGGTTTACTAATGCTTGGCACCTTCTGTGTTACTCAGCACTTGTATCTGCTCAGCACCTGATCTTTGCTCGGCACTTTTTATCTTGACTTAGCAATTGAAGATCACTCAGCATCTGTTCTTTACTCGGCATCTAAAGATCACTCGGTACTTGATATTCACTCGACACATACTGAAGTTGAACTTGCTCGACTTCAACTAGGAATCTTTTTGGCACTGACTAGCTTGCTTGGCTCTCTCTCTAATAAACTTAGTTAGGCTTTACAAATGACTTAGCTAAAACCTTACATCTTTGATATGTTTCAGTGTGCCCATTCTCTGTGTCTTAGAGTATGTCATCAATACACTATTTCATCAATGGCTTAGCTAATCCTTGTTCTTCATTGCAACATCATAACTTCAACCTTTCTCTAGGTGTTCTAGGTACATCTTATTGATTGCCTCCTCCTTGTCAATCAACCAATTGATAGTATTTGGATCACTAAAGCAATTGTCATTCTTGCAAGTAGCAAGTTTAACATCAATGACAAAACAATGATTGAGAACATTCTTTACCAGTTCCATTACTTTTTATGTATGATCTTTTTAATCATTTCCAACAATCTCCCTCATGATCTTTTCAATCATTTCCAACAATCTCCCTCTTTGGCATTGATGGCAAACCAAAACTGATCAATTGATCAACTTAGTTACGACCAAAATTATATACATTTTATGCTTCTTTCTTGACTACTGCATCTTTACTACTGATCTCATATATCTCCCTCTTTCATATATATCTCCCTCTTGCTTTGTATTGATCAGTTTCTGCATATATCTCCCTCTTTGACATAAAATTCAAAGATGTAGCATCTTTATCATGCAAAATATAAGCTTTGGCTCTTATTTCTTCTCCCTCAATCACCATGCTTGTGACTCATTTGGAGTTTCTGCTCCTGTTGTCATCCTCTGCATCATTCTTCTGATATTTCAATGATTTGTTCCTGTTGATGCAGGGTAGCTTCCTTGTTGCTTTAAACTACTTGAGTTAGGGGCATTACCCCCAACTTGCCTCTAAGATATTCATAAGCATCCTTGAGCAATGGTTTGGTGAAGATATCTGCAGTTTTTTCCTTTGTATGAATGTACTCTAACTTCACTTTTTTGTCTTCTACCAATTCTCTGACATAGTGATACTTGATTGCAATATTCTTGGTTTTTACATGCATTACTGGATTCTTGGATATGTTTATAGCACTTGTATTATCACAATACAATATCACAGGTTTGATTAACTCTTCTTTCATTCCTTTCAATAGATGTGTGAGCCACACAATGTTTGTGCAATTGATGGCTGCTGCCACATATTCTAATTGTACAGTGGACTAGGATGTGCATGTTTGTTTCTTGCTAGTCCAATTAACTAGCCTTTTACCTAAAAATAATGCACCACCACTTGTGCTTTTTCTGTCATCAATGTTGCCTCCCCAATCTGCATCTGTATATGCACTGAGCTCAAACTTCTCATTCTTTTTGTAATATAAACCAAAGTTATCAATTCCTTTAAGATACCTCATTATTCTTTTTACTGTTATGAGATGATTTTCTTTGGGATTAGCAGAGAATCTAGCCACTATTTCAACTGCTAATGTTATGTCTAGTCTGCTATGTACAACATATTGTAGATTTCCAATCATGGATATGTACATTGTTTGATTGACTTCAGCTAATACATCATTTTTGGATAGCTTATTTCCTATTTCCATTGGTGTGCTGACTAGTTTGGATTCCTCTAATCCAAATGTTTTAAGTATCTCTTTGATATACTTGGATTGTGTCACAAATATACCATGTTTTAGTTGATGTACTTGCAAACCAACAAAAAAATTGATCTCTCCAAACATATACATCTCAAACTCATGTTTCATTTTGTCAACAAAACCTTTACAAAGCACTTCCTTTCCTCCAAAAACTATGTCATCCACAAAGATTTCAGATACAATAATATCGTTACCTTCTTCTGATTTGGTGTACATGTTGCTATTATCATCGGTTCTTTCAAATCCTATTTGTACTAGATATTTGTGAAGTCTCTCATGCCATGCTCTGGGTACATGTTTTAGACCATAGAGTGCTTTATGTAATTTACAAACCATATCCTTGTTGTTCTCATCAAAAAATCCCTTTGGTTTTTCAATATAGACTTCCTCCTCCAATATACCATTTAAAAAAGCAGACTTTACTTTCGTCTGATAGACTTTAAAACCTTTATATGCAGTATATGCAAGTAAAGTTCTTACTCCTTCCATTCTAGCAACAGGAGCGAATGTTTCCCCATAATCTAATCCTTCTTCTTGAGCATAACCTTTGCATAGTAGTCTAGCATATTTCTGAATACCCACTTGGTGCCAATCACATTCTTATCAACTGGTCTGGGAACCAAACTCTAGGTTCTGTTCTTCTTTATTTGATCAATCTCTTCTTCCATAGCTTTATACTAGTCATCATCTTGTAATGCACCATATACTATTTTAGGTTCAAATTTGTTGATCAGACATGATTCATGTCTTAGTCTATTCTTTGTCATTGGTCTTGCATCTTTGTCACCAATTATTTGTTCAACAGGGTGATGTCTTTTTACATATTTGGATAATCTTGGTTTTGTCCTTGTGTCCATGTTTGATCTTTCAAATTCAGGGTCACTATGCACTAAGTTGTCAGGTTGTTCTTCATCTCTTTCATTGGTACTGACTTCAGGATCAGATTGTGCATTTTCTTCATTCTACAACTCAGCTTCTGAATGTAACTTAGCATTCACTAGTTGTGACTTGACTAAAACTAAAAATTTTTGTTGAATCCGAATTTAATTGACAGCATCCTCGTCAACAAGAATTCCTTCATAAGAATACACAAAGGTTCTGTATTCATCCATTCTCTTTGATTCTTTAGCTTGGACTCTTGTATGCTCATCAAAGTTTACATTTTCACTTTTCACAATTTTGTTAGTGTTGGTATTCAAACACTTATATGCTTTACTTCTAGTGGAGTAACCAAGGAATATGCCTTCATCACTTTTTGCATCAAATTTTTCATTTCTAGCATCTTTAAGGATAAAGCATTTGCAACCACATACTTTGAAATGTTTTACATTGGATGTTTGACCATACCATAATTCAAAAGGTGTTGTATTTGTACCTTTCTTGACTTGTACTCGATTCAGTGTATGAACAGCTACACTTACAGCTTCTTCCAGTATTTTAAAGCAACAGTCTTTTCCATCATTAATGTTCTGGCACAATCAACCACAAATCTATTTCTTCTCTCAACAATTCCATTTTGTGGGGGAGTTCTAGGAGTTGACATCTGTCTCTTGATTCCTTTGTCATTACAAAATATCTCAATTTATTTGATGTGAATTCACCACCTCTATCTGATCTCAGGCATTTCAAACTTTTTCCTGTTTCCTTTTCAACTCTAGCCACATACCATTTAAACATTTGAAAAGTATCAGATTTTTTCTTTAAGAACATAATAGTCATCATCCTAGAATAGTCATCAACAAACAACATTATATATTTATCTCCTTTGTAGCTTTGTACTTCCATTGGACCACATAAGTCAGTATGAACTAACTCAAGTACTTCTTTAGATGTATAGTTTTTACTTTTGAAACTTGACTTTGTCATCTTTCCTAGCTAACATTGTTTGCACATGATATTGTCAAGCTTCTTCAATTTAGGTAAACCTCTTACTTTCTTCATGTTATTGATATTGACCAGATTGTCAAAGTTGACATGACATAGCCTTCTATGCCATAACCATTCATCATCAAATTTTGCAGTGAAACAAGAACATCATCCATATCAAGGTAAAATAGATTACTTCTTGTTTGATCTCCTTTTCCTATCAGTTTACCATTAGTATCATAGATTTTTGCAGTTTTGTTTCCAAATTCTACTTTGCATCCTACATTGCCTAACTGTGAGACACTCAGCAAATTGTAGTTTAGTCCTTCAACATAGTATGCATTATCACATGAAATTTTCTCTATAAGCTTAATGGAGCCTTTTCCTTTTATTTGACATAGAGCATCATTACCAAATCTAACACTATTTCCATCATACTGTGTAAAGTTAACAAACTTACTTTTGTCTCCTGTCATGTGATGTGAGCATCCACTGTTTATGATCCATCTGTCATTTTTTTTCATACATGTTACTAGTGTTGTAGGCTCTTCTTCATCAGATTGGTCCTTCATGGCTACATAAACAACTTCATCATCATTATCATCAGAGTTCTCTTCAACAATATAGAACTTCTTGCCTTTGTCTTTGTAATCTCTCTTATCATCTTCTCTTCTTTATTTGTACTTGTTTCCTTCCTTGTAATCCTTTTTCTGTGTACACCTTGCAGTAATATGTCCTACTTCATTGCAATTAAAAGAAATGATAGGAATCTTACCTTTGAATTTTCCTTTGCCTCTATGAAATCTTCTAGCTAGTAATGCTTCCAATTATTCCACATCTTCCTCATCAGTGCTACTGTCACTGGATACATATTTCATTTTTCTTCCTTTCTTTGATTTCACCTATTCAGCATCTTTTAGTTATAGCTTGGCCTTGAAAGTAGACTCAAAATTCTTAGGTTTGTAGTTGTCAAAGCTAGATAACTCAAATGTAGTGAGTCTACCTACTATACCTTCAAAACTTAGATTGTTTCCTGGTACACATCTTAGCTCTTATATTGCTGACACTCTAATAGCATAGATAGGGAGCAAGGTTCTGAAGAACTTACTATTAATAGTGTCTTCATCCAATTGACCACTTAAACATCTTATTGCACTTACCACTTCCTTTATTCCTGCACCATACTGAGCAGCTTTCTCACTTTCTTCCATTTTCATATCATAAAACTTTCCTCTGAGGCTTTCTCTTTTTTCTCTTTGGACATTCAGATCTCCTCCATAGATGTCTGATGGGGCTTTCCACATCTTAAATGCAGTGTCACATCCTTTGATATCATCAAATTCAGCATAGTTGAGTGCAAAAGCAATCTCTAGCATTGTCTGATTATGTTCCTATTTGTTTTTCAAATCTTCTACAGTAAGAGTACTAGTTGGATCAACATGTTTAGTAACAATTGAATTTGTGGCATAATCTCCTATAGATCCAAGATGTAGCTTCATCAAACTTTTCCATACAACAAAGTTATATTTGTTGATCTTGGGAACTTCTCTCTTAGGCATTTTGATCTTTTCTACTTCTAGCCCCTTTAAACTAAGTCAGCAGCAAGGCTCTAATAACAATTGTTAGAATTATTTAGAATAACTAAGAGTGGGGGGGGGTGAATAAGTTTTTCAAGGTCTAAATGCCCTAATAATACTTTTTCTCAAATTATAGTGAGCCCATAAAATTTTCATCCATCCAAGTTTAAATCAATCATCTTAGCAAGTTACAACAAATCAATATGCAGCAATAAAACATGCAAGATCAACTCATGACACAGTGATTTATGTGGAAACCCAATTTGAGAAAAACCACCAGTAACATGCTACTTAATTCTCACTCTTCTAAAGTGATGCCCTGTTAAAAGCTTGCCCTGTTAAAGGCTTACAACACACTGTTAAATGTGACCTTGTTAGAGGATTTCACCATACTGTTAGGAATGGGCCTAGTCAAAGGACTTTAGAACATTGACTTGAAATGTCACCCTGTTAAAGGATTTACAACATGGCTATTAAACCAACCTAAGTCCATAGGATTTAAACTATTTGTTACAATTGCTACAGAGTAACAATAATGGCTTTTTGATCTGATACAACTTACACCATATTTTGCAAATTACAGATCACACTTCAGTTCAATCCTTTTGCTTGGCTTTTAATCACTTCATCTCTGATAGCTTGTCATCTCAAGCTTCGTCTCCTTGAGTCTTCTTACTCATCATACCAATGCAACCATATCTGTGATCATCTGTTGAAGCAAAGTAACTATGCTCTCTTACTCCTTAGCACCTCCTTCAGCACTTTATGCTTTCATGCTTGACCTCTCTCTTATTTTGCTTCATGACCTTATGACTCCTTAAATAGAAATCTGAAGTCCCTTTCCCACTCGATTCTTCCTCTCCATTTTTTAGGGTTTTAGGTAGATTAGGTAGGGTACAATGTATCTACCCCATATCTTGCTCTTATCTAGAAACTTCATCTAAAGTCCAGTTGTATTCTCCAAAAACATTTTACATGGTGTTCTATGCCACCATTTCATCACTCTTATCTTCTATTTGATTCACAGAATTCTAGATAACAACCTTGTCGGCTCAGATCTAGCGAATCTTCAATCTTTGAAATAATGCAGCAACTCAGCATTATTGGTTTACTGATGCTCGTCACCTTCTATGTTACTCGGCACTTGTATCTGCTCGGCACCTGATCTTTGCTCGGCACTTTTTATCTTGACTCGACAATTGAAGATCACTTGGCATCTATTCTTTACTCGGCATCTGAAGATCACTCGATACTTGATATTCACTCAACACATACTAAAGTTGAACTTGCTTGACTTCAACTAGAAATTTGTTTGGCACTGACTAGCTTGCTTGTCTCTCTCTCTAATAAACTTAGTTAGGCTTTACAAATGACTTAGCTAAAACCTTACATCTTTGATATGTTTCAATGTGCCCATTCTCTGTGTCTTAGAGTATGTCATCAATACACTATTTCATCAATGGCTTAGCTGATCCTTGTACTTCATTACAAAATCATAACTTCAACCTTTCTCTAGGTGTTCTAGTTACATCTTATTGATTGCCTCCTCCTTTTTAATCAACCAATTGATAGTATTTGGATCACTAAAGTAATTGGCATTCCTGCAAGTAGCAAGTTTGACATCAATGACAAAACAATGATTGAGAACATTCTTTACCAGTTCCATTACTTTTATGTATGATCTTTTCAATCATTTCCAATAATCTCCCTCATGATCTTTTCAATCATTTCCAACAAATACTTTGCCTTTACATTCAAAAAATTTCATTAATTAACCTTCTACATCTAATGTTAGTTATGATGATACTATTAAAGAAGATAATCATGTGGTTAATCATATTGAGTCTAAACCTCAATGTTCGATTCCCTATCCACCTAAACCTAAACAAACACCTCTCATCAACTTTAATCCATCTGATATATTTAGGGTACCTAATGGTCCTCTTTAGACTACTGTTAGAGTTTCTCATATCACTTGTCATGGTGTTTTGATTGATCATTCTTCCACTTTGAATGTGATCACTAAAGAACATCTTTATAAACAATGACTACATAAAGATACCTATGATACAACTCATGTATGGAACAAAACTTTTAATGCTTTCCTATTATCATCCTCAAGGTTCTATCACTTTCTTTGTAACTCTTGCAAAAAAGGTTGTTTATACTAACTTTATTGCCATTCCTACTTTAGATCAATTTTAAGTTAATATTGGTATCCCATAGGTTTCTTCCATGTAACTTGTAGCTTCTCCTATTCATAAATATATTATATTTCCTTGTAATGTAGAAATTGTTACTGTTAACCATTCCTTGTATAAACCTTTGCATCCTCAAGATTGTGCTAAGATTGACTTTTATTAGCCAACTCTTCTTGAAAAACCACCTACTCACCCTGATTATCTTTATCACTTCTATCAACATTACAAGGTAGACAAGGTTCTTGAGCTTAACCTTCCTAAGGATAGTTATCCTATACCTATCTTGCCTACTCCATTTGTCCCTTCAACTACTACTTCTAAACCTATTTTATCTTCTTCATATATTCCTTCAACTACTATTCCCAAATCTGTAGCTATTCCTTCTTTAGAACCTATGGTGGTTGATCCTAATCCTTCTAGTTTATCTCACAAAACATTTGTAACAAACATGCTCATCAACATCAAAAGAATTATCTAGATAAAGTTAAGGCTAATGTTTGTTCTCTTGTCTCCTAACCCGCATCTTCATCCCAACCTTTACCTTCCTTTGATCAAACCATGTGTTAATCTTTAGAGGAATATAATCAAAGTAATAATATGCAAATGAACAAATAAGATAATTCTATTCATATTATAGATTTTATTAATCTTGATATGGAAGATACTCTTGGTAAAGAACATGTTAATAGTGATAAAAAAATAATTGACATGGATTATGATTTTCCTAACATCCTTTTTTCATAGCTTACAATCACTTCTAGTGATGAGCATAGTGACTCTCACTAGAGTCCTTTCTTAGAGTTGGTTGTGATTCCTATTGTGCTGGATGTTTTTCCTCTTGTGAGTCACCATCCTTCCCTTGGCATTTTTTACTGAGATGGTGGGGGGGTATGTGGAGCACTTGAAGTGGAATTCATTTAGCATAGTAGTTTTTATTTTTTCATGTTGTTATTTCCCCCATGTTGTACTTTTTATTATCTATTTTGTTTAGATTTCTTTAGAAGATCATTGTTTCTCTATTAGCACAAGAGGATAAAGTAATTGAACTTGTTATTCTTCTATTTGTATCTATATTCTTCTATATGTTGTTCCATATTGTGATATATATGTTTTATTGTTCATACTAGTTATCTTGTATAGTCTTCTGGATTTCTTATGAAGTGGTAGCACTGATTCTTTTTGTTATCCATGTTAGTGGCCCAAAAAGACTCTTTTGTGTAACTCTTACATATATTTTCATCTATAGTTCTACCTCCTTTGGTAAAAATGATATTTCATGCTTGATATTTAATATTACATATTATTATATGATCATACTAATGCCAAAAGTTGGTAGATCCCTTCATGTTTTCTCTTTTTGTTATGTTCTCATTTCCCTTGATGTGTTCTTCCTCTTGGAGAAATTTTATAGTGGATATTTTCTTAGTGGATGACTATATGCTTCCATTAAAGCCATTTCACCCATTAAGTGGTTTTCAATCACTTTAACATTGTAGAATAGAAAATATGGATTTTAGTGTGGCTTGGATTACTTTAGCCTTGTACCCTTGGTATGATTTCTAGGTTATCTTCAAATTCATGCATTATTGCTTCATCTCTTTCTCTCTATTCTTTTATGAATTATTAGTTTCTTAGAAGTTTAAATAGCTCCCAGGGGCATGTTCTATTTGAATCTCTCTCTAAACTACTGATAATTTGGGAGGTCTAGTCCTTACTTTTGATCCTTCTTTTGACTATTGATGGTCTAGGATGCTTGATCTTGTTTTGATCCCTTAAGTACACAGAAATCCTTATGCCTAGGTCATTTTCTTAATTCTTCTTTTTCAGAGATGGAGTTCCCTTGAAGTTGGATCCTTATATGGATTGAATAACATGCTACACATACTTTCTAGACTATTCAATTCATCTTCAATGGGTGGACTGGCATTGCACACTAGCTAGACTGTTCAATGCCATCTCTTGTTAAGACCTTCTCCCTATTCCTTTATTTTTATTGTTCTTTTGTGGTTCACAATAAGGCACACAAACTTTATTGGGTGAGTAACTATACACATTTTTATTTCTATCTCTTTTATTGTGATTAAGGATATGACGAAAACTCAAGTCTCTTGGGGGCTTGATGATATTTTTGTCTCTTAAGTTAGCATAGAATTTTCTCTTTACTTTTGATCTAATTTATCATAAGCGTGATCCAACTCATACTCCCCCTAAAGTGGGGGCTAAATGTATTATCTTAAAATAGACACAGTTTCCTTTTAAGACCTTTTAGCACTTGTCACATAATGACTTCCTGGACCATGAATGGATTTGTGCTCGGTGCTCTCTTTCTCTAATTTTCTTCCACCTTCTTCTTGAATCTTTCTGAATTCCTCCTAATATTTTGTGGCATGTCACCTCCCCTCTTTGGTAATAGGTTGACCTAGGTCATCCTCTTCCCTAGTGATTGTGGGACTCAAGGCCCAAAAAGTCTCAATATTTCAATTTGTTAACTCCCACTCTCCAGTTGGGCTGTATTAATTTCTTGCCCGAAAACTTGTATATAAGGAGACTTGGAGGCTTCATTTTGGAACCATATGTGATTGTAGTGTTTCATGATAGCTACACTCAAACTTTTCATTCAAGGCATTCTATCATTTTGAGCATTCATGCAAATGAATTTTTATCGAGCATTAAAGGATTCTTTGTGAGCATTGCCTCGTCAAGATCTAGCTTAATGTTGGCATGGACATCAAAGGAGAATATATTGTTGGAAATATTCAAGACTAGCTAGGTTACTGAGAGGGGAGGGGTGAATTAGTAACCTTAAAAACTTTCCAAATTCATATCTTAATTACAATAATCCAATTACCATTTAATTCATCATATCAGATCTAACTACATGCATGAGAAACTGAAAACATAAAACATTCATAACACATGAACACAATAATTTGGTGACCCAAAAACCTTCCAAATAGAAAGTAAAACTAGAGTGGGGATGATATCCATAGAACTTCAATACTACAGCATAAAGTTGGCCTATTAAGGCTTACAATGATCATTTATGATGATTTTCCCTGTTAGGAGCAATTAGGACTATGTTAGTAAACAGATTTGTCCTCTCGAAAAACACCTTTACAATTGACTCTTGAATACCCAAAAGAAAGACAAACTCTGAAACTAACAATAGAGTCACTTGCAATTATCTTGTCAAGTGCTCTCTGAATTTTGAAATGAAGCTACAGCTCCCTCCTTTTGATTTCCTGGTTATGCCTTTAACCTAGAAGGCAATGAAGGAATACTAACATCCATTCATCAACATGACTGGATATTAAAATAAAAGTAGATGAACAATTTTAACTTCCTCCCTTAGAACCTTTAAACTCCAAAATATGTTTACAATATGCAACAAAAGAAGGCTAAAATTTCACACATAATTAATATCCACAAGAACATGAATCATAGTAGAGTAAACAATAGTATCTACTCCAGAAAGTTTAACATAACATATAAAACTGTAGAATTTTATATAGTTTGCCACAACTTCAAAAAATATATTCAAATTTTTAAAGTATAGAATACTTAGGCAAAAATAGTTCTGACTTAATATTCTATGGAGAGATGAACCTTTCTGATACAAGATTGAAAAAAAACTAAATATCTTCCTCTTCCTTCAGAAGTGCAGACTCCTTGAAAATGGGAGGAACCCATTTACAATAGAATTTCCTATTTTTAAAGAAATCCTACCCCAAGTCATTTCTCAACTACCCTAACTTCTTTTCTTTAAAATCTATTTTCAATTCCATACAACTTTTCATAAAAAACCCCCTATTACAATAATAATTAATTCTTTAAAGAATTAATCATTTTTAAAATCTCTTTCCAATTTACCCTACCAAAACTAATTACAATAATAATAATTAATTCTTTTTAAGAAAAGAATTAATTATTTTTAATCATTCTTTTCCAAATATAATTCTTCTACTTCACCCTCATATTATAATTAATTCGTTATAGAATTAATCATATGAGAAATTAGAGTAATGGTTTATTAATTAATGACTTTGCATTTCTCTTGAATATATTTAATTCATTAAAGAATTAAATAATATAAATGCAAAATAATTTGTAGGTTTTAAAAGTTTCTAATTTCTCATGTTGTTGAGTTAAGAGGGGAAATATTTAGGGTTCCAAAACCCTAGCTAACATTGGCTCTTTCTGGGGGCTGCATTCTGTGTTGGGATGCAGAGAACTCCAGAATCTCTGTCTATCTTTATCCAATGCCTATCCATTGGGTCATAGAGTCATTATTCCATTTACCATTTGAATGAATATTGCAATGTATGTGATAGCATCACTTTAGAGAGATTTAGGCCTTGGAACAATTTGTCACAATGCATCATACACCTCATCACTTCTTTGTTACATAGGACTATCAAATAGAATCCTCTTGATTATCATCCACTAGAAAGCCTTTGATTGTTTTATTACCACAAGCTTGGGTTTATTCAATGTTGCACCACCTTCTAGACTCCAAATCATTACTGGACTTCAAATTATCTACCTAGTTGAAATAAAAATATACCCTCCTCCTCACCCTAAAAGGCAGTGGATTAAACAAAAAAGCAGTGGATTAAACAACATTTGCACTGCACAGGTGTATTGGAGTTATCCTTTTGACATTCAGCATCTCCTCATGAATTCAAAGTTGAAGTAGCTTTGAAGTTGCTCCAACTTCAACTTTAGGTTTATCCATGTATGTATCCCCGATGTGATCACTACTATTGTTGTCAAGGGATGACTCAATTGCATGCTTAGCTCTCAGTTCTCAAGTCTTTCACACAAAGTGGAGATATAATGAGTCTTCTCAAAAGACCCAGATCATAAATTTCATCTGATTCAATGCTCATGTTTGCATGACATTCAATGCGCAGTAATCACTAACTCAATGCCAGATTGAAGAAGCCCTAAGAAAAGAACCATTACAAGGTACTTCGCAATATGAGCAACATGCAATTCTATCAGGAATATCCTCTATATCTGTGCATTTTTTGATCCAGTGATGCGGTAGCTGTCTATTTCCTTCTCGCCTCCTGTGGTCAAAGAAACGTGTGTAGACTCGCTCTTAATGTTCATGAGCAGCTACAGTAATTATACGTGCAGACATATGTGCCTTCCTTATTGATCCTTCTTAGCTGATCATGATTGAAAGGAATGGATCTATCTAATGAGTCATTAGATATAATGATTTCTACTAGACTCCTAGAATAATCATGACCTTCATGTTGATTGGTGGATGTCGCCAAAGGTGGTAAACTATGGCTTCATTTTGATTCCATACAGCTCGATGAAGAGAAGAAATCTCTCCATGTTTAATGGCATCTTCCTACGTGGATTGGATGATGGAAATAGCATATATACACATCCATAACATTATCTTCCATCACAAATGCCTTGTACGTGCACCATTTCATGTCCCTTGATTCCAGCTGCCCAAAGAATATTCAGATTTGATATTTTCAATAATTGGTTGAGCCATGAAGATTGTATATATTGAATATAATACTTGGAGAACTCATTCATCACCTCATGTTAAACAAGTTCTCACATTCCTGCACATGCCATTGTCATACGATAAAAGTTTCCTTCATATGTGCTTCATATCAGACGGCTGCCCTCTGTTGCTTCTTTGCTTCAGGATCATGAGAAATAAAATTCAACTGAAAATTCAAGCATGAGCACCATCTTCTCCAATGCATATCAACCCTAAAATATCATGAAGTATTTTTTCTTTTTTTCTTTTTTTTAAAATTTTTACTTATTACTTTAGGTATACCATTTTTATTGTGCCACCATAACTTATCATAGAGTCAAGCTGGATAAAATAGTGAGAACTACATTTTTACCCCTCTTCATGACTATGATCCTGAACTTTCATCCTTTTATTACTGGATTTTGACCAAGCATTTGTTTTAATAGGGTCCTCTTGTCAACATTATAGCCAAATTTTGTTCTATTCAAGGAAATATTAATGAACCATACCGCCTTCATGAAACCTATGGTGTAGCCCTCCAATTTCTTGAATATGCCACTGATGTTATATTAATGTTGTACACATTCATATAAGCTTGCATTTGTTTTTCTCCATCATTATTACTTTTTTTTTATTGTGCCAAAAACAAATTTCATGTTCCAAGCACTGCAGGCACAACATTATTTACCAAAGCTCAGACCACAAGGTGTGTTTCAAAAATGTGTTGCTTGCATATTATGGAGGACCAGCTACAATGCAAAACAAAAATTTGAATCACTCATAATTACAAAACTACTCACAATATTTCCTTCCTCATCCGCCACATGGATTTGAATTAAAATCTGCATATCACAATCAGAACCTGAACTTGAATTTAAAGCTCAAACTATGCATCTGAACGTTTCAATCTTTGAACTAAGCTTTGAAACTACATGCTAAGATTTGAAAATTGAGCCTTGAATTTGAAGTTGGGCAGTATAACTGGGTGGGTATGGAGTGTGCCAAGGAAGGGAAGGGAAACACCAAAAACACCTACACTACCAGCAAGCAAAACTAAAGAGAAAACTACACCTAGCCACAACAAAAACTTTATGTACAAAGAGTAGGGAAAGAAGCCCCTACTCAAAAAAATGTACCTGGCTACTCATGGAAAACCATTAACTAGTTGAGAGAAGTATGTGCCAGTGCAAAACAATGGTTGGTGTGCAAGTGAGCCCATTCTTGAAAATTGGAGAACAGCCATTGAAAAGAAAAACTCCATAGCTATAAGCTTTCCGAACAACAGATTAAAACCAAGAAGCCAGCCAACATTATAGCTCATCAATTGTGGCACCTCCATGTCTTCTTGCACAGGTTGTTTCTTATTAGCACTCTTGACATCTTCCATTAGATTCTTGGTAAATAAAATGGAGTCTCTATGGTGATAGTCTTTCCTGAAACTATTGAAGTGTAACACACATAGTTCTCATTTAAATCTATAACTTCCTCCTTCAAAGATTCAGGTTCCAAGAATCTATCTATGAAGTTTATCTCAAAACAAAAAGATTCTAGCATAGGACCAAAATCCATTAGCCCATCTTCACAATCAAACCTAAACACTTCTAATTTGGGTTATGTGCATGGAATTGGTCTAGGGCTAAAAGAATTTCCTTTAACTTCCATCTCATCTTTCTCAATATCTTCGAATGCTTTGGGCTGAAAAGACTCTTCATTCATTTCAATGTGATCAAACAAAAACAATTCATAATCAGCTTCAATCTTTTCTTGTGTATGTTGATCTTTCATACCCTCCTGAATAACATCATTTGATGAAATATCAATAGCAGCCCCAAATATAAAAGAATCAAACTCTTCATTTGAAACATCCTCTGACAAGTTTTCATTTGATCTTCCACCTTGCAACCCTTGTTCATTAGGAGGTACATCTAGGTTAATCATTGAGTTAGATTATTGGGAGACATATTCATCCTCAGACTCAACATGTAGATGGTACATTCCAGCTACACTACAAGAAGTCCTTTCACTCATCGGAGGGATTTAACGATCTTTATCATTGAAAACTATTAGATTTTGATAAATAGGAGGTGTTGATTTAATTAATTTGAGAATGAGCCTTTTTTGTTTAGGCTTTACCTCTAGATAATTCTATTTTTTACAAAGATAAACTCCTCCTGCACACCAAGAATCCCGCAAGCAACTGTAAATGCTTTGATGTGGTCATTAGGGTCTTGATTTGCATCACTAGAAAATTTTGAGAGATATTCTAATGAATTCTTAGGTAAGGCTAAGTATTGAGATAAAGAAAATGGCCCAATCTGAGCCCCCCATGGTTGGGCTACAACCAAAGCCATAACACAAAAAAAATTTCACCACAATCAATTAGAGTCACCAACCTCCATCCTTGGGGAGGTAACCTTCAGATTTCTAAAAAAAGAAGAGCACTGGAACTTTCTTTCTTTCCCCAGTAGAGTCGCCAAAAACTATTAGTAAATAGGTTTGTCCTCTCCAAAAACACCTTTACAGTTGACTCTTGAATACCCAAAAGAAAGACAAACTCTAAAACTAACAATAGAGTCACTTGCAATTATCTTGTCAAGTGCTCTCTGAATTTTGAAATGAAGGTACAACTCCCTCCTTTTGATTTTCTAATTATGCCTTTAACCTAGAAGGCAATGAAGGAATACTAACATCCATTCATCAACATGATTGGATAGTAAAATAAAAGTAGATGAACAATTTTAACTTCCTCCCTCAGAACCTTTAAACTCCAAGATATGTTTCCAATATGCAACAAAGGAAGGTTAAAATTTCACATGTAATTAATATCCACAAGAACATGAATCACAGTAGAGTAAACAATAGTATCTACTCCAGAAAGTTTAACATAACATATAAAACTGTAGAATTTTATACACTTTGCCACGACTTTAGAAAATATATTCAAAGTTTTAGAGCATAGAATACTTAGGCAAAAATAGTTTTGACTTAATATTCTATGGAGAGATGAACCTTTTTGATACAAGATTGAAAAAAAAACTAAATGTCTTCCTCTTCCTTCAGAAGTGCAGACTCCTTCAAAATGGGAGGAACCCATTTACAATAGAATTCCCTATTTTTAAAGAAATCCTACCCCAAGTCATTTCTCAACTACCCTAACTTCTTTTCTTTAAAATCTATTTTCAATCCCGTACAACTTTTCATAAAAAAACCCCCTATTACAATAATAATTAATTCTTTAAAGAATTAATCATTTTTAAAATCTCTTTCCAATTTATCCTACCAAAACTAATTACAATAATAATAATTAATTATTTTTAAAAAAAGAATTAATTATTTTAAATCATTGTTTTCCAAATATAATTCTTCTACTTCACCCTCATATTATAATTAATTTTTTATAGAATTAATCATATGAGAAATTAGAGTAATGGTTTATTAATTAATGATTTTGCATTTATCTTGGATATATTTAATTCATTAAAGAATTAAATAATATAAATGTAAAATAATTTGTAGGTTTTAAAAAGCTTCTAATTTCTCATGTTGTTGAGTTAAGAGGGGAAATATTTAGGGTTCCAAAACCCTAGCTAACAGAATAATAAGTCCACCTTGTTAGAGGTTTTGCAAACATACAATGAAGTATGCACTCGATAAAGAGATTTGAGAAAAGACTATTAAGTCTACCTTGTTAAAGGATTTAGACCGGTTAACCTGTTAGGATGAATAGTAGATCTCTGACTTACAACTGATTTGTTGATAGAGATTCTTTGAAGTGTTGATCACCTTTATGTGATAGATATGACTCTACTACTCCTTTATTGCTATGGCCTTACAATACACTTTGTTTGTTGTTGATTCACATTTGCATGCTTCTATATCACATTATTGACACTTTCATACTACCTTGGATATGATACAATACAATACATATATCTATCCAATTTACAAAATTACAAAGTTGACCAATATACAAGTTAACACCAATATTACAAAGTCAGCTCATATGTAGACACTCAGGTTCTAAAGACTGACTTGGTGAAGTTTTGATACATAGCATCCACTATCATTACTCAGCATCATCATGCACTCAGTAGAAGTAGAAGCTCAGTCCATACTAATCATCTCAGAGTAGTCTCAAACTCGATATGCAATGGTGACTTGGTAAATATTGTGTAACATGGTAGAAACTGAATTACTCATTTCCCATGACTACACTCAGTAAACACTAATCTCCATACAGCTCGATTAACACTAACTTTTCTTTACATGAACTGCTAGCTCAGTAGAAATTGTAAAGCTTGATAACCATTGAACTACTTGGGTTGAACTGCTAGACTTCACACTACCTAATTTTTCTCAGTTTGAACTGTTGCACTTCACACTAACTAAATTCCCTTAGTAACCACTGAAATGCTCTAGAGGAAATGTAATGCTCGATGGCTACTAAAATACTTGGCAAACAATATAGATGATTTGATGAGCTCAGTAGCCATACAAAATCTGAATAAGTGTTGTCACTAATAACAAACTTGATTGAATGTCAACAATCTCCCCCTTTGGCATTAGTGGCAAAAATAGTTATCAACCAATACTTATATACATCACAATGTGGAACTGGCTTAGTATGGTATACTATTTTTGAGATTTTCAAATTTTGTCTTTGTAAGTATATATAGTATACTATATCTTCAAATTCTCTGCTATATACACTTTTCTCCTATTGCATGATTCTCCCCCATACATAGTATAACAAGTATCTCACTATACATAATAAATGTATCTCCTCATATATAGCATACTAAGTGTCTCTCCCCCTTTTTGATAATAATGCCAAATATTTATTCAAAACTTATTTACATGGAGACATCAATATGAGAAAAAAACTCAGAGTGTACCTTGATTATAAGTGCTAGAGTCTTATCCCGATTCTCTTGCAAAATTTTGCACATATCTAGAGCAAATTATACTTCTGCAGAGAGTTTTATCATGTGATCTACAATGGAGAAGTTGTTGTCATGGATCAATATTTTTGAGTAAACAATGTGCTTATGCATTGTATCCATGATGGGAAGGATGATATTCTGAATATCTATTAGTGTAGACCGGATCCTTGCTTCTTCTCTCAACAACTCTACCTGTATATCTAAAAAGAATATGATCTTCATATGACGTGTAGAGCTTGAACTAGGATCAAGTTGCAAGTACCTTGCACTAGTCTTTAGATCTTCATCAATCTTTGTTAGTTTTCTCTTTATTTCCTTTGTAAACTTGATAACATCACATAACTTCCCAAAAAGTAATGTTACATTTGTGCAAGAGGTTTCAAGATTGGTCAAAATTGAGGAAAGCTCCACTTGCTAAATGGAAATTTTCTGAGCAATGTGCTCAAGCACTTTATTATCAAATTTCTTTTATACTTTCTCAATCAATTTTCTTGACCACTGGAGTCCTCATTAAACTTCTAGAGTACTTCTTCTAATTGGAATAAAATGTGTTGAGAAGTATCAACTTCAACACCTATCACCTCAGTCAAAATATTTTTGGCATCTTCTATAATTTTTATATTCTTTTTCTCTCTCCTCTCTTAATTTCTTCTACTTGGCCTTCTTTTGGAGGAGCTGACCAACTATGTGCATTTGATCTATAGTGGTATTATCAAAATCCAATTTGGGAATCTCAATCTCCTCATCTAGGTCTATATCCTCCTCTAGCTCCTTTCCTCTACTCAACAATCTTGTACATGATTGAGACTTAGGTTCAACTATCCTTGTACTTAATTCCTTTGAATCTAGAATGAAAACAATAATAGAGATGGTAGGACTAGTTCTAAAAATTGATATAGTACCAACAGATGGAATACTAACCAGAATGCTTACTGAATCCAAAACTAAGGTATTTACAGAAGTATCCAAAATTGTAGAATCCAAAATTGTATTACTTATTGCACTCACGCCTGACGATGCTGACTTGGGAGCTAAAGAAGAGGGAGGATGTAGCTTGGTAGATGAAGTGGTAGACACTTGTGTCAATGATGTGTTGAGTTGTGAGGGAGCAAACAGTGATTAGACATTTGATGTGTCTACTATGGTCAGAATAAAACTTGCAGAAGTTATCTCCAAGCTTGATGTAGTTGCTATTTTTCTTGGAGAGTGAGGAATTGAGGCAAGGACTACAGCATCTATCTTCATAGGATCAGTCTCCTAATCATCTTCTTTGTCTTCCTTAGTAGCTTCTTCCTTTTTGTCCTCTTTAACTTCTTCATTATCAAAATGTGTAGGTTCAGTGTATGTTTCTTCTACCTCATCATCGTTGTCATCATCCTTAACCTCTACAGGGAAGTCACTTTTTTTATGCAAGTGATATACATTCCTTCCACATACTCATGGTATTCTTAACCACATTCTCTATATCCTTTATCAAAATTAAACAAGTATTAAATCTAAGAGTCATCTTATCATCATTTTTCTTTATGCACTCTTTTACCTCAACATCTATTATGCTCGATAGAAATTGCCTCATGGTTTGAGCATAGATATCTTTTGTTTTTTGCATAGAAAAATCCCATCTTGGCTTTATTTTCTCTAATAGTTCATTAGAGATTTGGGAGGCTATCTGGTTAGGCAAATACTTCCATTTGCCCATCTTAGTTAACACCAACTCTTCAACCTATTTCTTTTTAGCCTCTGTCTTGGTTTCATACTTCAATGATTTGAATTTGGTTATGCCAGCACCTTCTTCCAATTTTTTTAGTTTTTCTTGGAATTTGGGAGGAGGTTTGCTATATACAACTTCACTGCCTTTCTTCCTTGATCTTTTGGTGAACACTGTAGTGGATGGCTTTGGTGGCTTGGTGATGATCACCTTGCCTTTCTTCTTCACTGGTTCTTCTTTCTTTTCTAACTCTTCTTCATCCTTTACTTCTTCCATATCTTCTCCTTTTCCCTCGGTTAACATAAGAGGTGTGCTTGTTTTCAGTTTTTCTATCCTCCTCTTATCTTTTTTAACTACCTATGGAAGCTTGGTTTCAAGCTCTATCTTGCCTTGGCCTTATCATATGTTCCAAAGTGTGGTGCCTTTGGATCAATAGGTTCATTTATCAAGGCTTCAATAATGTCTTTTGCTTCATCTATGTTTACCTCATAGGGAAGAGGTTTTTCCCATACAACTCTAGGTTTCACTACCTGAATGTAGACTTTGTCACAGTCTACCATGAAGCAAACATCATCTTTGTAATCTTCCACCAATTTATTAGGAATCCTAAATCTTTTATTCATTTTCTTCTTGAAAAAATCAAAATAATTATCCATTATACTAAAAAAATTCTCACCCATTTCTGCAATATACTCATTGTTGGATAATGTTGTCCTTGATGTCACACAAATGTCATATCAATCATTAGTCTCAAGTTCACCGAGCTCAGACAGTCTGCAATGCAATCTATAGTGCCAACTGAGCTCACTCGATCATTGAAGGAAATGTGGAAGACAATGTTAACTGAGCTAACTCGATCAACAAAGGAAAGGTGAAAGACAATGTTCACCAAGCTCACTCAGTCATCAAAGGAATCATGGAGAAGTCAGTGTTAACCGAGCTTCACTCCGTATCCAAAGGGTAGTTTCCACTGAGCTCACTCGGTCATCAAAGGAATCATGGAGAAGTTAGTATTAACTGAGCTTCACTCAGCCTCTAGAGGGTAGTTTCCACTGAGCTCACTCGATCATCAAAGGACTCATGGAGAAGTTAGTGTTAACCGAGCTTCACTTGGTCTCGAAAGGGTAGTTTCCACCGAGCTCACTCGGTCATCAAAGGAATCATGGAGAAGTTAGTGTTAACCAAGCTTCACTTGGTCTCCAAAGGGTAGTTTCCACCAAGCTCACTCGGTTATCTTAGGAAACTCAGTACTTACCGAGTTCTCCCGACGATTGAAGGATTGTCACGAAGTTCGTTGTATTCACCGAGCTCAGTCGGTTAACACAGGAATTATTTTTTGAAAAAAGTTCACTGTGTAGGGTTGGCCAATATAGGAATTTGCTAATTAATTACTTCTAGCCGACTGTTGTAATTTTTTGTTTAGTCAGTGATTTGAGCCGACTAAGATAATCTGAAAGGTATATATGGTCATTCAAGTTATGAATTAAAAGGTGTGTGAGATTGTGAAAAAGAAGTTATGAATGCGAATTATAGTATGAAATGAAAAGGTGAATGTTGAGAAAAGTCTAATGAAGGATCAGATGTGTTGAAGGAGCTGTAAAGTTGTATTTGATCAGTAAGGATCCAGTCAAGCATAACAAAGATCTGTAATCAGCAAAGATAAGTTGCACATTATATCAGGTCACTTCATTGTTGCTTTCTAACCATTGTAATAGTGAATTCAAAATCTCTTAATAGAGTTGGTTCAACATCCATTCAATAAATCCTCTAACAAGGTGATAGTTTAGTTGAATTGTTCTAAAGACCTCTAGCAAGGCCACTCCTAATAGGGTGATTAAATCCTCTAACAGGGTCACACCTAACAGTGTGTTTTTGGAACCTTTAACAGGGTTGGCTCCTAATAGGGCTCACTTCAGAAGAGTGAAAAATAGTATCTAGTTACATTGGTGGTTTTTCCCATATTGAGTTTCCACGTTAAAACTGGTGTCTCTTGTGTTCTTAATTGTTGAATTTCTTTGTGCATGATAACATATCAGTTCTTAATATTTATCATTTGTTGCATTATCAAGTTTCAGCATTTTATATTAATCAAATCAAGGGTATATTCAGACATCTTAGGGACTGTGGAAAGTTTTGTAGTAACTGATTCACCCCCTCCCCCTCTTAGTTACTCTATTCTTATCTCCAACACTCATTAATGTGATATAATATTGGCACATCGTTTCTCCATACTACCATGCATTTTGAACGAAAAAAATTTTGAACATAGAAAAATAAACAAGTTAACAAAGAACCAAATTTACAAGGGTTGTTCTTGTAAGTCCTTATACTTTCCATATTTTTATTAAACTACTTTAACAACAAAACTACAAGATCATATAACAGATTGTTCTTAACAACCTTGTATACTAGGTGTACTACTTCACATGACACACTATTTAGATGGCTAGAACTATATATCTTGTGAGCTATCATATGTATACCAAATTTAAGTTCTACATCAATTATGTTGCTGATCTTTGTGCCTCTGTCATCCCACTTGGCTAGGGTTTTCTTTCTAACTCCACCTGACCTAGGATTTTAGTGGTTTTGGCCTTAGAGAGCATGGGAAGGCTGATGATGTGATGAATCATCTTCTTTGTGATTAAAACTAGTTGCTCAAGTCATAATTGACCATTGTGAACTTAGCTTAGGATGAATCTAATCCATTTGATTTGGAAACTTTGGGGCAAGTGGGGAATGTGGGTTAAACCCTTATCTTCCAAATTCTTATGTTTGGGTTTAAGAACACCATTCACACACAATCCACTTAGGGCATCATCCATCTCTAAGGTTCAATTTTCTTGAATTTTACACTTAAAATGAGTTTGAATATCATTAATGAGTAGTACCTTTGGAGGAATCTATGATTGCGCTCAGTTTGGATCAAGGGTTTTAGCAATCACCAGCACAAGTTTGAAATCTGGTTCTTTCCATTCTACTCCTCAAACCAACATCTCTGACTCTTTCCTTGCCTTCCTATTGTTGCTTGATGTTGCCATGGCTACTCGATAGCTTATGAAAAACTTTGAAAAACTTTACTACAAATTTTTCTTGAGGTCACTTGGTCGCTTTACAATTCACTTGATCATAATAACACTTAAAATTCTCAATGAAAATGAATTTGATTTCCTACTTTTTGTTAAAACTTTGACATTAATGCTCAATAAAAAGGTATTTGTGATGATATCATTATGCACAATAGGCTATTATCCACTATTCAATTGATTATTCGATGAAGGCTTCATAACTCAGTAATCAAACATGTGTGACTTGTTACTTCCGACCTTGCTCGATAGAGTCTATGACCTGACCTTACTCGGTAGAGAAGTCAACTTAGTAATGACTGATACCAATATTCCTTGATGATCCTTTTGTATCTTAAATACTAATTTGGATCTTTGATTCCTTTCTATTGGAACTATTTAGATGTGATCATGATAACACAATTCCAGTTCTTTCTTAAGAACTTAGTTGGAAATGGTGTAGTCACCCACTTCTTAAGTGACATGACCATCATTACTTGAATTGGCCTCCTCGGTAGGTTTAGGAATCCATTGCTACCTCATTTCCTTTCTGATGTTATCTACTACTTTCTTTTCATCTTCAACTCTACCTATACTCATGCAATTCTTGGCTAGATGACCAAGTTCCATACAAGTGAAACATCTTATCATGGTATCTCTCTTCCTTGTGTGATGTTTGACATATTTCATGCCAATGTGTTCATATTCTCCATAGTAATGACATCTACACCAAGTTTTGTAGTCCCAACTAAATTTTTCTTTCACAATTTGCTTTGCTAGATTGAATGACTTAGTTCTACAATTTGATGCCTTGTGACCTTGTTTCTTGCATTTGTGACATTTGCCTTCAAATTTTGGTTTCTCTTTGCATTCATTGGCCTTGTGACCATGTTGATTGTAATTGTAGCATTTACCATTGAATTTTTCTTTACCATTACTCCAACATTTGTATGATGTATGATCTATCTTACCATAGTGATTGCAAGTAGGTCTTTGACTCTTTTGAGCACCTTGTTTGGAGGATTCACCTTCTTCTTTGTATACAATTCCTGCTTTACCTTTTTATCTATAGAGATTCTACTCATTTAGCTAATTCAATTGATTCATGTCTACTTGAGATTTCATCATTCTTTCATTGATTTACTTTTCAGTGTTTAGGTCATTTCTTAATCTTTCATTGATATATCTTTGGCTCATGATTTCCTCATCTTCATTGGAGATTTCATCCATAAGATCTAAATGTTGAAGGGAATCATTCTAGATCTCATTGTTTCTTCCATCCATTTCTTCTTTCATCTTTTTTCTCTGTTCCATGATTTCCCATAGCCTTACTAACTAAATTTCTTATTTTCTTTTGAGGTTTCTTACTTCTTCTTGCAAGGAACCATTCTTCTCTAAGAGTTCTTTGATTGCATCATTTGCTTCATCTAAACTACTTGAAGGGAAAAAGTCTTCAATCTTTTCCTCAATGTACTGATGATCATTCATTTGATTCGCAAGTTCCTTCCTTCTTTTAAGGGATTGGGAAAGTTGCTCCTTAGCTTTCTTGAGTTGTGCAATGGCCATCTCCACATCTATATTTTCATTATCAATTGCCTTATCAAGTCTAAATATCTCCATTTTCCTTTATCTTTGCTCAAGCTGTCAAACTTTATCCTAAGAACCACAAAGCTTTGATACCAATTGTTGGAAATATTCAAGACTAGCTAGGTTACTGAGAGAGGAGGGGTGAATTAATAACCTTAAAAAATTTACCAAATTCATATCTTAATTGCAATAATCTAATTACCATTTAATTCATCATATCATATCTAACTGCATGCATGAGAAATTGAAAACACAAAACATTCATAACACATGGACACAATAATTTGGTAACCTAGAAACCTTCCAAATAGAAAGTAAAACTGGGGTGGGGATGATACCCACAAAACTTCAATACTGCAGCATAAATTTGGCCTATTAAGGCTTATAATGATCAATCTAACGATCTACCCTATTAGGAGTAATTAGGACTACTAGGTCCACCTTGTTAGAGGTTTTACAAACATACAATGAAGAATGCACTTGGTAAAGAGATTTGAGAAAAGACTGTTAAGTCTACCTTGTTAAAGGATTTGGATTGGTTCACCTATTAGGATGAAACAGTAGATCTCTGACTTACAACTAATTTGCTGATAGAGATTATTTGAAGTGTTGATCACCTCTATGTGATAGATATGACTTTGCTACTCCTTTACTGATAGGGCCTTACAATACACTTTGTCTACTACTAATTCACATTTGCATGCTTTTATATCACATTATTAACACTTTCATAATACCTTGGTGAAGTTTTAATACATGGCATCCACTATCATTACTCGGCATCATCATGCACTCAGTAGAAGTAGAAGCTTGGTCCATACTAATCATCTCAGAGTAGTCTCAAACTTGGTATGCATTGGTGACTTGGTAAATACCGTGTAACTTGGTAGAACTAAAATACTCATTTACCATGAATAGACTTGGTAAACACTAATCTCCATGCATCTTAGTTAACACTAACTTCACTTTACATGAACTACTAGCTCGGTAGAAATTGCAAAGCTTGGTAATCACTGAACTACTCAGGTTGAACTGCTAGACTTCACACTACACTTCACAGTAACTTAGTTTGAACTATTGCACTTCACACTAACTAAATTCCCTAAGTAATCACTCAAATGCTCGGTAGGAACTGTAATGCTCAGTGGCTACTAAAATACTTGGCAAACAATGTAGACTATTTGATGAGCTCGATAGCCATACAAAATTGAAATAAGTGTTGTCACTAATAACAAACTTGACTAAATCTCAACATATATACACTAAGACATTCAACATATTATTCATTGATGCACATTTGCATCCATGGATCCATGATGTGGTTATGGTAGATCCATTAAAACTTGTGGAGATATCTTACATTTAAAATTGAATTCAACATCTATAACATACAACACAACAAAATCATTATTGATAATGGTTTTTAAAAGAAAGGTGAATACTTACAATTATCTTTTTTTAGTCATTTATGTCTATATTTATCAATTTTAAAGTTGGTTCCTCAATCTAGGGCTTGACCAAGGAAATCCCTCATCCACCGAATAACAAAAACTTTTATTGTTTGTATGTAGGAGTAGAATAGTGAAATTGTATTTATAGATTCAAAAATAAGTTTTTGCAAGCTTTCTAGAGAACCTAGGTTGACTTCATTATAGTTCCTAAGGAACAAAGTGGCCTTGGAGAAACTATTCAAGAACAAATAAAAAAATTTCAATCTGTTCTCTACCCCTAGATGAGCAAATTAGTTTCTATTTTTTTTTGGGTTGGGGGGAGGGTGGGTGGTTCATAATGTTCCATTACAAGTCTAGATCTACATTTCTTAGAGTTAAACAAAACATCCTATATGTATTTCAAGGTGAGTCTTCTATATTGTATTTCCTTTCATAACTTTATCTTATATATGTATCTTAATTGGTCTTATTGTATAGACTTTACATCTAGATCTACATTACTTAATCAATTAGTTCAATATTGAGTGTATAATCGTGCATAGACCAAAGAGTATATTTCTTTATATTGTATTCCTTTTTATAATTAAATTTCAGTATTACCATCCCTTTCCTTTTAGGGCCTTGCTAATCTAATTCAGATTCTAAAGGGAAATAGATTTGATGATTACCTCTTTTGCTACACACATACACTTATTTGAATATTTCATTGAGTAAAGTAGAGGACTACATCATATTAAAGCATCTCCATTTCACTGACTAAACAATAACATCCAAATTAGAATGTGTTATTTGCTCAAAAAGTGTAAATTTTAATAAAGGCTCGAAGAATAAGCATATGATTTCAATCTCTTAATTCATGGATAAAAGGTCACAAATTAAATTTAATCCTTTTTTTGATGGATATTGTTTTATGTGACATAAATATGGGCATTGACTAAGAAATTGCAAATTTATATCAAGGAGGTCCACTAAGGTTCATTATTGTTAGGATAAAACCATAGATAGAAATAAAAACTACATGCAAATATAACCAATAACAGAAAATAATAGATCACATAGAAATGAACTAAAGGCACCAAGATTTGATGTGGTTCACCCAATCCCTGGGCTACATCCACCAAATTGCAAGTCCAATATTATTACAATCTAGTGATTACAACTTGATTACAATTTGTAATCCCTTACAACTCAATACCGCCACAAGAAGCAATTTTGCATCACAACATAATAAAAATACCCAACCCTAAACCCTTTTATACAAGTATTTTATGTCATTTTTGGGTTACAACATGTCGGCCATATGTAAACCATATGTCAGCTACAATGTCAACCACGGCCCAAAAATTTTTGAATTATGTACAGTACTCTACTAATCAGTCACCACAATCTAACAATCTCCCACTTGGGGATTGATCAGGCTCCACACTAAACAACAATCTCCCACTTGGAGACTAATCCTGTAGAAATACCACTACCACATGGGGCTCCCACTAGATCAAACCACCCTAGACTCTATTGTTCTTTTATTCATGTTTAGTTTAGAAGACCAATCGAAGCTGAAGAGGAGTTTAGCTTCTCCCTTGTTACAACCTTTGTCAACATATCTACTAGATTGTCATTTGTATGTATCTTCTCTAGCTTTAACTATCCATCCTCCAAAAATAACCAAATGAAATGGTACCACAACTGTATGTGTATGGTCTTAGAATGCAAAGCTGAATTCTTTACAAGATGAATGGCACTCTGACTATCTGTAAACAAATAATTATCCTTTTAAGGATGTCCCAATTCTTCCAAGAAGAAATAAATCCATATCATCTCCTTGGCTGCTTCTATAGTAGCAACATACTCTGCCTCTGTAGTGGATAGAGCATTAATCTTCTACAACCTAGAAACCCAACTTATGGCTGCCCCACCAACAGTAAAGACATAACCTGTAGTACTTCACCTAGTATCAATATCCCCTACCAAATCTGAGTCAACATAGCCCTGTAAATTAGTAGTAGAGCCCCCCAAGTGTAAAAACTTATTGGATGTTCCTCTCAAATATCTGAGAATCCACTTGACAGCACTCCAATGCTCAAATTCTGGATGACTCATATACCTGCTAATGACTCCCACTGCATGTACAATATCTGGCCTGGTGCATACCATAGCATACATCAAGCTTCCTATAGCTAAAGCATAGGGTGCCTTGGACATCTTATCCTGCTCTTCTTGTGTCTTGGGACACATCTCCTTAGTCAACTTCAAATGACCAGGTAAAGGTGTGCTAACAGCTTTAGCATTCTCCATAGAGAAACAGTGCAACACCTTCTCAACATAATCAGCCTAAGATAGCATCAATGTTGTATTCTTCCTATATCTACAAATCTTCATACCAAGGATTTGTTTTGCTGCCCCAAAATCCTTCATAAAAAATGCATGTGCTAATTGGCGTTTCAGCCCCTTAATATGATCCATGTTAGACCCAACTATAAGCATATCATCAACATATAAACATAAAATAATGTAGCTATCATCATCCAACCTCTTAAAATAAACACAATAATCTGCATGACACCTGTTATAGCCATGCTCATGCATAAACTTATCAAATTTCATATACCATTGCTGAGGTGCTTGCTTCAAGCCATATAAACTTTTCTTCAATTTGCACACTAATTTCTCCTTACCTTTGACCTCAAATCCCTATGGTTGAGCCATATATATTTCTTCATCCAAATCACCATGAAGGAAGGCTATTTTAACATGCAGCTACTCTAAATGCAAATCTTCAGTAGCCACAAGACTTAAAATAGTATGGATAGAATTCATTTTAACAACAGGAGAAAATATCTCATCAAAATCAATTCCCTTTTTATATGCAAATTCTTTTACAACTAACTTGGCCTTAAATCTTTTCTTACCTCCTTCCTCTTCTTTCAACCTGTAAACCCACTTATTCTATAAAGCCTTTTTACCTACAAGCAACTTGCACAAATCCCATGTCTTATTCTTCAGCAAAGAGTCCATTTCATCTTTCATTGCTCTAATTTCTCCTTCTTCTTTTTCCTTCCTAGTCTTTACAAAACTCACTCTCTTTTATTTTCCATACACACAACTTTCACATAAATCCATATTAATACATTTTAGACCTGGTAAAACTTTCTTTGAATGAAGTACTTTCATACCTTTCTCACTCACGTGCCCAAATTTGTTGTGCCACATCATTGTGTCATAATCTACAATAGTTATTTGTTCTCCTTGCTCAACTACAACAATTGTTCCTGAACATTCATTTTTCTCTGAAACAATTAAAGTAGAAGGAAAAATATGACTTGTAAAAAGATATAAGGTTCCTACTTTCACACATTTTGCTACTACAAGGGAACCTTTTGAAACCTTCCATTTTTTATCATTAAAAGTAACTACACAACCTTCATCATTGAGTTTCCCTGCTAAAATTAAATTCCTACTCAGCCTTGGAACATCTCTTACCTCATGTAGTAGCCAATGATTCCCATTTTGCAACTTAATCTTAATTCTTCACTTTCCAACAATTTAACAAGGTTCATTATCCCCCAAATAAAAAAGCCCAAAATCCCTTTGGACATAATCAATGAAATAACCACTATGAGGTGTAGCATGAAATGAAGCACCAAAATCTAAAACCCATGAATCATCAACACTTTCTAAAGATAAAAGCAAAGCATCCTCTTCAAATTTGTTACTTACCATATTTGCCTCATTTTCTCCATTTGATTTATCTCCTTCATTTTTCTTTCGATTCCAGTAATCTTTCTTTTTATGACTTGGTTTCCCACAGTACCAATAGTCATTTGGTCCTCTCGATTGAGACCTCTTACCCTTTGACTTTCCTCTTGATTTTCCACGATTTCTAAAGTTACTTCCTCTCTTAGTTTTTCTGCCCCTACTTTGTGTATTCAAAGCACTTCCTAATGTAGATCCACCTAAGGATTTCCTATGAGTTTCCTGACTCAAAACAACACAGATCACATCATCATATTTTAGGGTACTAGATCTAGGAACAGAATTACTCACCGCCATTACCAAGCCATTCTAGCTTTTAGGCAAAGAACACAAAATCAAGAGAGCCCTAATTTCTTCATCAAAATTGATACCCATAAAAGATAACTGACTAGTAATAGTATTAAACTCATTTAAATGATTTGCAATAGATCCACCTTCTACCATTTTCATATTAAATAAATGTTTCATGAGAAATACCTTGTTTGAAGCAGAGGGCTTTTCATACAGTGTCACTAGGGTTTTCATCAACTCTTCTGTCGTCTTCACTTTTATAATATTAAATGCAACTAATGGTGCCAGGCATAACCAAATGCTTCTAAGTGCCTTTTTGTCCAAAAGATCCCATTCATCATTTGACATAGATCCCCGATTCTTGGCTTTTCCTTCCAATGGTTTCCATAAATCCTTCTGATAAAGATAGTCTTCCGTTTGCATCTTCCATAACTGGAAGTTTTTCCCATTAAACCTATCAACCCTTAGCTTACCCTCATCTTCCATTGCTTTCACTCAACTGTGAGACTCCCACTTAACCGTGAGACTTTCTTGCAGAGGATAACTTAAAGACAACCTCACTCTAATACCACTTGTTAGGATAAAACCACAAATAGAAATAAAAACTACATGCAAATATAACCAATAATAGAAAATAATAGATCACATCGAAATGAACACAAGGCACCAAGATTTAATGTGGTTCACCCAATCCCTGGGTTATGTCCACCAAATTGAAAGTCCAATATTATTACAATCCAGTGATTACAACCTGATTACAATTTGTAATCCCTTACAACTCAATACTACCGCAAGAAGCAATTTTGCATCACAACATAATGAAAATACCTAACCCTAAACCCTTTTATACAAGTATTTTATGCCATTTTAGGGTTACAACATGTCGGCCATATGTTGGCCATATGTTAGCTACAACGTCAGCCACGGCCCAAAAAAAATTTTGAATCCCAAAGAATTTATGAAGTATGTACAGTACTTCCCTGATCAGTCACCACAATCTAACAATTATACGTATGCCTTGCCTAAAATAAATACTCTAAGGTGCTACAAATGTAATCTCTTTGGTCATACTAAGAAAAATTTGAGATCTATATTATTTTTAAGTAGATAATAATTTGGTGATTTAAAAGTCAACAAAAAACTTGAAAAACTAGAATTTAACATGATTAAGAAATGGACATGTAAGAATGTTGGTAAGTCTATGTTTGTACAAGTTTCTTTACATTCTAAAAGGAAGGATTTGAGGATTATAGATAGTGTTTTTTATATTCATATAAAGGATATTGTGTATGTTTTAGTGGTCATTCTTCAACACAAATCAAAGGTTGGGTTCCTTGATGCTAGGTGATAAAATTCCAATTCAAGATATGTACAATGTTGAAGGTATAAATTATAATCCTTTAAGTATTAGTCAAATGTGTGATAATGGATATGAAGTTTTGTTTCATGATCATGGATTTTAAATTGAGTTAAATTCATTAAAGATTGTTGTTACGAGTAAATATCTGATACAAGAGCATCTTGCATTAGAAAAAATTTAAAATATCTATATAATATGGAGGAGAGAGAAAGTGATGAAAATTAGAAGAAAAATAATAAATAGATAAAATTGGAGAAAAGAGGGAAAATGCATTTAATAGGTGGCATTATTAAATGTAACTTGTGGCTAGAGGGTTTATTTAATTTAACTTGCTAGGCTGACTTGTGGCTTGAGGGTTTATATAATGTAACTTGCTAGTGGCCGACTTGTGGCTTGGTTTGGTATAACTGGAGGGCCTTGGCTTGTCATGATTCATTTAGAGGAGGAGTGAGTGTGGAGAGTGGCTAAAGAGCAAGTTTTTCCTAAGTCTATGGATAGAGCACCAAATGTGAGGCAGTTTATAGTAGGATTGTAATTAATCATCCAACTTGGAGAAAAGCATGGAAGATGGAATTCCGGAGCAAGCAAATTTTTCCAAAGTGTGCAAATAGAGTGTCAAATGTGAAGCAGTTTACACTTGGATCTTGCATTAAGTTTGACAAAGGCTAGAGCTTAGGCTTGGGGGGAAAAAAAAGGAGATTTCTTGGTGGGCTTGTGAGCACAAGTTGAGATCTTCCTTGGAGGATTCTACTAGAGTGTGAATCTGGACTAGCTAGGGTTTGGATTGGATCTTGAGGGATCTTACAAAATTACTATTGTAATTGCTTATGTATTTGGTCATAACTCAAAATGCCTTACATCCGGGTGTTTTGGATGGAAATATTATGATCATATTATGAATTGGCATTATTTTGAATCTAAATATTTGTGTTATTATTTATTCTTCCACTATGTGGTTATTTGTTGGGGGCTAGGACATCTTCTTTGGGGATTCTCCTGCCTTGCACTACATTAGAGCAAAGGTTGTTCCTAAGTGTGTAGACTGAGTGTTGAAGTTGAGGTAGTTTACACCAGGACCTTGGGAGGACATGTAGATGGATCTATAGTTGTAAAGATGGAAGGTTGATCTTGTTCAGGAAGATTGATTTGTTGGTGACTTTTTTGTAGATGGTTTACGAAGATCTTGGAAGATGGCTTCAAGAGGATTGCACCCAAGGATGATTGCAAATATCTATGATATAGTGAAGAGGAGGATTAATGAGATAATAGCTTAAGTGGATGTTGTTGTGGATGTTGCTATTTCTAAAAGAGTTGAGGAACAAAAGAAGAAAGTTGTATGCTACTGGAGTTGGAGCCTACTGATCTAGAAGAGAGTTGTTTGGCCAATTGGAAGACTTGTTCAAGAGATGAGATGGCATAGCAAGGATGAGGTGGAAGAGGTTAGTTTCCTTGATTAGTTTGTGGAGTCTAACACAGAACCTGTAGAGAAACTGGACATTATTGCTGAGGATATTCCTAACCTTGTTGATGTTAGGATGGAGATTGGTTTTCATGATTAGTTAGTTGAGTCCAACATGGACATTGTAGAGCACTTAGTTATGGATGATCCAATTGTTGTTGGTGGTGACTTGTATGTTAGAAAGCATCTTATTGTGAGCAATGAGACTGCTAGTGTTAAGGGTTTGGTATGTGTTGACAGAGATCTACATATTGTTGTTGATATGGATTTTGTTGTTGTTGGTGTGGATTCACTATTTGTTGATGTGGATGAGGGTTTGCTAATAAAGCATTATGTTCAATTTTTTCCTAGGAGTGAGCATGTTGATTGGATGGTTGAGATTCTAGTGTTTGATAGAGCGATGTAGATGTGGATGATGTGCAAATTGGTTTTCTTGTCCTTGATAAAGTGGAAACCTTTGGTGAAGATGAAGATGGTTGTAGATCTTTCTTTTGGCATCAAAGTGTGGGACACACTTTTCTATCTACTTGGGGAGTCTGATGTAGGAGCATCTTGCATTAGAAAAAAATTTTAAATATGTATAGAGGAGAGAGAAAGTGATGAAAATTAGAAGAAAAATAAAAAATAAAATTGGAGAAAAGAGAGAAAATGCATTTAATAGGTGGCATTATTAACTATAACTTGTGGCTAGAGGGTTTATTCAATTTAGCTTGCTAGGTCGGCTTGTGGTTTGAGGGTTTACATAATGTAACTTGCTAGTGGCCAACTTGTGGCTTGGTTTGGTCTAAGTAGAGGGCCTTGTCTTGTCATTATTCATTCATAGGAGGAGTGAGCGTGGAGAGTAGCTGAAGAGTGATTTTTTCCTAAGTCTATGGATAGAGCATCAAATGTGAGGTCATTTATGGTAGGATTTTGATTAATCATCCAACTTGGAGAAGAGAATGGAAGATAGAGTACCTAAGTGAGCAAAATTTTTCATAGTGTGTGGATAGAGTGTCGAATGTGACAAAGTTTATACTTGGTTTTTGGATTAAGTTTGAGAAGGGCTAGTACCTGAGGCTTGGAAAAAAAAGGAGATTGTTTGGTGTGCTTGTAGGCACAAATTGAGATCTTCCTTGGAGGATTCTACTAGAGTGTGGATCTAGACTATCTAGGGTTTGGATTACATCTTGAGGGATCTTATAGAGTTACTAATGTAATTGCTTATGTATTTGGTCATAACCTGAAAGACCTTAAAGCCAGGCATGTTGGATGTAAATCTTATGATCATATTATAAATTTGGCATTATTTTGGATATAAATATTTGTGTTATTATTTATTCTTCCACTGTGTGGTTATTTGTTTGGGGCTAGGACATCTTCTTTGGGGATTCTCCTACCTTGCACTACATCAATATCAAAAGAAAATGTGTACAACTTAATGGATGTTACAAATGCTAAAAATCATGAAGATGTGTGTCTTATGGGATAGGTTAATGAAAGTTGGCTATTTCATATAAGGCCAAGGCATTTAAATTTAGATAACTTTGTAAGGATCAATAAGAATCAAAAGGCGAGAGATATGCCACTAATACATTAACCAAAAAATATTGTTTGTGAAGGATATTTGCATGGCAAACAAATAATAGTTTATTTTGCATCTAAGGAACTCTACTCTTCTAAGCCTTTCTAGTTGGTACATACTAGTTTATGTGGTCCTATAATAAAAATGTCTACTAAAGGTGAAATCGAAGTTTATTGATGATTACACTAGGATGACATGGGTATCTTTCTTGAAATACAAATCAAAAGCATTTAACAAATTTAATTTATTTAGGAAAATGGTGGAAAAGGAATCGAGTATGAAGATTAAATGTATAATAGTTGACTTCAAAAGAGTTTATAAACTATTTTGAACAACATGATATTAAGAGACAATATGAAACACCCATGAATCCTCAACAAAATGGAGTTGTTGAGATGAAGAATAGAACTGTGACAAAGATGGAAAAGACAATGTTGGATGAATCTAAACTTTTAGATAGGTATTGCAAAGAGTTTGTTCATATAGTGATGTATGCACTAAACATGGCACAATGTAGAATAAAAAATAAATATACTCCATATGAACTTTGGTGTGGTTATCCTACTTTATTTAAGCATTTTTAAACCTTTGGTAGTAAATGCTTCAATAAAAATTCAAAATATAACATTAAAAGCATTGGTTCATGTTGTGATGATGGCATATTTTAGGATATTCTTCTCAAAGTAAATTTTTAAAATATTTGAATATAAGGTTGAATAAGATTTTTGAAAGTATACATATCAAATTTGTTGGAGTTGTGCAAGATAAGTGGTAAGTTAAGGTGAGAAACACTCTTAATCATAAATCTAAAAAATTGGACGCCAAATCAAAATCTAAAAAAGAAATAGATGAACATGGAGAAGAAGTATAAAATCAAAAACTTCTTATCAAATAAATGACAAGAACATTATAATGGAACCTATCACAAATTTAATAGGAGAAAAATTTGTAGGTATAGTGTTCAAAAAGTATCATCCTCAAGATCAAACTATAGGGGATCAAGTTATATGAATGTGATAATGTTTTCTTTCTTTCTAAATTAAAACCTAAGAATTTTAGTGAAACAAAAAATGTTAAGTTTTGGATAAAAGTTGTGGAAGAAGAAATGTGTCAAATATAAAAGAATAAGACATGGGGATCAGTACCCAGACCTTAAAAAATGCAAAAGGTGCTAAATTGGTTTTTAGAAACAAACTTGATGAGAATAGAAAGATAACAAGAAATAAAGAAAGGTTAGTGTTTAAAGGGTATGCACAAATAAAAGGTGTGGATTTTAGTGAGACATTTACACCATTTTCTAGGCTTGTGGTAATCAAAATCTTTCTTGCATTTTTAACATTTAAAGGTTTTCAATGTATCAAATAGATGTTTTTTAATATGGAAAAAATAGGTTGTACTTGAACTTTAAACCCATTGTATCATAATAAATATTATATAAAATAAGTCCATTACAAACTCATATGCTAGGAGAGAGAGAAATTCAACATCCAAAAAGCCAATAGGACAACAAAAAACTAAACAAAACAAAACACAAAAGACTAGGAGTAGAAATAGATAACTGAGAACACAAAGGCGCAAAAAAACTACACTAGTTCCTTCAACGTGTGTGACACCTACTTTCCAATCTCATTCATGCTACTTACTACTTTCTTTATGTCTTTGGCATCATCTACAATAGCAGTGGTTGTAGTCTTATTCTTTTTGGATATGGTACACTTGCTTGGGCCAGTAGATTTGTGCTACTCTTTATCTATATCAATCATCATAGACATCCTTATGGTGTTTCTTTCCAAATTATTGGTCAATGTGTTCATATTATCTACATAATATTTTCCAAATAGATGTTAAAATTGTATTCTTGAAAGGATATCTTGATTAAGTGGCTTGTATGGATCAACTAGAAGGCTTTCAAATAAAAGAGTTTCCTAGCCATGGAGTTTTGTTTTCGCAATTGGATCAATGTCTCATTAATAATAGTTTCACAAGAGGTAGTGTTGACAATTACTTGTATGTTAATTTGAAAAGTGATGATTTTCTTGTGGTACTTGTTTATGTTCATGACATTGTGTTTGGTTCTAATGATGATGCTTTAAGTCAAGGATTTTCAAAGCTTATGCAATCTAAATTTAGAGTGTCAATGCTTGCTAAATTATCATACTTTATTGAAATTTAAATTTTCCATATGGAAAATGGGGTATTATTGTCACAAACTAGGTATTTCAAGGAAATGCTTAAGAAGTTCCATATGGAAGATTGTAAACTATGGGAATGCCAAAGGCAATAGGATTTATACTCACTAAGATTGACAACTCACTTGATGTTGATCAAACAAGATATAGGTCTATGATTGGTAGTTTGATTTACCTAACTACTTCAAGACTTGATATTACATAATTTTTGCATCTTGTTGCATGATTCAAATCTTCACTTAGGGAATCTCATGTAAATACATTCAATAAAATTTTCAGATATGATAGAGGCACTTTGGATTATGGTCTTTTGCATCCTAAGCATGATGAATTCATATTGGTTGCTTATATTGACTCAGATTGGATTGGTTGTCTTGAGATTAGGAAAAGTACTTTAGGGGCAATATTATTTTGGGATGCTAAACTTACACTACAACATTTGAGGTCAAATTGTAACGGCAATGTAATTTGTGGTCATTTTTATGTTTTTTTTTTTTTTGCAATTTTCCTTGAAATCATCACAATACTAACATCAGAATCATAATTGTGACACCCTTGTGAGCATAAAACAAATAGAAAAGAAAACATGACAATCATTTTCCATTTTTTTTTATTTTGGATGGTTGCATGTGAAAGAGGTAGAAAGCTATGAATGAGGGTGGAGACTTGTGAAAATTTTTGTGGCCCTTGTGATTGATGTATTTGGTTTTTGTGCCCTCGTGATCTCTACATTTCATTGTTGTGCCCTTGCTTTGTGATTTCATTATTATGTTGTGCCCTTACTCTATGATTTCATTATCGTGTTGTGCCCTTGCTCTGAAATTTTCTTCAAGGGCAAGAAGAGGTACATATATAATTTTCCTTTTATTTTCCTTGTAAATGTGTATGCCTTTATATTTCCTTCTAAACATGCATCTCTTTATATATTTAGAGAGATCTTTTTCAAGGTGCTTATTATATATATGATCCAACTACATACATATTCTAGAACCCAAATAATAAAATAATAAAACTCACTTAACTTGTGCTAAGTGACTTACCTCAAGATCCTACACAAAAATAATGTAGACCATGAAAAAATCGACAGAGTTCATAAGAAATTTTACAAAAGCATATCATAGTGGATATTTTTAGAAAGAAACAAGCATAACCCAATTAAATTGGTCTAGTTGTTGAATAGCTAGGTTGATCACAAATTCCTGTAGAATTGTCATCAAATTAGGTACAATACAATGAAAAATCAGCTTTATCAAAAATGATCAAGTTGCATACATATTCTAGAATCCAAATAATAAAACACTAAAAATCACTCAACCTGTGCTAAGTGACTTACCTCAAGATCCTGCACAAAAAAATGTAGACTACAAAAAATGTGCAGAGTTCACAAGAAATTTAACAAAAACATATGATAACATATATTTTTAGAAAGAAACAAGCCATAACCTAGTTTAATTAGTCTAGTTGTTGATTACCTGGGTTGATTACAAATTCCTGTAGAACTATCATTAGATTAGGTACAATAAAACGAACAATCAGCTTTATAATAAATGATCCAGTTGCATACATATTAGAGAATCCAAATAATAAAACAATAAAACTCACTCAACTTGTGCTAAGTGACTAACCTCGAAATCTTGCACAAAAATAATGCAGACCATGAAAAATGGCAGAGTTCGCAAGTAATTTTACAAAACCATATCATTAGTAATATTTTTAGAAAGAAACAAACCATAACCTAGTTAAATTGGTATAGTTGATGATTAGCTAAGTTGATTACAAATTCCTATTAAATTGTCATCATATTAGGTACAATAAAATGAACAATAAATGGCATAATTTAGATCATGTGTATGATAGCTTTTTAACACATAATCTAATTTTTGGTAGGTTCTATTCTAATTCAAGTTGGAAAATAATTATTTCTAATTTGAAACTCTCAATTCAAAGGAATAATATTATTAACAGAGAAAACTTCATATTAGATTACGAATCTTATCTTTGTGACTTGTTCATATAGAAACTCTTGATTTTCATCAGATACCTCTCCTTACATCTCTAGATTTTTCTGTATACAATATTATTTTCTAACATAAAGGATTTGGATAGTAATATGATTAATTTTCTATTTATAGCATATTCACTATATATGGTTGAAACCACATGGATTCAATTTATAAGATAAGCATTCTCTTTCCTTCATTTAGAAGAAATAACATAATTTTGTGCTTTATAATTAGGGGTAATTTTCTTAATGATGTAGTATGTTTGAGACTAGTACTCCCAAACATAACTATCTCCCAGAAATGATTGCCCTTGGATATTTCTCATTATATCTCAATGTATTATCTCTCATTAAGAGTCGATTTTTCTATGATTCTAGTATAGATTTTAAGTTTAGTCTCTTTGATGTCTGATTTTTTTTAGAGTTAGATGATAGTTTTCTATTATATTTTAATCATATAGAATCTATTCTTTAAGTTTTGTCCTTTCTTCATCATGGACCATATTGACTGAATGATAAAAAGATCAATATTCATAATAAGATCAATTTGAATAGTACATGGGGATTTTTTCATTCTAGACTGGAAACCTTCCTCTTTTTTTGGTCTATCGTGAGGGTGAATACCCTTAGTATACACTAGAAAGGAAATGTTTCTTGTCCTTCAATATACTTCTCTCATAGAGATTATTTATCTTTATGCCCTACATTAGATATGAAGGTATTATGTGTATTAAGATTCTTGGATAACTATCCATATTTCTAGAAAATGATTTTACTTTATTTAAAAGTTAGTTTGGACTATCTTATATACTTTAAACAAATTAATCCTTAATCACTTTCAACCTTTCAATTCTTTGGGTTTTGTTTCAATTTTTATGCATTTTGGGCAAGATATATGTATAACATACAATCGATATATCAGTATAATATAGGATCAATTTAAATAAGGTCCAAGTATGGAAATCATCATTAAGCTTCATGGACCTATGTATGAAATAGTATTTGATGGGTGTATAATAGAAATCATAATCAAGGAATGTCATTGTCTATGCATTTTTGGTCCTTAGAGTAGTTTATCAAAAACTAAGAAAGGAGTTCATTTTTAATCTTGACAAATAAAGAGTTCCTTTTGACATTGCATCAATGTTTATTGCAATGGTCTATATGGTCAAAGACCACAAAGAATGGTTCATAACTCAAGAAATACAAACAATCAAGGCTTGCACTCTTAGGAGGAGGACCAAGGATAGGTCCCCATCATCATGGTAACCATGCACAACATGAAACCCAAGATCATGATTAAGGACTTCAAAATGAGGATGAACTAGGTGAGATCACCTCCCTAACATGGCTATCAAAGTCAATGTGATGGGGAAAAATAATAATAGCCTAACCCATTAGGAATTAGCAAAGTAGATCTAATATCAACACCATTTTCTATTCTATTTTTTATTCCTGAATTATTAATACAAGTAAAAAAATTTAATTGAATTTGGTGTAGCAATACAAATTTAACTATAATATGTGTTGGGATTAAGAAAACATCTTGTATTGTAGTTGCAGGGGATGTAGATGATGAGCTTGTTGAGGTTGAAGCCAATGGGAAAGATGGTGTGGTTGGACAAGGTAAAGAGCGCTACAATGTTCCTTAAAGTCTTTAAAGTCTCAATTTTTTTAAATTTAACCATTTTATTTGTTATTTCAGAGGACCAACCTTTGCAAAGGTTAGTAAGTGCATGTCTACAAGTGAGAAGAAATATCGATGATGACATGGATATGCCTCTACAACAATATAGGGAAGGACAAAAAAAGAAAAAAGAAAAAAAAATGATTCATGTGAACTTTTTTAACTTGTTTAATAATGATTGATGTTTATGTATAGATGTTTTATTTATGTTCTATTGAATGCTCATGTGAATGTTCTAATGAATCTTATGTTTCAATGTTCATGTGAATGTTCTAATGAAATTAATGTGCTAATGAAGGTTATTATGTGATAATTCATGAATGTTACATTTTATTAATTGAATGAATGAATTTTAGATGTTAACGGGGAATGTAGATGTTAGGGGGCAAGAGGGTGGGGCCAAATGAGCTTCCACCTTCACGTGGTTGGCCTTGATTAGTAAAGAATATTAAAGTATTCTCAAAACCAAGCGAAGCTCAACATTAACCTATGGTTGCATTATAATTAACTGTGTGAATCTATTGGTTTCAGGCAATGCAGAAGGATGTCATAGTCAAACTCATTTATTTATGAAATTTAGATGTAGTGTATGAAGTACTTGAAAGAATGGATTTCTATGGGATTGCCTCAAATTATTCCTCTCTAAGGTATTCTATTGGTTCTATTTATTTGTAATCATGTTTGATTGCATTTGATAACTTTTGTTGTAAATTGGGAGACATGAAGAAGAATTTGAATAGTGGAAACAACTGATATTAGATCATTCTAAAATATACATTGATTCATGAACTATTCTCATTATTTATTTTGAATGTGGTGATATCTTGATGTTAGTAAACAATTTTCCTCATAAATGTTCATGTGTAAAAATAGAGAAAAGCATGTAAACTAACAAATGAATTCCTATAGAAGAGACTCAAGAATTCTCTACTTAATGTTTCTTCACTGAAAACAGGTGCAACTACCTTTATTATAATGAGAAATTTTGATCTAATAAACTCAACAGAATGGCCCTTTCAGGAAAATGATCTACTAAAAGTGTTGAATCAACTTATTTTATCTCATCAATACAAAATAAACTTTAATGCAAAAGAACCACTTGATTTTAATTATCAAGATGATCCACATATTTGAAAATTAAAACCATCGAGTAGGCAAATTTGATAAAACTAACTTCTCACAGCATCCCAAGTCTTGAACAGACAATTTCAAAACAAATAACAGAAACAGCTAAAAGCTTAAACAGTATCTTCAGAAATACTAATTTAAATAGGCAAATAATAGTATCCACTTACAAAGCTTTTAACCATAAATCAAACTGTAGAGTTTCATTGTATCTGCAGAAATTCTGAAATGCTACTTCTAACTTGGAAAAAAACCGCAAACAAAAATAGTTTTGTCTATTGATCTACTAGAGAATTCTAACCCCTCTACCATACTAATTATTACATATATATAGGCATGGGGCTGGCCTATTGCCAAAATTACCCCGCCAGGAGTTAATTGTCTTTTGCTAAAGTAATTGCTAACTAAAATGCTAGAAAAATGAAACCAGGAAAAGAAAATATAACTAAGCGATTAAGCATAACCGCTTGTCTTGATCAGGTAGCACTATCTCCACTTGCCACACCTTTTTCTATTTTCCACATTTCATAGGCAATTAAAAAGGCTAAGATAACGGATTGATGCAACAAACCAATATAGGTGAACCTTTGTTTCCAGATTTCTTTCTTCTTCTTCAATTCAACAACCTTTTCTTCATACATTTCCAAGTGTTTTAGATTGATGATTAACATAGCCTTAGTATGCACCACATTAGAAAAGTCTTTCTTAGCTAGTGCCTTCTTGTCTTGCCATTCCTGAAACTTCTTCTAAACATCTTTGATTATCTCATCCGATTAGGAAATGGAGTTGTCTTCTTTTCCCATGAACTCATTGGGAAACCATTTAAGGTCATTTTGAATATTCTGATGTATAACCTTAAGTTCTTGCAACACTTCTTTAATTTTAGTTACTCCTTGTTTCAGTGCTTCATTCTTCCATTCGATGCAATCTTTGATGACATACAGGGCCTTTTCATCTAGACCAGCTACAAGGCATTCAACCTAGAATTTTTGTAGGCCAAGTTCTTGCACATCTTCCAACCATATCACCACCTTTGTCCAGTTATTCTTCTCTTTTTCATATCCTTCATTGCTTGACTCCACCTTTTTAGTAATGTTCGATATTTCCTTTGAGGCATGATCCAAGTGACCTATGTGTTTTACGGTATCATGTAGAACATCCCGAACCCATTCACCAGCTACTTTAGCTTTGCACTTATGCAAATTCTCCAATGATTATTTATTGGTCATAGAGGACATGTCAATGATGGCTAACATTTCATGGATTGGCTTTGCTTTAGGGTGAAGGATAGCATTGATATATTGCGCCATGTTTTTTTATTGTTTCCTTCATTTCCTGCTTATCTTGTCCGCCTTTCCATACTCTGTGTGTGATCTTTTTAATAGATACTTCCAAGAATTCCATGTCTACTTTGTGATTCCCTTTTCCCAGGTCAATCTTTGTTATCTGGTAGTCTTGAGGAACCACAGAATCATATGAGCTTTCATCTGGTGGTGTAGCTATCCCTACTGCCCATCGTTCTGAATTCTTATCAAAATTGATCCTTGCCTCAGTTTTTGCTTTCTTTACTTTAGGTGTCTTACCAAGACACTTACTAACCAAATCATCAATGGGCATGGATATTGGGACTATGCTCCTTTTCTTCTCCATTGATGTCTCCAGCCATTTAGGCGTAGCCTGATCTTTTGTGGTTGCAGGGGAGCATTTGAACAAGGAGAGGTTACTCTCCTAGCTTTCGTTAGTCACTTGCAAATTCTAGGATTTAGGTACATTATCCGCCATAGGTGGGTCTTCTGCTACTTCCAAGTCCACGGTTGTGGTGTTTTTACTTCTGATAATTGATGCCTTCTTTGTGCTGGAACAGGTTATCCTCTTGCCCTTTGGAGTTATCTCTTGAACTTGAAGTTGAAGTGATTCAGCAATTGCTTCAACTTCAACTTTAACTAGACCTGCAACAGAATCAGGAACACCTCGATTAGTTTTCTTTTTGGTAGCCTTTTTATCTTTTCTTTTTGAAAACTTCCCAAAAAGGTCTAGAGTAGCCACTGCCTTTAGTTTTATCCACTTGGCGGTTCTAGCTATTACATCTTTAGTATGGGCATAGACATCATTTTCTTCCCTCTTTTCCCAATCAATTTTAGGAATGGGCATGCATTCAATCTGGTCAATATAAAATTGATCAAGCACTTCTTCAGAATCATCATCCTTTAATCCATATGTATCCAACTCTGCATTAAACATAGTGATCTATTTAATGGTTAATTGTGACCACAGTCTTTTCCTTACCTCAAATTCATTAAGGCAGTTTGCCCAAAATCCTTCTAATTATGGGGAATGAATCAGGGATACTGCATTCTTAACACTATTTCTGACAAAGCCAGTATAGTCAAAATCTAACCAAGAAATGAAAGGCTTAAAGCATAAGCGGGTTAATGATTTTGCTAACAATATGGCTTCTTCAAGACTGGGGCATCTATAGTGTCCAATCTCAATTGGGAAGAATACTAAAGAAGATCTTTTTAAAATCTGAAAAGACTTAATCATAGAAACAAATTGCCTACACATCTTAGATAACACTATAGAATCTGAACAATAATGTGGTAGCTTTAAAGGTTCATCAGAAAAACCACCCACTCTGATATATGTAAATCTAGGGAATTGAATGTAATAGCAACCATAGATTTGCCCAACTTGCATAGCTTCTTCTGACATCCTATCATTCTCCCGACCTTGGAGTTCAAATACCAATTTCCCTAGAAAGACATCATTTACCCTTTTAAACTCTTTGCATAATGTAGTTTCTTGAAGATCACCGTAATATTGGTAGATGGGCATGTCATCAACCCAAGGTGCATGTGGAAGATGGTTCCATTCTTTAGATGCTGCTAGGATGTAAATTAGATAAGAAGACAAGAAAAATGGACCACAATTGTTAATAGTTGTCAAACCCCTATGCAAGTTTTTTGCTATCAAGTCAAACCAATCAATGAATTTAACACCTTCAATGATCTTCTGTATGAAAAAGTACATCCATGACTCCTAGTGGAATGCATGCTCATTTTACTTAATCCTATTCAATAGAAGAATGATGTTTGCAATTTCTTTTATAAAATACTCAATAGTCAATGGCTTAGGCAGTCTAGAACCTCCCTCTGTTGGTTTCAAAAGCTAGGACTTAGCTATCTTGTTGTCATAGTTGTTTTTGTTTTTGGCATATAGGCACTCAGCTTCTTTGAACCTCCATGGCTCATAGGGTTCCTTGTGAGGAATCCTAAAGGCTGAATGGACACTAGTTCTATTGATTTGAACAATCACTTCCCCTAAGGCTTTCTTAATACACCCGAAAATAGGGTCATAATGGCTTGCATATTCAAGGATGAGTTTAGGGTATGTGATAGTAGTGGGAAAAGTGGTAGCTTCTAATAATCCACTATAAACTAGCCTTTGGTAAATAGGGCTTGATTGGGTATTCTTGGCTCATTCCATTACCTCTGATAAATTTTTATTTACCAAAAATGTGTCATGAATTTCAGGCAGTGAACTGAGCAAAGATGGCTTCTCTAACTTAGGCAATTTTGGGCGAAAAAGAATCATGATTGCTAATAAAGATAGGTTTACAAGATATGGCTTGAAATATCTCAAAAAAAAAGCAAACACAATTTGAAATGCAAAGGGTTATGGAAATGCACTTACAGTTTGACAGAGACAAAGCCTACAACTCACCCTTCTTACCCGATAATGTTGTAATTTCTTCGGAGAAAGTGGAATGAGTGGGAAAGGGCTAGAATGAATGCATTCAAGGAATGATTTGTGTGGGAGATCATGGGATAGATTTGGCAAGTAAGTGCAATAATTACTCATTCATGTGGCATGAATTGGAAAAGATGTCGTGTGTACTTTGTTTTAAATACTCCATCAAATCTGCACGTATGTTGTTATGTTAAGTGATCCTGACATGACAATTTTATCCCTCAATCAAATCTTGCCATAGCCAAACACATACTACCTTAAATCCTTCCATTCATAACTTTGCATGTCTTGGGAAATGCTATACTGGGATCCACCTTGATTTGGTTCAAAGATTTGAAACCCGCATACAACTTTCATTAGTGTGCAACATTGACACTAAAGTTGAAGTTGAAGATTTGGGTGACCGAGTTTCAACTTCAACTTTGACTTTACTAAGACCAACTCGAGGAAAGAGATCATACATGGCACATGAAGACTAAGGCATACCTGAACTTGAAGTTGAAGTAAACTAAAACTCCAAGTTCAACTTCAAGAAAAGAAAACTTGGGACTGAAACATACCAGAGTGCGAGAAAAATATAAGCACTAACAGTTGAATAATATTACATGGAGGAAGTAGAGGATTGTAAAGTCTATATGACATGCAACGCTCAATGGAGAAAGCATGTAACATTTATAATTTCACAATTTATAATCCTTGTTGCAAATGAAAATATGCAAAAGTTAAACATCATTGGCTACATCTCAAGCTAGGTTTATATATGATATCTACTAATTTGAATTTTGAAACTTATGTTATCCTTGCACAACAGTTAAAATCACAATCTTCTATAGGAATGGTTGGTGCCATATATGATCCGGCAAGGCATTTGCACAAGAGCATGCATTGTACTTATGAGGTTTCCAATCTTAGTGATGATATAAACAACTAGAACAAGTCTTTTTAGGCTATAATTGAAGAGTGTCTGGTGTGATTTGCAAAAAGGGTGATAAATTTAATAGTTCTTTTCCTTTCTTGAATGCACATGTTGTTAGATGACACATATGAAATGAGTATTAAATATCCACTAATATTTAGAGTTGGTTAATATAATGAAAATTTCAAATTGTTTAAATATAGTCCTAAAGAGGTGCCAAGAAGTTGTCTAAAATGTTGCTTCTCCTATAGATGATGGATAATATGTTCTCCACAATCCCTCTTCAACTCAAATTCCTATTATGATGACAAAAAATTTTCCACTAAACTTATTTCATGTCTCATAAAACTTCCATAGAAACTTCTCACAATACTCTCTTCAAAATACTTTGTAAATTTGCATAGTTCTCTATATACTCATAAATCTATCCATAAAAGTCTTTATAAATCTGCACTTTATCTTTTCTAATAGATCCACAATAATCTTGTGTGTGCTTCCTTATTCACAACCCATGCTCTTGCCAATATCACAATCTCTTTTCTATCTTGACACCTTCATGAAAGAATGTAAAAAATTTATCAATAAAAGGCTATAATTGGTGTTTATATTAAATAACTAGGGAAAAAATGACAATTACAAAGATGAAATACAGTCTATATGAATAGAACATCATTTTAAGCATCTTTGGAGAATACATATCCAGCCTTATCTAGAAAATTTGTCCACAAACTCAATAAGTGATTATCCTTCAAAGAATAATAGAAGGAAGAAAAATTTCAAAGAGAGGATTATCATTGCCTGTATTCAATAGAGTAGCAGCATTTTATACTTCAAAAATATAAAATTAAATAAAATTCACTATTATTAATAGATTTTCCCTACTACAAATTGTGTAAAAATATTATAATCATGTATGTAGTAGTCACAACAAAGAGATAAATGCAATTATTATCTCTACTGCAAGCAAAAAAATGAAGAGAATTTGAAACAAAAGAGTTTTAAAGTCATACTTTCCTAAAATGTACATTGGAGATAGATCAATCACATTTGTAAGAGGCATGATTGCTAATTATGCTAAAACTATGATGACCATATAGCCTTGAATGAGGACACTCTATGTAGCATTCACATTTTGCCAGCTGCATATAGCAATTGGAGAAAGTTACCCATTAACTCACCATAACCAAAATGCATATTTGATCACAATGTATAAGAAAAGAAATGTGTGAAAAATAACACAATATATGACCCAAACAAAGGACAAAACTTACATCAACAAAAAATTCAAAGTAGTATTTGCACCTCTCAAAATTGAGCATACCACTAAACCTTCAAAACTGCAAATGATTGGTGTAGCCTATAGTTTTTTTTATTGTTGAATCTTAAAAATTTCTTAATGGAATTGAACTTCTTATTATCATAGCATATTTTTCTGTACTTATATATTTAGAATAATTATTCTACTCTATATCAAACTTCCATAACAAAGATGAACACACACTAAAGACTATTAATCACTAAAACATGACTATACAACATAAAGTTATAGCAAACTTGCCCAAACATGAAAAATGGAAAGAAATATCAGTCATAATAGAATGAACACACACTAGTGACAGGTTATCATTTATCCTTGAACATATGATTACAAATGAAGGATAGCAATCAGTAATATTTTGATCCTCTCCCAAATTGTATTTATGGGACTTTTCTAAAAAATAAATGTGGTTGAAACTCTATTCTTAGATAGCATGGCATGTGCAGATTTGAAAACTCTAGAGCATTGCATTTGTTTCTACTACTATAGAACCATTTTCAGTAGACCCAATGTTGTTGTAGTTTTGAAATACATTGATCAAGTTTTCCAAGATTTTACTAGGATTTTTCTCATGTCATGACTTCATATAGAAAGTAAAACAATGGAATCATGTGGAAAATAGAAAAAGGTGGTAAAGTGTGTTCTAACAATTTTTGTGGAGTTCTAAGTAATATTCTTAACCATGTGCATGTCTACATTAGTTAGTTACAACTAACAATGAATAGATCAACAATAAATATATCTAGTGAATATTTAACTTCAATACAACATATATGTATAAGCTTGAAGAAGAGATGCACAACATTGTACTTGTGCCCTTTCCACATGGTAATTTAGACATTTTTAGTCCTTGGGATACCACTTTCTCCATTGGATAAGTACTAAATTAAGAGTATTGCATTATGATTAATTTTTGTGATATGATTTCAATTAACCTCCATTGAATATTAATTTGATTTCTATTCTATTCAATGAGCCTTGTCATAACATACTAATTTAGAGATGGAATATACATGCTTGTAGAGTATAAATCTTAGCAACCACAGGATAGCCACATCAATAGAAGTTGTGACCAAACATATGAGAAAGAGGAACCTCCAAGAAAGAGACAATCAAGGAAGATACATTCCCCATTAAAACACCAATAGGCAGAGTGGACATGACATCACAAGGACTAAGGAAAGGAGCTTTGGTGATACCATCAACAACAAGAAGATGAACCTGAACCATAATAGAAGCAACTAGAACAACCATCACAATGGGTTCTTGAATCACGTGATCTTCTACATAATGTTTTGAGTTATTAAGCATGATTTTAACATCATACTTGCAATATGTTAGTAAACATTATTTAGAGGCAAGTGATTCTTGGTAAACACTCCACAAAATCACATTCATTGCTCATTGATTTTAGGGGATACTTATATAATGCTATGTATTAAATATTTTCTATTGAAATTAGCTATTATTAAAAATAAAATAAAAATTAAGACAAATAAATTTAGAAGAAAATAATTAAAGTAGACCTTGTGCAATTGAGGACGTTTACAATATTAGGTAGACTTGTAGGAGAGAAAATGGAGTGTGATTTAGAAGAAGGAAATATATGCTACATGAATGAAGTTGCACCACATTGAAAGGACCTTATAAAAGAAATCTTAAGCAATAAAAAGGCATGGTAAATCCCTTAGGAGATGTGTAGATAAGTAAATACAACACAATATCTCATCATGTGTCAAGATATGAGATATAACAAACATTAAATGATACCACAAGGAAAACATTTGAAGAACATGTTAAAAAAATTGTTCTTCTATGTTAGAAATACATTTTACTATGTTGATCACATGCGTACATTGTTAAGCACAAGTCATGCAGTTTTCTCTTTGGCCCCTCTCATGGATATTGTGTTTGACATTCTTCTAAGTTGTTTGATTGATATTGCTTATGCTCAAGCATTTCACAAATAGTGTTGCATTTCCATTTCCTTTTTATATTACTACAGATTAGAAGCCCAACATCATGATTATTTCTCCATGTAGGAAGCTATGGATTCAATATACATTTTGTGTTCAACATTAGTTTATTGAGCACTTGACATGAAAATAGGTAGACCACCACCAAATGGCCACTTGGTCATCACAATTGTGATGGCCTGGTCTGATAGAATGTCGTTGGACCAAAATCATTATCATCACATATCCATTGCACTTGTGACAAATAATCATCACACACATAGCACTATTGTCATATGGGCATCACTATTGTGATGACATAGTGAAACTATAAGATGTCATAATTGTGATTGTGGCCTATTGCAATTATGACAATGTGACGATGACCACTTGGCCTTGCCTTCTTCCAAATTTTGATGGATTTTTGCTTCACAATTGCAATGGAGGACCTTGCCAATCCAATTTGCGACACCAAAAGTTTGACACCTATCTGGAAGGAGCCAATTCTTGGTACTATCACTTGGGCGACAGTCAGTCATCATAATTGTGATGGCCTGCAGTTGCAATTCGGGTCCAAATGTAGTAGTGTTATATGTTGGCATAGTAAGAAATAGAAAATTACTACCTTTTCTATTATAGAATTTGAGTGTATTATAATGTATTCTTGATGTCAATAAGTTCTTTGGATGGTTCAAACTTTGGTAGATATGAAAGTGATTATTCCTAAACTAATTCTTATTTTTTGTGATTGTCAAAGTACCATCAATTTTTCTAAGAATTTGTCTATGCATTCACATACAAAGCATGATGGTATTCATATCATTTGATAAGGAAGAATGTGTTGAATGGTAATGTTTCTTTGGAGTTCATTTCTTTTTCTGATTACTTAGCTTACATTTTAATTTAACCTTTACCAAAGGAAGTGTTTGAAGGGTGAGGAATGAGATTGGGGGATATATCCTTCTCTTCTCTTGCATCATTTCATTAGTATGTGATAGATTTCAGGGGGGGCTTTTATCATTATTTTTTGTCTAATTTTGAAACCGTTGGTATGTCTCCTTTGTTATTAATGTCAATAGGGAGAAAGTGCCATGCACGTATAAGAAAAATTACATTGATCTAGTGAGAGTGATAATAATATAATGAGTCATGTAAAAAAAGTGGATGCTAATGTTCTGATAATATAGTAGTGCAGATATAATTTTAATTATATTTCAATGAGGTACCATTGCTACATGAATTAACATCAATATCAAAGGGGAGTTTGTTGAACCTTTGGTATGAAGGTTTGTCATTGATGATAATTATAATCAAAATGTATTTTGAAAGCAAATTTAAATTATGTCCATTACAAAAGTTAAAGTTGCACTAATCTCTTTTCACCTGGCAACAAGAATAATAATTTTTGGATATGAGCTATTATAGGAACTTTTTTTTTAATTCAAAGTTTATTATTAATTCATATTATATATCATTTTATACATGATCAACTTGCAAATCAAAATGCTAAATCATCTCTTAAGTGTAAACTTAATTTTCATTAGAATTGGTCAAGAGTAGACATCAGTGTAGATATGTTATTGGTTTACTTTAGAAAAATTGTAGAGACACAAAACCATGCTTGTTATTCAAAGCTCAAAATTGATTACTAAAAGTGATTGACTATTTTTGATAAGTTAATTAAATGAAGTATTGCTTTTACTAATGGAATAGTTTAAGAGAGAAAATCGATTCATTAGAGATGGTTTTGAACAAAATATGTCAACCTTTTATTAGAACCAACTTACTATGAATAATGAGGAGTGAAAAAAATGTATCGATTCTTAAAACCAAATTATTCATGATATTTGTTAAAGTCAACAAATTTTTGAATGAATAGGTCTCAAAGTGATTTTTTTAACACAAATTTATGAAACCTTTGAACCAACTTTATAAACAAACTTAAAGTTATTTTGAATCATTACAATTTTGTAAAAGCTCCAAAAAATTTGAAAAATATTTTAATCAACTTTGTCAAAGTTGACACAATGTAAAAATAGTGATTTGAAAAGTTAATTTAGCATTGGTTATTGTAAACCGATTTGTAGGTGTTTAGAAATATGCATCTACATAAATGAAATGATGTGCATAGATGGAGAAAACACATTATCAAGGAAATATATTATCTACAAAATCTCTTTGTTCAAATACTTGCTAGAGGATAATGAAAATTGATCGGGAATATTTCTTGGGAGATGAAGAAGATGTGGAGATGTTGGTTTGTTTCAAAAAAAAAAAGTTTGAAATTAAACTAGTTATGAAAAAGCAAATACCTGTGATAGAAAGATATATTTGAAATCTTTAAGTTAGATTTTAAGTTAGATCATTTTTCAAGATAAGTCTGACATGTTATTTCCTAAAAATTAATCATTGAAAGTGTGAGCATAACATTCAAACTTTAATTTGAGAGTTTGTTATTACATAAAGATATCTTACATATGTGTGTATGATATGAGGTGATTTGAGACAACATATTCAAAATAGTGATAATTGGATTTGAGACAGTAGTTTGAATTAATATGTGATCAGATTTAAGAAGTGACATGAGCCATATAAATGATACATAGACAAAAATTATTGAGCCTTTTATGGTTTGAAAGTATTATTATTTTTTATTGTAAAATCTAATTTGTATATCAAAAGTAACATTTAAATGTATTATATGGCAAAAAAGTAACCCTTTGAACTCATTATTCTCATTTTGTACAAGGGAAGTGGGTGCTTCTTGTTTTGTGAAGTGGGTGCTTTAGGAGACAAGGATGGGTGTTCCTTGGAGTTATAGCTCATAAATTTAAAGGGTGTTAGTGCTTCAAATATTTGCCTTAAAAGGTCCAATAAAGGAAAGGAATAAATTTTATTTGAACCAATGACTAACCCTCACTCCCTCCTCCTCTTAGTGGTGTTTGTATCCCAACAATAAAGACCTACAAATTATATTTTTGTAGATCCAAAAAAATAAGTCCATATTTTCTCAAGTGATATAGTCCCAAACACTTCTAATGAAACTTTCTAGAAAATATTTGATTACTATCTTAATCCTAGATTCATCATTTATGCTTGCATCTTATGAATTGAAGTGTATATTTCTCTATGTGAATTATTCCACCTTATCCTAACCTTGATTACAAAAATGTATTTATTTCAACCTCTCCTTTATAGATTTACCTTTGTCATCTACAAATTTTTCTATGTAAAAATGTATATGTTTAAAACCTTAATTTTAACCTAACTCCAAACATTAAATTTACATAATTTTTACTATGATATTCAACTCTCTAACAAGGATTTAAGTGCTCTGCTTGTGCTTAATCTCTTTCAATCAAATATAATGTTGATCATTTTGGATCTAATCTCTTTCAATATAGCTAGAATGAAAATAGGCATGGCTTCCTATTTTGTATGCATAAGTTATTGAATATTATTTCCCTATGCTACATAATGTATGTGAAATAGAGGGAATATAGGGAAGGCGATAGGATTTTTTGGAAGACAGATGATGAAGGATTGTGAAATGGATTATATGGAATGCTATGATATGGACATGGGTGAGGGGAATATAGTGGATCTTGAGATATCATAGTTGGAGTTATAGGGTCTTGTCTTGGGTTATTGAAGATATGCTTTGGAACAAGATATTGGGTAGGTGAGATCAATGTACATGGTGTAATGGAGATGTGTTTGATAAAATATTTAGATGGAACAAATGAGAGGATGAGAGGTTATTCAATAGGGGTAGATTAGATAAACAAGGATTCATTAGGTCATTTGAATTGAATTTCAAGGATCATATAAGAGGATTGATATAGTAGTTGGATGACATCAATAGATGGGATAGTTTTGATACTATTCTTCTCATATTGTAAGGAACATATTCTTCTCATTTTTACATTCACACTCAAGCAATCTATCAAATCCATCCATCATCATACACACTTTTTAATTACAATTGCACTATATAACAAGATTTCATTTTAATGCATAATTTCCCTAAACCCATTTTAAATATTTGGATAGTATAGATAAGCATATTGTTAAATTTTGGTTGTAATATCATGTCCAGATTTTGAAGATAATAAAGTTTTCTTTTTTAAGTTGCCAAGGAAATTTAATGAATTTAAATTTGAATAATGAATAGGCTTTGAATGGATTGAAAATGTTTTTAATTGGTGTAGTAGGTTGCATGTTGATAGATAACATTGTGATATTTCCAATGCTTCAAATAGTTTGTCAATCAAACAACCAATTTAAAAGTTGTGGTATCCAAAAGTTTGGTCTCCTAAAATATGAAATACAATAATGTGTTGTACACATAAATGAGTTGTGAAAGAGAATTACATATGTTGGTATGAATTTAAATACATCAAAAGACGTTTATGATAGGAAATAACATTAACACTTCTTTATAAGTGAATTTTAGTCCATGATTTGTTATACCATTTATCTATGGGTTATATTATATGTCCTATATAATAGGTGAGATGGGGGGTGGGTGTAAGACTTATAACTACTCGCTCTCCTCTATATTTGGGTGGTGATATTGTTAAGAGAAATTTTCTCTAGAAGTATATTGCAACATGTTATTGATTTCTAAATAATATATTAGGAAACTTTTGGAGTGTGAGGTTTTTCTCCGTAAAGGGTTTTCCCCATGTAAATTACCATGTTGTGTTGTACATGTTATTTATGTTAAGTTTTTAAAAATTGATGTAAAGATTACAAAGTTTTACATGACCCTTGTCTTAAGGTTAGTGTAGGAAATTATTTTTCTACATTATAATCCTTTCATGGATAAGGAATGATATGCATGGGAGTTTGGACAATTGATACTAGTGGCCTCACATGATGAAGTGGTATGACATGACTCATCAACTCTAGAAACTAGAATTCATAATGGCCTCTTTATGATTATTACTTAAAAGACTTCTAGAATGACATGTCTATGTATGTTGGGTTGAGGCGGATGGTTAGGAGCAAATGAATGATTGAATGTGACGAAGGATTGTGCATAGATGGAGGAATAAAAGTATAAATTAGAGGAATCAAATTATATGGAGATTAGGATTGGATAGAGAATTTTTGTATGATAAATTTGATTATAGATTGAGCTGGTATAAAGTGGATAATGTATTATACTAGGAGGTAGTGGAAGGAGGTGGGATAAGATAGGATCTAGTGGATGGTGGACTAGGAAAATTGGTATGTTGTGATGAAGGATTCAAGGATTACAATTAACTAGAGGAACAATATTGTGGACAAAAAAATGGATAAAAGGATGATGAGATGGTGGATTTGGATCAGGGACAATGGTGAAATGTTGTTATGTAAGATGGAGGATGATATGTGTGTATAGGAAAATGTGGATGCATGGAAACTATGTGAAGGGGATTGAATTATATAGAATAAGAGAGAGATGAAGTTTAGTGACATAATAAATTTCTCTTGCCAAAGGTATGATAATAATTATCAATGAGTATTTATGGAGACTTGTTGTCTTATTCTAGATGAATGACTAGATTTTGGGAGACCATTGGTGCAATTTTGTTAGAAATGATGAAATCAAGGTTTTTAATTTTGCACTTTGATCAACAATATTCTTGATATGATTAGAATATGATGGATTTGATGACAAAAATAATGCACAAGATCATCATTATTAGATTATGACATCATGATATGTTGACAAGTTAGGTAGGGATTACATATGAGATGGATGATAGGATAAATCTTGTAATAGGATTAATAATAACCTTAGGTAGGATGAATATAAGTTTAGTTTAGGATTGAGATTGAATCAAAATAAGATGCAAATAAACTGAAGTTTATAAAAATGACTCATTCAACACAAGATTAGGAGGACTAAAATATGTAATGGGGTTTTGGAATGGGAATAATGTCCACTTTGGGGATGAGAGGTTATTCCTCTAGATTTTGGATGGGGTTAGATATGTTGGTTGAAAAAGAACCTTGTAAGAACTTGTCTATTGAAAGAGAGGTGGACCAACTGAAAGATAAAGTGAACCCACAAAAGGATAAAGTGATAAGAATTAGATGAACTTATTGATGATAGAGTAGTTCAACCAAAAGATGGATTAACTAGGATTAGAAAATCATGCCAAAATATAGGGTTTCCCTTGACAGGATGGACTAAACAAAATTAAGCCAACTCACCAAAATGTAAATAGAGTAAGATTAGGTAGACTCACTAAAAGGCATGGTAATGCCACTAAAAGATAGTTTGACTAGGATTAGGAGGATTTGCCAATAAAGAGGGAATTCTATCCATAGGATGAGATGAACGAGATTAAACAAACCCACCAAAATATACTAGAGCCCCACAAGAGGATTAAATTAGGTAGATTTTTCAAAATACAAGATAAACCTGCCAAAGGATGGATGTATCGAGATTAGACATACCTACCAAAAGATAAGAAAATCTTGTCAAAGAATGAATTAGCTAGACTAAGATTTCAAGAAGACTAAATAAAATAATAAAGAAGATAAGAGATGGATCATACTGTATTGACTAGAGATAAATACTAGACAAGCATTATAAGACAATCTATAAACACTCACATGCCTATGACAAGTCAAATGAGAATGAAAAATTAATGTCATCTCATACTATAAGTGATAATACCCAAAGAGTGATCCAATGAACCTCTCTTTCAAAAGAAGATAGCTATAGGCCTACAAAATATTTCCCTTGACCCTCTCTTTATATATATATATATTTATTTATTTATTTATTTATTTATTTATTTATTTATTTATTTATATTGTCAACCTAAAGGAGTACATCATAAGTAACTCCAGGGTACAATATGCATCCCATACACCACCCTAAGAGATGATTAAAAGGTATTAAGTCATCCTATTTAAGTATCTAGGCAAGTCCTATACATAACACAATATTTTTTAAGACATGTGTGTTAGTACTAATTTATCGCAAATATGGGTCAAGAACACTAATCAAGTTGTTTGGATAACCAAACTTGCACTCTATCTTAGTGTCATCTAATATTTTGAGTTTTATAAAAAACACAACAAGAGGGTAAGGCTAAATTTTTCTTTCTTATTCATGTATACTGTTTAGGGGGAAAATGGCATCACTAACAATAACGCAAACAAGACTTAGCAAGTTGAACAATTTCCCCTTGAGCCATTGAATACAAGAGAATGAGGGGCTTCCAAGAATAACTCTCCATAAGCCCTATATTTGATTAGCAAGAACCCCAAAGAGGATAAAGGGATGCCAATACAAAAATCAAAAACTTGTCAAGGAAGTACACTAGTAAGTTATCTTTTATGCAATGTAAATATAAGATATGATAAATATAGATTTGAAATACACACAAATAGCTCAATAGAGATCTAAAAGTAAATGTATAGTAAGAGGGAAAATAAGATGAAGTACTTATCTGGAAATGTGCAATAGAAAATGTAATTTGGCTCTAGAACTTATAGATCTAAACTATTTTTGAACTTCTGACTATGGATCTCAGAATAAAATATTGAAAGGAATAAAATCCAAAAATCTCCCTAGAATCTAAGACTAAAGGACTAGGTTGACTTGGAAAGACGTCCAACAACCAGGTTGATGTTGTCTATGAATTCAAAACTAACGACTCTAGAAATCTCTTTCATAGTAGGTTTCATATCTATAATCCTTTTTGCTCCCACCTTGAAAATCTATAACAATTTTGTGTGTATGGGTGACAATAAAGGGGTTTGCCTTAGTTAACCCCTCACTTTGGTGATTTTTACCTCCACAAATATTCTTTAGGTAAAATTTCATGTGTATGTGTATACATGCACTATCCTAGATGTATAGATCTAGAATATAAAGATGCTAAAATGCTAACAATCTACTCTGTAGGTGAAACCCTAGCATGTAAGTGTGCATGTATGTAAATGTATGAAGGTATAAAGAATCAGATCTAAAGAATGATGTAGAAATCATACCAAGATCCCAAGGCTAAATTAATCTAACCATCTTTGAGATCTCTTTTCAACTCCATGTTTGATATATTTGCCTTTGAATGCTTGATTGAAGAATGATAGCTTCACTTGTAGTGAATAATAAGAAACTAGTCTTTGTTTCCACCTTGCAATTGCTCTAAGTCAAACTGGGGTGTCTATGTTTCCTTGCTCCTTTTATCCTCTCATGCCATGTCATTTCGTGTGAAAATGAGGGATTGAATATCTTTTTATAATAGATTTTTAGAATAATTATGAAATTTTATTGTCGGGGCTAACTGTACAAGCGAGATTTTAACAGTAGTGTTAAAAAACTACAAGCCCAAAATCACTGAAAGAACCAAGGCCAAGTCAACTAGGGTTGACCTTATCTAGACTAGGTCAACCTGGGAGAATCTTGTCTATACTAGGTTGACCTGGGTCAACCTCCTCTAGAAGGCTGACCTTCAGGGTCTTCCTGTCCAAATTGTGGACTAGCAGAGGTTCATGGATGAAATATATGTTCAATACTATCACTCAGAGATCCAATCTAGGGTCTCAGGATCCTAGGAAGATAGGATACTCACATATTAGGTCATGATTCAATGGTTGAGGAAATCATGGAGGATCAATTAGGTCCAACCTCTATTTCACCTAAGAGGAAGAAGAGAAAAGATGTGAATATGATATGAAAATGCAATAAAGAGGAGCTAAAAGGTCTTAAATCAAAGTGCATCCAATTTAAGATGGTACATTTATCCCCTACTTTAGTGGGATATGACACTACATTCATATGCAAGCTAAAGTAAGAAAACATAATCATAACTTGTAAAAAGGATATAGCAAAGTCCATATGTGCAAATCCTATAAGAAAACATTAGTAACTACATCCTACAAAACTAGAAGTCAGTGATAAAATCACCTAGGACTTACTATAGAAGGATGGTGAAGCTCATGGATAGCCATGCCCCTCCCCCCTTATTTTGGCTTTCTCATTAGAAAAGGTGAAACAAGGGATCATGCTAAACACAATGAACTGTAAATAGGAAGTGATGAAAATAATCCCTCAAAATATTGCTAAATTGACTCTAAATATTTCGAGAGGATTTAAGAAGGGTAGGTAATTGAATCACAATTCCAATGCCTATAATGGTGAAGAAATGGAAGTTACACATCTCAAGATATCGTAAGAATAGTGAATAGATGCAATACTTGTAAATTAGGGTTTTGTAAGACATTTTCAAAATGTAACTTGCAGCAATGTTAAATTAGTCCAAGTTACCTTTTTTAAAGCTTATTTGTTAGATTTTGCTTGAAGGAGAGAAGAAGAAGGAAGAGATATGTCAAAGATGAAGCCACTATAGCCCACGTGGATGGAGGTGCTCTAATAGGATGTGTTGAATGGTGTCACACTCAAGGAGGTAAGCATCAAACCCATCTTCCTATTGTTTCATGCATTGATACTTTTCAAAGTCATAAAATCTAACTTTACAAGTGATTTATAGGGTCCCTAGTGGGAAGTCAACCTAGTCCTAGGTCAGGTCAACCTAGTCCAGAGGTAGGTTGACCTAGTCCTTAGGGAGGTCAACCTAGTTCTTGGAGAGGTTGACCTAGTATTGGGGAGGTCAACCTAGTCCCCCATGAGGTTAACCTAGTCTAGATGTAGACTAGGTGGTGTATTAAATTGATATGATAAACTAATAGGTCTCTTGTTTGATGTTTCTACAATATCTGCCAGTTATGAGGGAGCACTACATGTTAGATGTTATGATATACATCCAAGAGCATATCTAGGATGTAGGAGAAACATATATCTAAATACTTATGGATATGGGGTTGTACTGGGTAGCACAATAGCCACATGTGAGGTTTCATAGAAGTATGTTGTTAGAATCAATGGAGAGATGGGATGAGACTAGACGCTCCTTTCACCTACTAATGGGAGAGATGATACTCACATTGGAGGATGCATATCAGATCCTATGCCTGCCAATTTGGGGACTTATAATAAGACCTCAAGGACATAGATCACATAGAGAGAGACAAAGAACAGCTCCTTGGATGGGTACCTCTTCTAAGGAAAAGTATGCTATGCATTATGACCACTACTATCATACCTGATATAAAGGGTATGCTATTCCCAACTCCTCTAGCACATATAGTCAGGCATGTGGAGAGAGAGTTGACAATATATGCATGGGGATGAAGCATGATAACACATATGTACTATGAGCTTGGGAAGTTTGTGAGATATCAGTGAGCTAGTCTTATGAAATGTACCCTCTTGTAGGTGTGGGCCTTTGAGAATTTCACATGCACATGGCCATGAGGGTGTTTGACTGAGATACCAATAGAGTTACTAAGAGTATCTTCTTATGCACTAAGCCATCACTAATAATTTAGACATATATTATATTGGAGGATTAGATTTGACTAGTTACAGTCTATTGATGGTACATGGAGACCATACCATCATGACAGCATGGCCAGACTCAGTAGTATAGTTGAGGTGTATGTAGAGACAGAGGGTTCTAGTGGATAGGAATGAGCACATAGCGGTTCCCTACTATAATAATAGAGTGATATGATAGATCAATCTTCAGTGGGATTCTCCTCCACCTGTGTCCTAATATCTATATGGAGCTAGATATAAGGGTATTTCCAAGACTAGACATCAAATTACAGTGGATAAAGTTACAGTGATAGGTATTGAGGGTCTAGATCACATAGAGATGCCCCCTATATTGGAGGATGTAGGAGTATAAAGACTATTTACAATACTTCAATGTTTATGGTGTGATACAAGTGATATTCCCAGTTGACTACCCTAGAAGTGATTTGGGTCCATGCCATAGAGTATTACAAGGAGAGAACAGAGATGATGACAATGATGAGGATTATAATGATGATGATCCTCTAGCAAAGGGAGAGATGACATAGGTTGAGGGTGATGATGATACACTAGTAGTAGGTGAGAGAGCACTGGAGAGGATGTCCTCTCTTGTAGCATCCATACCACTATGGTCATGAACACCACAAAATCATACTAAGACTCCTCCTCCTAGGAACAAATAGGAAAAGTGTGAAGAGTCCATTTGTCCACCATGAGCTATTCACCCCTAGGACATAGGTCCTAGATTCCAAGAAGGAGATCTAGGTATGAAAAGGTGATATAGAATGAATGCATAAGCAATGATAATAAATATATGATTGATAAAAATTGTATTTGTACATTGAATACAAAAGAGTGTAGATCCTTTATGAGAGATATCCTCATAGATATGGCCATAGAAGGAAGGATTTGTTAGAGTGGGGTTATCATTGCACCAAAAGACTAGTCTATCAATACTTGATACAACCACTCAACTTATAGTACACAAGAAGTGGTTAAGCCCTAGTCACAAATCCTAAGGGGAGCACTAAAAAAATTTCTAACAATCTCGCCCTTAGCATTACCCAAGGGTATGAGGATTTGAACCTATGACCAAGCTTTGATACCACTTGTTAGAGTGGAGTTTTTGTTGCACCAAAAGACTGATCTATCAATGCCTAATACAACCACTCAACTTATAGTACACAAGAGGCGGTTAAGCCCTTGTTACAAGTCCCAAGGGGAAAGCTAAAAAAAATTCTAATAGGATTCCTCCCAATTCACAAATCTATTACATAAGGAGACAAGATCCTAGATGGAATTCTGAAATGTCCCTTTCTCTGATTTTATATGATATTTCAAGCCTCAAATCATATCTTTAAAATCAAACAACCAATATTACAAAGATCCACCAATTTCTCAATAAAACCCAAATCGGGTATGACCGAAATAGTGCCAAAAGTTTCACAACTTCACAAATTATTAATAAATCTGAAAATTGATATTTTTACAGAAATTTCAGCACCATAACAGCCTACAAAATGAAATTTCTAGATCTATATAGCCTTTACACAACAGTTCACAAATGTAGGAAAAAAACTATGCTCATCGGGCTCCCGAAATTAACACAAAAATGCTCGGAAACACCACAAAAACACTAATAATCTATCTCAGAAGTTTAATCACGTCCCAATACATATATTCAGCTCTATTTTAACATCTTAAAGTCTAAAATACAGCAGCAACTCAAACTGATATGAAATACTCAACTGAAAACACCAAACTCATACCAAAAAAAAACCCCGAAAACTCACAAATCTGCACTATTCAGCACAAAGGCAAACTCTGTATGAGCATGCACATGGAATGGCTTCAAACTCCCATCCTTAGCCTTCTTGGAAACCTAAAAACTCCCATTCTTGGGTCTCCCTAGAAACCTGCAAACTCCTGTTCTTGGGTCTCCTTCTCCACAGGTTTGGCAACCTCTGAAGAATAACAAAGAAATGAGCAAAATCAAGTTCTAGAATCAGCCCAAAATGCCTCCAAACCCCTTAAAAGAGGGCATAACCGTAACTCATGTCCAAGAGCGGTTAATGAAACATATTTTAATAATAATTTTCATTTATTAGTCCAATGGTTTCCAAAGATTAACCCTCTTTTTTCGAAACTTCACTTTCTTGGGCCTGCCTGCCTTAGCAAAGATTATTATTTTTTAATTATTTGAAAAGGGGACATGACAAGTCCTCCCCTCCCAAACATTTCTTGTCCTCAAGCAATGGTTGAACAATAAACCAATCAATCCACCTGGATCCCAAATGTAGTCATGAACTATACTACTACCAATTAACACAGGCTCCTGCAATATCCTCTGCAATATCACCAAGAGGAATCCATAATCAAACTGACAATTATAGCTCAACCAAACTCCAAAATCACCACTACCACAGTCAGAAACCCATGAGACACAAACTCTTAGAACATCAAAACCCAAGTAAAGTGGACAAATCAAACTACCAACACAGTAAATACCATCAACGCATCCCACTGGCCTATACATAATGTACAATCCAACTCTACAACAATGGTGAACACTCTCGAATGAAACTGTACCAAGTATGGAGAATCTACACACTGTACAACTCCTACAGTCAACACAACTCTGCAAATCACCGGCCACTATCTCATAACCATAACTCCCATGCACTGCTGATGGTGAAAATACATTACAAGATAAAGGGTAAGAAATGGAACCCAAACCAAATTTGCCATTAACAAGTGATATAGCCCACTGTGACTGACTACCAACTAAGTTAGGAGATGTCATAGCCAAAGGAGTAGAATCAGTAACAACAACTACTGAAGCATCACTCCCAAACTCCTGCTCTAAGTCATGTATTATCAAGCTGTCAATTGTAGAACCTATCACCATGTCATGCCCATCACAACTCTCATCCCGAGGCGTCAAACTGTCCCATAACTGATGACAAGCACTAGGAACCAAAGTACATCTTTGTATCATCATCTCATCAACATGGTCATCAAAGGTAAATTGATGAGCGTACCTCACAGTGTAATGCCGATAGAATGCGCCAATCTCAGTCAGTGGCTTAGACTGTAATCCAGATGAAACTAATTGAAATTGATCATTAACCATGTTGGAACTGACTACTACCTCCAAAGATGTCACCAATGGATTAGTATTACTAGCAGGAACCATTCCAACTACCAACTCACCAACATCACACATGATCTTTGATACATCTCTAGTCTCCATGCCATCAGTACTAGAGGCCACCACCATGTCAGGCATACAACAATCTGCTACAACACCCAACTCAACTGAACTTGACTCTAGTGGGAATGAACCTGATATGCCAATGTTAGTATCAAGAATGGATGCATCCCCATCTCCACTGTCTCTGACAATCTCGGCCATGGACATCCTCGGATCACCAAACACCACAGCTTGTGACTGTATAGAATTAGGTAAAGACTGTAGTTGCTCTAACTCCATGGTCACCTTAGCCAAATGAAATTGTGACTCCTTGAAAGCCAATTGTGTACTCTCAAGAATCTCAGAAGTCACCTCAAGCTGCTCAGTAAGCTCACTCACCTCATCTTCCTTGGCCAACAATGCATCATATGCTGTATTGCCCCACTCCATAAGATAATCTCTGTCGGCTACCAACTGCATATAATCCTATCTCAGAATCTGGATAGCCTCCCATAAAGAGTGGAACTCTATCAAGGAAAGATAACTGCCTCCCTGCTCATCACTAGTAGGAGAACCCCATCCATAAATCGCTAACAACTGACGAGCAGCATCGAAATGCTGGCAAGTGATAGCAATGTCTCGGTCACTAACTCTCAACTGATTAGACACATGATGGCATTGGCTTGACTGTCTCCTACAAACCTCCTCTGATGCACTATCTAAAGGAGTATCCTCAAAGTTACTAGTCTCTAGAGTATTACCATCCATATCGCGTGAATCAAATCTAAAGCTCATATCAACATATGGAGTATCAAAAACATTAGCATTGCTGTCCAACTCCTCTATACCCAAGGAAACTAAGTCTTCAAAACTTCCGCTTGCATCCTCCTGGATGTCATCAATGCCAATATGATCCTAGGACTCATCTATACACACTACCAAATATGAAATATCATCAACACATTCCAGCAAGTATGGTCGACTGGATATATGAACAAAGCCCAACATCGGTGTATAAAAACTAATACCAACATCAGACAAGATACTGGCACAAGAAAAGACAACGTCGTGTAATCTCCTAATCAAATCCATGATAGCACCCAAACAAACACTGCTACCAAAAAGTGTTAAAGATCTCCAGTCAACTGAATCCCAAACGCCAATATAACAATCTTGAGTCCATATCCGTAAACTAGAATCAACTGGTAACTCAAGAAAACTCCTCACCTGAGTAATATGACCAATACCAACTAACTCCACATACCTGTCATGATGAGATAATGAAGTCACAATACTATCTTTGTTCACCTTCAGCTGGCTGGACAAATCATGTGAAGTACTACCAGCCTCAACCTCATGTGATGAAGCATCTAACTGTGCCTGGTACTCTTTCTCAGCAAAGTCATGAATGCTCAATGTCTGCTCATCTCTACTAGGTATCTCACCATCCTGCACAACAACATCCTCATAATCATCATCTGAACCCACTACATTGTAGTCACTGCCTGTTGTAACTATACCATCCTGAATACCTGTGGCATCACCCTTTGACGACCTGTAAATGATTGTCTCAATTTGAGTATCAAGTTGACTGTTACTATCAATCTGTGTAATATCCTTTCCCACCACCTCCTGTGGCAGAGTAGAATCTGAGACCTCTACCTGGCTAACAGCCAGTTTCTCAAACTCCTCATGCAAGTTCTTGGGAATTGTGTCATCTATCCTGTGAGAAAATTTGCCAAATAGAAATCCAGTCAACTTATCCACCTTAGCTGGGTCAAACAACATGTCATTCATTATACGGTGGTGCTCAACCAACTGTTCAAACATGTCATGGCTTATTTTCATAAGTTTATCTCGAATGTCTAAATAACCATCCTTTCTACTGTTTTGACTTTGGATATCAATTGTCCAAAATCGTGTCCTTTGAGACTCTGTACTATACCTGTCCATTCTGGATAAAGTAGAGTGTAACCCCAATAGGATATAACTTCTTCAAACACCAAGAACTAACATGCAAATGATTAGAAGTAGCATGCAACCATAGATTTTGATATGCAACTGATTAGAAGCAACATGCAACCACCAAATTCACCAAGAACTAACATGAAAATGATTAGAAGTAGCATGCAACCATAAATTTTGACATGCAGCTGATTAGAAGAAACATGCAATCATAAATTATGACATGCAAGATCTGGGTAGTTGTCAAAACTGACACGCAAAATCTGGGTAGTTGTCAAAACTGACATGCAAGATCTGGGTAGTTGTCAAAACTGACATGCAAACTTCTACAACCACCAAATTCACCAAGAACTAAAATTAAAATGATTAGAAGTAGCATGCAACCATAAATTTTGACATGCATCTGATTAGAAGCAACATGCAACCATAAATTATGACATGCAAGATTTGGGTAGTTCTCAAAACTGACATGCAAACTTCTACAAACCCTCAGGCTGGCAAGATCATGGCTCTGATACCACTGAAATGTCCCTTTACTGGTTTTGTATGATATTTCATGCCTCTAATAAAATTTTCAAGATCAAACAACTAATATCACAAAAATCCACCAATTTCTCAATAAAACCCAAATCGGGTATGACCGAAATAGTGCCAAAAGCTTCACAACTTCACAAATTATTAATAAATCTGAAAATGGATATTTTTACAGAAATTTCAGCAGCATAACAGCCTACAAAATAAAATTTCTAGATCTCTATAGCCTTTACACAACAGTTCATAAATGTAGGACAAAAACTATGCTCATCAGGCTCCCGAAATTAACACAAAAATGCCCGGAAACACCAAAAAAACACTAATAATCTATCTCAGAAGTTTAATCACGTCCCAATACATATATTCAGCTCTATTTTAACATCTTAAAGTCTGAAATATAGCAGCAACTCAAACTGATATGAAATACTCAACTGAAAACACCAAACTCATACCAAAAAAAAACCCTGAAAACCCACAAATCTGCACTATTCAGCACAAAGGCAAACTCTGTATGAGCATGCACATGGAATGGATTCAAACTCCCATCCTTAGCCTTCTTGGAAACCTGAAAACTCCTGTTCTTGGGTCTCTCTGGAAACCTGCAAACTCCCGTTCTTGGGTCTCCTTCTCCACAAGTTTGGCAGCCTCTGAAGAATAACAAAGAAATGAGCAAAATCAAGTTCTGGAATCAGCCCAAAATGCCTCCAAACCCCTTAAAAGAGGGCATAACCATAACTCATGTCCAAGAGAGGTTAATGAAACATATTTTAATAATAATTTTCATTTATTATTCCAATGATTTCCAAAGATTAACCCCCTTTTTCTAAAACTTCACTTTCTTGGGCCTGCCTGCCTTAGCAAAGATTATTATTTTTTAATTATTTGAAAAGGGGACATGAAAAATTCAAAAATCTTTACACCTATAGCAAGGGATCTATAGTTGATACAAGAGTTTTTTGATCAAGAAGGTCATGAGCTATGGGAGTATTGACGTAGATCGCATAGTCGATCAAATACAAGTACCTATAGGAGTCATACATATGTATCCATGACTTAGAGTACAAACCCTTCATTACATCCTAAAGGAGAGAGATCTGGATCTCGGTGTTTGATGGATGAGAGTTGATCATACCTTTTTAATATTAGGCAAATTTTCTATCTAGTGCCTACTTATGTATACCAAAATAGTTTGATGACATATATAATGAAAAAAAAAATCTTATTCCTTTTCCATGATTAATTTTTTATAACTAATTATAAATGCAAAGAAAAGAAAACATGTGAAATGAATGAATTATTACACATAATAACATTGTAAATGCATAATATTAACAGGTTCCTTAAAAGACATGTCATTCATATTAGCAAGTTTATATGCCCTAGGTCCATATACTTATGTGATATAATAAGGACCTAATTAGTTAGGACTAAACTTCCCTTTCTTGCCCGATCAGGAATTTACATTCATTTGATTCTTATGAAGAACTAAAATGCCTATCGAAAAAGAGCATTCAATCACTCTATTTTTATATATTTTGTTTACAATCTTATAATAAGCCATGATGCATTCCATAGCATTGATTTTTTATTCACACAACATCTCAAGATCTTGCAAACATTGTTCTTGAAAAGAGTCTTTGTCAATTATACCTTTGAAAGAAACTCTCAAGGAAGGAATCTCTAATTCTAAAGGCATTACCGCATCTACTCCATAAACTACATTATAAGGAGACATTCTAGTTGTAGTCTAAACAGTAGTTTTGTAAGCCCATAAAGCACACACCAAATGGGTGCACCAATCCTTATCATAATTATTATCTTCTGAAGGATATATTCAATAACCTTATTAGAAGCTTTAGCTTGTCAATTAAATTGAGTGAAGTAAGGAGAAGAAAAATGGCGATGTATATGATATTTCTCCAAAAAGGCCTTAACTTCGTTGTTTTTAAATTGAGCTCCATTATCTGAGATGATAGCCATAGGGATACAAGATCTAGCAATAATTTTTTGAAGAATGATGTCACAAATTATATCCACAGTAGTAGAGTGGAGAGGTACAACTTCTAGTATTCTACCCACTTAGTAAAATAATCTATTGTAGTGAAGATAGGAGTATGTCCTTAAGAAGAGGGAGGAGAGACCTTACCAATAAGATCAAAACCCTACATACTAAAAGGCCATGGTGGAACATGAGAATGTAAACTATATGCAGGAGCATGAATAAGGTTGTTATGGTGCTAAAACTTCAAAGACTTTTTAGCAAAGGAAAATGAGTCTTATTCCATTTCTTACCAAAAATATTACATATGAAGGAGCTTGTTAACTAAGGACTTACCACCAAAATGCTCCCCATATGATCCAACATGAGCTTCTTGAAAAGATACATCAATTTCAATTTTAGTAAGACATCTAAGGAGAAGACCATCATAAGATCTTCTATAAAGAACATTAGCAAGAATGATATAATGGACTGCAAGTTTTTAGATTTTACTCCTATATTTATAGTTGTTGACTCAAGAAAAGAACTATCCCTAAGATTTTGATAAATATGTGAATACCACTCATCTAAATGTAAGCTAAGATAAGTTACATCTAGCAAGGTATCATGTGAAATAGAAGGCTTGGACAAAGAGTGAATTGTGAATAGAAAATCTAACACACCTTCCTCTAAAGTGATAAGAGATGGTGTACTAGCCATAACATTAGCATATTGATTATCTTTTTGGGGTAGGTTCTATATAGAGAAAGAAGAAAAATTTCCAAGTATATCCAAAGAGAGATTGCAATACTTAGCCAATTCATCATTCTTACCTTGATACATACCATTAATTTATTGCATGAAAAGTTGTCAATCACCAAAGATTTTAATATTTTAAATATTCAAGGATAAAGCCACTTTTGATCCAGTGATAAGGGCTTCATGTCCAACAATGTTATTAGCGCATGAAAAGGTAAGTTTTTAAGATAAAGTAATAGGTTTCCTAGACAAGGGTATTAATATAACACCTTCTCTGGACCCAGTTTGACATCTAGATCCATCAAAGTATAACTCCCATGTCTCATCTATATCAATAGGTAAGAAACAATTGTTAGGAAACTTATATAGTGTCGATGTAAGAATAGGGGAAAAAAAATCGTTAGGAAACTTATATAGTGTCAATGTAAGAATAGGGGAGGGGGCCTCAACCAAATAATCAATAAAGTCTTTCCCTTTAATATATTTATGAGAAATAAAATTTAAATCAAACTCCATCAAGAGAATTACCCATTTAGCAAGGGGCCCAGAAAAATCTATTTTCAAAAATAGATACTTTAAAGGATCAAACTTCACACAAAAATTAACTTTAACATTGAGGAGATAATGTCCAAGTTTTTTCTTGCAAAAACTAAAGCTAAACATTGTTTCTTAATTGTAGTTTAGTGTATTTCATAATTAATCAACATATGACTTATGTAATAAACAAAAAAATTCCTTACTATCTTGATCATTCTGAGATAAGACAACACTCAACACCTTAGAGGGGGTAGAAGTATAAAGAATGAATGGTTTATTAGGCTGAGCCAGTTGCAAAATAATAGGATTAGCAAGTTAAGTATTGAATTTTTCAAATGAGAGCTTTCATTCTTCATTCCAAGAGAAAGTAGAGGAGTGAAGGGAAAAATATAATATGCTAGGTTAGACACAATCCTATGAATAACTTGTATCTTTCCTTGTAAGCTACAAAGTTGCAAGATATTTTGAGGAGGGGGCATATTGACAATAGCATCAATTTTCTCTCTATCTACCTCGATACTTCTCTTGGATATTATGAACCCAATGAGCTTTCCACTATTAACACCAAAGACATATTTTCATGAGTTTAAACACATATTGTATTTCCTAATCCTTTCAAAGATCTATCTAAGAATAGGAATAGGCTTACAACGTCTTATAGACTACTAAAATGTCATCCACACAATCTTTAAGAATCTTATCCATGTAATCATGAAAAATTCAAGTCATAGAATGTTGATAAGTAGTAACCACAGTTCCTAATCCAAAAGGCATCATTACCCAACAAAATGTTTCACATGGAGTTATGAAAGTGGTCATGTATTGATCATAAGGAGGAATGAAAATCTGATTATACATAGAGAATCCATACATAAAAGAAAGCAACGCATGTCCAGTACTTGAGTCCACTATCATATCAATGTTCAATAAAGGAAAATCATCTTTCACAGAAAGCTTGTTTAAATCCCAAAAAAATTAGTACACATGTTTATCTTTCACCCTTAGAGATGGCCACAATGTTAGAATCCAAGGGGAATGATCTATAGGATGTAGGAAACTAGCATCTAAAAGCTTTTCTATCTTGACCTTAACCAAGAGAGCAATGCTAGGATTCATGTTATGAATCTTCTGCTCAATGGGTTTAGCATTTAATGTCAAAACTATGTTATGAGTGAAAATTTTAGAATCATTGCAATGTATATCACAATATTTCCAAGAAAAGATATAAGAAAATTCCAAAAGAAGTTCAGTAAGTTGTTTTCAATCTATTTCATCTAAACATTTTCCAATCTTAACAACCTTTTAATAGTCATTAAGATTAATGGGCAGATCTGTTGTCTTAGTGATTAACATATTATTCTTTTGTGCTTCTTCAATAGGAAGAATAAAATCAAAGTGTAAATCTAATTCCATTTCTTCTCCAAAATATCTGTTAATGTCCAAATGATAAGGCTTTCTCTTATTATGGTGAAAATAATGTAAATTCTTATATGTGCCTAGAAAATTAGACAAAGCATCATAAAAGGAGAAAACATCCAAAGAAATTGATTGATCAAACTCAATAAGGTGTGGATTTGTTAGCCTTAAAGGACCACTTTAGATATGATTCACATTTGGAAAGAAGGAAGGTTGTTTATAAGGATTAAATCCCAAACCATTAGTATGCTCATAATATCATTAGATAAAGGAACTTGTATTCCTTGCTCATATGTTCCTCATCCCTGACCATAAAACCCATGCTTAGTGAGAAAATAGTATCCAAGACCATAGTGATCAACCATATTAGAGATAATCAAAAGAGCTTCATAAGAAACTATCTCTTCACCATCAGGCTTAATAGTTTTAATGGTTTCCTTACATGAAGCAACAATAAAATTGTTACTTAATTCACCAGAAAGAGGAGTTGAGACAACTTTTTCTTCCTTAGGTTATTCAAAAGTCTTCATAAAAGAGAGATCAAAGACCTTATTTTCTTAGATAAATGTGGGATTAAAGTCTAAAATGCCCCAATCATCCCTAGATAATGAGGAAGAAGGTTCTTCACTTGATTGATCTTTAATTTCAAATTTGTCCATGTGTTTCTCTTCCCTAGTTTTTGGCACCTTAGAAGATTCAATCCTATAAAATTTATTAGGTTTATCATCTTCATAAAAAGTATACATCATATTATCATAGAGTTAAACTTTATGATGAAGAGTAGAAGGAATGACATGCATGTTATGCAACCACGGTCTCCTAAAAAGAATGTTGCAATTGAGAGATCTAGGCATCACATAAATCAAAGTATCTAACACCATAGGACCAACTTTGATAGTAAGAGTTATGACTCCCAAGGTTTTCTTAGCAATAATATCAAAACCATAGATAGGAAGACTATTCAACTTCATAGTAGACATATCATCTATTGGATACAATTAATTAATTGTGTGTTGTCTTTGATGTTAAACAAATGTCATGTCATTAATGCATGCTAAGCTAACTCAAATAGTGAAGATATTTTTCCATGTCTACTAAGTGTTCCTATGTGGAAGACAATGTCTACAAAGTCCACTTGGGCATCAAAGGAGATCATGCAGAAGAAGAGTGTTAACTGAACTCACTCAGTTAATGAAGGAAAGTTGGATGGAACCAGTGTTAACTGAGCTCACTCGATTACCAAAGGATTTTTGCAAGCAGTGTTAACTAAGCTTCTGTTGGTTAACACAAGAAATTACTTCTAAGTTAATTTCTACTAAGCTAGGTCAGCTAATGAAGGATTTTCTTATTTTGGCATATTAAGCTCAATTGATTTGTCTAATTGGTTCTATCCAACTATGATGATGAATATTAATTATTCTAAATTACATTTAAGATGACTTGACAATATGAAAGGTATAAGTAAAAGGTCAAGTTATGGTTTCAAAGTGTGCAAGTTGTAATGAATGAATTGCAAGGGATGAAGAGAGGAAGCACATTTTAAGGATAAGCAGAATATCCTTGTAGAGCAAAAAAGTTATATTCAATCATGAAGGATTAAGTACAAGCTAGAATAGAGATCTATAATTAGCAATTCAATTACATCTCAATTAGGTCATTTCATTATTACTCTCCAACCATTGTAGCAGTGATCTAAATCTCCTAATAGATTTTGTTTAACAGCCATTTGTAAATCCTCTAACAAGGTGACAATTCTATTGCTTTGTTTCAAGACCTCTAACAAGGACACTCCTAATAGGGTGCTTAAATCCTTTAACAAGGTCAAACCTAACAGTGTGTTTTGTAACCATTAACAAGGTTAGCTCCTAACAAGGCTCACTTTAGAAGAGTGAAAAATAGTAACTAGTTATAATTGATGGTTTTTCCCAAATTGGGTTTCTACATTAAATCTTGGTGTCATATGTGTTCATGTTATTTATTTCATGCTTGTAGTAAAGTTTGAGTAATGATAATCACTGAAAATATATTAGGATCTACAAAGTTAATTAGTTATTAAGTACATTTAGCATTTATCAAGCTACAACATTTCATATGTGGTTACCAAGCATCTGCAGTACTCAGCTTTCAAATTGTAATTTGTACTAACATCTAAGGGATCTAGTATTTGTTTTAGTAGTAACTAATTCACCTCTCCCCTCTCAGTTACTCCTCTTATATTTCCAACAATTGGTATTAGAGCTTTTGGTGCTTGTAGAGAATGTTTCAAGGACCTAAGATAAAGATCAGGATATCTTATAAAAGAGAGATTCCAAAGCTCAACAGAGACAATTTTGCAGCATGGCAAGGACTTATGAGGTTACATCTAGCTACTATCAATGATTTAGGTTGCAAGTATCTTGATACTAAATACAAAACTCCCATTGGAAAATTATTAGTTGGAGACATTGCTAAAAAGAAGAACCATAACATCATGATGATTGATATTGCATCTGCTCTCAATTATGCTAAATTTGATGAGGTAAAAGACTATAAAACTGCTCATGAAATGTGGATCAAACTAAAAGATATCTATGGAGGAGGTGACAATGTAAGAAGAGCCAAGGCATAAAGTCTCAAAGGATAATTTGACCAAATGAGAAGAGAGAAGATGAAAACATTGCAAAATATGTGGAAAGAATTAAAGCCAATGTAAGTGCAATCAAAGCATCTGGAGGAGACATTAAAGATGAAACTATTGTGAGTAAGGTACTCAGAACTCTTCATCCTATCTATGCAATTAGAGTATCTGCTATACAAGAAATGAGATGTGATTCAAATAAAAAATTAAACTTGGATGCTCTAGTTGGAAGATTGATAGCTTTTGAACTAGATAACTATGATATCTATGTTCCTATTTCCAAGAATATTGAGTTTGCATTTGAAGCCAAACTCTCACTCAAAGAAAAGAGTAAGAAATCAAAGGCAAATCAATCAAGAAGTGAAGAAGAAACTAAAGGAATTTTTGACAATGATCTTGAAATTGTTGAAGCCTTACTTACAAAGAAATACTCCAAAGGTAGAGGAAAGTACAAAGGTAAAATTCTTCTAATCTATTTTTCTTGTGAAGAAATTGGTCATATTTCTACCAAGTGTCCAAATAGAGAAAACAAGGATGAGAAGAAATCTCACAAGTACAAAGGCAAGAAGGATTTCAAAAGTCACAAAACCTACAAGGAAAAAGGTAAGAAAACTTATTTCATGGCTAAAGATTCTAATAATAGTGAAGATGAAATGGTGTACATTGTTGTGAAAGATGAATCTGATGAAGAAGAAGATAAGATGGCACTTATTTCTCATGTTAGCAAAAATGATACATGGATTATTGACAATGGATGTTCACACTATATGACTAAAGATAAAACAAGATTTGAACATTTTGAATACTATGATGGAGGTAGTGTAAGGTTTGGAAACAATGAACCTTGTTGCATAAAAGGAAAAGGTCATATTTCATTAACCAATGAACTTCTATGTGATAATGCATATTGGGTTGAAGGACTAAAGCATAATCTACTAAGTGTGACATAGTTGAACAACATTGATAGAATTCATGAATGGAAAAGGCAAAATTGGTAGATGACAAAGGAAATCTAGTTGGATCAGGCAAGCAAACAAAAGGTAATCTATTTTATCTTGATCTTGGTAAATGCTCATGTTTTATTGCTCAAGTAGAAGAAATTTGGTATGGCACAGAAGATTGTGTCATGTAAACTTTGATAATCTAGTCAAGATAAGCAAACATAAAAGAGTAAGAGGTATTCCTAGTTTGAAGAAACCTAATGTTGGTTTGTGCAAAATTTTTAAAATTAGTAAAATGGGAAAGACTAGTTTTAAGAGCATAAACTATCAGTCAAAAGAAATCTTGGAAATTGTGCATATTGACTTATGTGGACCCATTGGAATAGAAAGTTATAGTAGAGAAAAATTTATCATTCATTTTATTGATGACTATTCTAGAATGATGACTGTGATGTATCTAAATGAAAAATTAGAAGCTTTTGAGAAATTCAAATGCTATCTAGCAAGAGTGGAAAAAGAAACTGGACAGAGATTGACGTGTTTAAGATCGGACAAAGGTGGTAAATTCATCTCCAATGAATTCAATAATTTTTGCATTGAAAGAGGAATCAAAAGACAACTATCAACCCCTAGTACACCTCAGCAGAATGGAATTGTTGAAAGAAGAAATAGATCCATCATGGGTTGTGCAAGGACACTAATGATAGAAAAGAACATTGCTATCAAGTATTAGAAGGAAGCTATCAGCACTGCAGTTCATACTTTGAACCAAGTTCAGCTGAAGAAAGACTCAAACCAAACTCCCTATGAACTATGGTATGGCTACAAACACAATGTAAGTTACTTGAAAGTATTTGACAGCAAATGTTATATCTTGAAAGAATCTAGGAAAGGAAAATTCAATGTACAAGGTGATGAAGGCATATTTCTAGGATACTCCTATAGAAGTAAAGCATACAAATGTTTGAATTTGTCCACTCACAAGATTATAGAAAGTGCACATGTGAGAATTGATGAATTTGCAAAAAAGAGTGAAGGAAAAAGCAAAAAGGAGCTAGAGGATTACAGAAGATTCATCTACTATGAACCTAATACCTTGCTAAATCTATTTGAGAGAAAATAGACTTCATCTCTCACGTCCCTTAAATTTCCAATGATTATCGAGTTGCACTAAGTCTTAGTCTGAAGGACCCAAGTCACATTCAAAGGCTACTAAGCTAGTTCAAACTGAGTCTGATGGACTTGAGCCACAGATAGGAGGACTTGAGCTTGAAGCTAAAGTTCATACTGAAGATAGTGGAATTCATTCAAAGTGAAAAGAACCTGTATTGGCAAAATATGTCAGAAGACATCATGCACCTAATTAGATCATTGAAGACAAATCAGATAGAACAATGACAAGAAGTAAATTAAAAGGTACATGTTTACTTGCTGAATTTGAACCTAGAAATATAAAAAATGCTCTGGAAAATAAAAGTTGGATTGAGGCTGTGAGTGAAGAGATAGAATAGATAGAAAAGAACAATACTTGGACTCTTGTTCCTAGGCCTAAGAATAAAAATGTAATTGAGACAAAATGGGTATTCAAAAATAAGTTGAATAAAGATGGAAAAGTATCTAGAAACAAAGTAAGACTGGTATGTAGAGGATATTCTCAAGAAGAAGGTATTGATTATGGTGAAACTTTTGCCCTTGTTGCAAGATAAGAATGTGTTAGAACTCTACTTGCATATGGAGCTCACAGAGGATTCAAAGTATATTAGATGGATGTTAAATCTAATTCTTGATGAGGAAGTCTACATTGAATAGCTAGAAGGTTTTGTAGATCCTAACAACAAGAACATGGACTACAAATTACACAAAGCACTATATGGTCTCAAACAAGATCCTAGAGCCTGGTATGAAAGACTATGTAACTATTTGATATATATTGGTTTTCAAAGAACAAATGATAACAATAGTTTGTCTATCAAGGAAGGACCAGATAAGAAGATTGTGTTAGCAGAAATATTTGTTGATGATACCCTATTTATAAGAAATGATGACTTATGCAAAGCATTTCAGAAGAAATGAGTAAAGAATTTGAGATGTCCATGTTTGGTGAGATAAAATTCTTTGTTGGATTGTGGATATAGTAAAACAAAATGATATCTACATCACTCAATCTAAGTATATCAAGGAGATACTAAAGAATTTTGGAATGGAAGTGTAAGAATCTGCCTAAGGGAAAAATTCACTGAGGAACTAAGAACTCAAACACAAGTACAATTGTAGACCAAAAAAGGATATGATCAATTAATTAGAGTATGTCATAATACATTGCTCTATTTAGTATATGATGATCAAACACACTAGGAGTGCCTGTATATAAAGTCCTCTCAAGAAGCACCTAGAATTTCTCTAGAAGGAACCAGGAGATAAGATAACATCATGACAACTAAGCGCATGCCTTATCTATCATTCTAGATGAGTGGATAAGAATGACAAGGTTGTAGACACCATGTGCTTAATTAGTGTGCTAAATCCTATGTTGTAGATACCATGTGCACAAAAGAGGTGCGAACTCCTATGTTGTCAACATGACAACTCACAAGAGTACGCATACTCCTAGGTGGCTAATAAATAAATAATAAAAAATATGCATTAACCTAAGTAAACTTAAGTAAGTGTAAATGGTAAATACTTATTTACACCAACACACCCCCCCCTTAAGTGCAACTTAGGGGAATGTCCTTAAGCTTACCAAAACTAGGATGCAATGCATGATGGGTCACAGCTACTAGGCCATGTTAGGTACCCATGTACAAAATGAAGATGCAAATCTCTCATAAAGTAGGGAAAGAGGGAAAACCTCATGGGAAAAAGCCTCCCCCAAAAAGAGAGATGAAAGTGGATGCATGGAGGATGGATGGAGTAATCAAGACCCCCCATTATGACATACATCCAATATATACAAGAGAAAAGATGAAGAAGGACAAAACCCCCTAAGAGGAAAAATTCCCTTCCAAAAAGAACAAGAATAAGATGAGGTAGTCCCCCCCCCCCCCCCCCCCCCAAAAAGTAGTGTGTTAATCAGTGAGAAATGCTCTGATGAAGAAGTTGATCCATGACCATGTGATGATGTTCCTCCCCTTTGGAAGAAACAAATTTAAGGGTACAAAGGAGATGTGTCCCCTATATGGAGAAGGAATCTCTAAGATGACTGGTGTCACTAAAAACCTATTCAAAGGTCCCTGTGTCAATACTTATTATGGTTTCCTCCAAAATTGTTGAAGAGAAGTGCAAATCAAACAAGGAGTGATGAAGAACCTGCTTTAGGAAACCAACTATCTTCTCAAATATGAAAGAGACCTCCTATAGATGCTATACATAAGAATCCACAATCACACCAACCTAGAAGGATTGATCATGTAGAGAATGTTCAATAACTATAGAAGAATTTGCCTCAGCAAAGAGAAGCAAGATATCATCATAAAAGTCTCCCATATCCACTATGTGTGACTCCAAGAATAGAGTTAAAATGTGTAGCAAGAAGTCATCACCTAGAAGACCATGTGTACCCTATTGTTCTGAAGTACATGAATCTATCACTACGGAAAAGGATGGAGTATCCACCTCAAAAAGAAGACAAATGTCATCAATAATGTCTCTCACATCTTCAATGTGAGACTCCACAAATAGGCCTGCAAGGGCAAGAAGGAATTCATTGCCTGAAGGAAGAGTAGGAAGACATAAAAGATCTTATTGCACTAAATCCAAAGCATATGTGGCTATAACAAGATCAACAGGAGCAACAGGAGCTAGAGGTGTGATCTCATCTGAAGTTGAAGAAACCATACCTTGGAGTGACTGGATGCAGAATGTCCTCTAGAGATGGAGGAACACATGGATCTCCATATGCTTCCCAAATAGACATCTAAATATCATAAGGAAAATGTGCCATTCTAAGAGGAGCAAAAGATTCCTCAGTCATACTATTATACAGAAAGTGACAAAGGTTTACAACATGTGTCCAATTAAAATGTGGTGGCAATGAATAGAGATAAGGAAGCAATTCTAGATGGTCTCTTAGATGGTCAAGTAGCAAAGCACTCTATCTGTGATAGTTCCTTGTTGTCAACTATGGTCTAATACCAGATTGACAAATTTGATAAGACTCCATGAGATTAATCAATGAACCCCCAAAGAATCAAAGAACCCCCCCTAATGAATGATTTAGGCACTTGGTAACTGCTTGCCAATTTAGGGCCTATTTTTGAAAGCAGTATTTCTATCTATAGAACCTATAATATGATTACAGATCTGGAGGGTAGACCAAAAAAATGCACTTTCAAAAAAAATGGAACCTGATTTGGAGTCCAAATGAGCCCGTACTAAGCATCTTAAGTGGCAAAAATTGGGATTTGTGAGTTGTAGAAAAATTCAGGAACAAAGATGTCAAACTTCCTGCAAAAATGTATAGATTACAAAATCCTACCCCAAAACAAAAAGAAATTGCTCAAAAAAGCGAGTCCATATGAGGGAGATATTGTTGATTGAAAATCGCTGCTATTGTTATTTTTTCTGAATCACTGTCGCGCCTCCAAAAATCAAATGGCTTTAGATTTTCCCTCAGATGTCCAATTTGGATGAAACAAAATCTAATTTGGGGGTTTTTGGACCTTCTAAATGTGATGCAAATATGTGATTTGCACCAACAAGCTTCAATCTTCACGTACAAAAAATATCTCCTATAGCTTGATGGCCAAAAAAAATTTGAAAAATAATGTAGATCTAAAAAAAAAAATAGCAAAGATGCAGATGAAAAAAAATGAAAATCTGAAAATTAAATGTACATATCTGAAATGATCATACCAATGCTGCAAATTGGAGCCTCTGGGTGCCCATTTGCAAAAGAAAAATTGCCTTACAATTGACTTTGGCCAAAAGTAGCCGAGTTTATAGTTGATCTTCATGAAATTAGCATTCTAGATGCAATGGCGAGGTCAAATCTAGCTCTAGACACTCCCAATTTCTGTAGTACTATAGATTCGGGCTAAGGTGTTGAAGCAATAGTGGTCTTGAATGGCTATGTGATGAGAAAATTTCTAAGAGCTCTGATACCATATAAGAAATTGGTATAGCTATGATACCATGTAAGAATTTGCCTAAGGGAAAAAAAATCATTGAGGAACTAAGAACTCAAACACAAGTACAACTGTAGACCAAAAATGGATATGATCAATTAATCAAAGTATGTCCTAATACATTGCTCTATTCAGTATATGATGATCAAACACACTAGGAGTGCCTGTATATAAAGGCCTCTCAGGAAGCACCTAGAATGTCTCTAGAAGGAACCAGGAGATAAGATAAGCATCATGACAACTAAGCACATGCCTTATCTATCATTCTAGATGAGTGGATAAGAATGACAAGGTTGTAGACACCATGTGCTTAATTAGTGTGCTAACTCCTATGTTGTAGACACCATGTACATAAAAGAGGTGCAGACTCCTGTGTTGTCAACATGACAACTCACAAGAGTACACATACTCCTAGGTGGCTAATAAATAAATAATAAAAAATATGCATTAACCTAATTAAACTTAAGTAAGTGTAAATAGTAAATACTTATTTACACCAACAAGAAGATTCAAGACCAGTTGGAACTCCCATGCCTACTAGACATAAGCTTTCCAAAAATGATGACTCCAAAGAATTTGATCAGACCTTATATAGATCAATGATTGGGAAATTACAGTATATAGTACATACAAGGCCTAGCATTTCCTTAGCAGTTGGAATAGTGGCAAGATTATCAACAAATCCTAGAGAAAACCATATGATGGCAGTCAAAAGAATCATGAGATATTTGAAAGGTTTCAAAGATTATGACTTATGGTACAAACTTGGAGGCAATCTGGACTTAAAGGTGTTTACTGATGTTGAATAGGCAGGAAGTCTTGATGACAAAAAAAACACTAGTGGTCGAGCATTCTTCCTTGGTAAAAAACTAGTATCTTGGACAAGCAAGAAGAAAAATTGTACATCTCAATCCACAACAAAAGTAGAGTATGTATCAACAGCAGTCAACTATTCTAACATTGTTTGGTTCAAACAATTGTTGGAAGCAATGAAGGTAGAAATCAAAGATCTAGTAGTCATATATTGTGATAACACCAGTGTAATCAACATATCGAAGAATCTAGTGATGCATTCCAAAACAAAACACATTGCTATAAAATATCACTTATTAAGGGAATTAGTGCAAGATAAAGAAGTCAGATTGGAATTTGTGAATACAAAAGAATAGATTGTAAACATATTCACCAAGCCATTAATAAGGATGCATTCTTGTATCTAAGAGGTAAGATAGGGGTCATTCCCCTATCTGAAGCTCACTAAATAAAGTTTAATGATACATCAACAAGAACTAAGTTGAAGATCAATCAGTTGATGCAGTATTGACAAGGGCATATTGCAAATGAATTAGTACTCAAGGTACATTGATACTAAATAGAATTGTTGTTTTTGACATGTGTTGTCAAAGAGGGAGAAGTTTACTGTCATAACTCTCTGAAATTTTTGTTATTTCATAAAGGAAGAAGCTCTATGAAGAAAAGTCAAAGGAGAATTTTATAAAGAGGGAGAAGTTCTATAAGGAAAGGAAACATCAAAGAGAATGAACTTGGTAGAAGATTTTTGCAGACTGAAGTTTGCTGACAGAGGGAGTCTTGTTCTCAAAACTTCATTGTGCTATGACATGGTGTGTTGCCATCAATGCCAAAGAGGGAGATTATTGGATACAATTAATAAATTTTGTGTTGTATTTGATGTTACCCAAATTTCATATCATTGTTAGTCAGTGCATGTCAAGCTCAATCGGTCAGTGAAGACAATTTTCCATGTCTATGGAGTGTTCCTATGCAAAAGATAGTGTCTACCAAGTCCACTCAGGCGTCAAATTAAATCATGCAAATGAAGAGTGTTAACCAAGCTCACTCAGTTAATAGAGGAAAGTTGGATGGAACTAATGTTATCTGAGCTCACTCAGTTACCAAAGGATTTTTATAAGTTTGCAATGTTAACTAAGCTTCTGTTGGTTAACACAAGAAGGTGCTTCTAAGTTAGTTTCTACCTAACTAGGTCGGCTAACGAAGGATTTTTTTATTTTGGCATATTAAGCTCAATTGATTTGTGTATTGGTTCTAGCTAACTATGGTGATGAATATTAATTATTCTAAATTATATTTGAGCTTACTTTAAAATATGAAAGGTATAAGTAAAAGGTCAAGTTGTGGTTTCAAAGTGTGCAAGTTGTAATGAATGAATTGCAAGGGATGAAGAGAGGAAGCAAATTTGAAGGATAGGTAGAATATCTTTGTGGAGCAGAAAAGCTATATTCGATCAAGAAGGATTAAGTACAATCTAGAATAGAGATCTGTAATCAGCAATTCAGTTGCATCTCAATCAAGTCGTTTCATCGTTACTCTCTAATCATTGTAGTAGTGATCTGAATCTCCTAATAGAGTTGGTTTAACAACCATTTGTAAATCCTCTAACAAGGTGGAAATTCTATTGAATTGTTTCAAGACCTCTAACAAGGTCACTCCTAATAGTGTGATTAAATTCTTTAACAAGGTCACACCTAATAGTGTGTTTTCTAACCTTCAACAGGGTTGGCTCCTAACAGGGCTCACTTTAGAAGAGTGAAAAATAGTAACTAGTTACAATTGGTAGTTTTTCCCAAATTGGGTTTCCACATTAAATCTTGGTGTCATATGTGTTCATGCTATTTCTTTCATGCTTGTAGTAAAGTTTGAGTAATGATAATCACTAACAATATCTTAAGATCTACAAAGTTAATTAATTACTAAGTACATTCAGCATTTACCGAGTTACAACATTTTATATGTGTTTATCGAGCATCTACAGTACTCAGCGTTCAGATTGTAATTTTTACTGACATCTAAGGGATCTAGGATTTATTTTATTAGTAACTGATTCACCCCTCCTCTCTTAGTTACTCCTCTTATATTTCCAACAATCATCATTTATATATTTCAACATATCTAGGCTACAAACATTCAATCTTGATCCATTACCAATTAAGGTTCTATGAATGAGATTCCCATTGATAAGAACCACAACCATAAGAGCATCATACTGATCTTGAACTTCCTTAGGTGGAAAATATTTCATTGGTAAATACAATCCAAAGAGGTGTAGGTGTATTATGCATACACTCTAATAAATAATTTACATTATCTGAATTAGGCAAAGATTCATGAAGAGTAGATAAAGCCTTTTAAAAAGCTTCATGATAGGTAGGTGAAGTTTGAAGAAGTTCCCATGAGGAGAATTTAGTAGGAGTAGCATGCAACTACTCAACTAAGTCATACTCCTTTCCAAAGGAACTTGGTAAATGAGGTGCTTGAGGAAGCACTAGTTAAGAAGGTGATAAAGGTGTAGGAGCTACTGAAATAGTTAGTTGAGGATTATTTCATATCCAATAAGTGTGAACAATTGAAGTGTAATGAGGTTTCCTTTTAGGGTCTGTTTGGTTCCTGGAAGATGATAAGAATTGGCTTTTTCAAAATCTAGATTTGAAATTTTTTGCATTTATTTGAAAATTGGCAAAACGGAATTAGCATTCTAAACTTTCAATTTTGCCTCAAAACTAGGTTTTCCAAGTTCCTACTAGCAAGTAGGAATTAAAAATCAAAACTTGGTTATGTTTTTAAGGAGTGTAAAAATAATAGATTGGACTAATTTTTGAAATTTTCCTTCAACTCCAAGCTTAAGCATAAAAATGTGTCTTCACATGCATCTTCTATGTGAAACAAACAAATCAAGTACAATCCCAAAAATCAGAATGAAAATTTGAAAAACCTTAATTTGGCTAAACCAAGGTTTGTAGAAATCCCAATTTTTTAAATTCCACGAACCAAATTGACCCTTAGGGATTATACGAGGCTTATCATCCTAAGGAACTCCTTTAAGAGTGACAACAAATCAGAGTGAAATATGTTGAGAGAACTACATAGGTTCAATACCACACACAATATCACACATAAGAAGCCATGACATAACCCTACTATAAAGGTTTGTTGCAAAAGATGTAGAGTAATTCATAGGAGGAATGAATTCAATAAAGATCTCATTCTTTTCATCTAACCCTTTGCTACTAGACACCTTTGAAGGTTCTCTATAAAATGCATCGTTCTTACTCATAAAAGAAATCATAAATCTTAAAGTAAAACAAAATTACTTAAGACTAAGATGTAAAATGTAAAGGTAATCTAATAATGCAATTTTTAAAAAAAAATTATATATGCAATGCATAAAACAAAGATCTAACTACCAAGATCAAACAAAAGAGAGTGATTCAATTGGATTCACCACAATGTTCAAGGCAAGAATGACATCACTAACAATAATGCAAACAAGACTAAGCAAGTTGAACAATTTCTCCCTAAGCCATTCAATACCAAAAGAAAGAGGGGCTTCCAAGGATAACTCTCAATTACCCCTAGAATTTATTAGCAATTACTCCAAAGAAGATAAAAGGATGCCAATACAAAATTTGAAAACTTATTTAGGAAGTACCCTGGCAATTTCTCTTTCATGCGATATAAATATAAGATATGATAAATATAGATGTAAAATACACACAAATAGCCCAATAGATATTTGAAATTAAATGTATGCTAAGAGGGAAAATAAGAGAAGAAGTACATATCTAGAAATGTGTAGTGTAAAATGTAATTTGGCTCTAGAACTTGTAGATCTAAACTATTTCCACACTTTTGATTGTGGATCTTAGAATAAAATGTCAAACAGAATAAAACCCAACAATCTCCCTAGAATGTGAGACTAAAGGACTAGGTCAACTTCGAAAGATGTTCTACTACCAAACCCCCAAGGGTAAAGTATTCTAACCATCTTTAAGATCCCTTTGAGACTTCATGTTTTATATATTCACCTTTGAATTCTTGATTGAAGAATTATAGTCTCACTTTTAATGAAGAATAAGAAACTAGCCTTTGTTTCCACCTTTTAGTTGCTCTAAGTCAGATTGGGGTGTCTACGCTCACTTTCTCCTTGCTCCTCGCATACCCCATGTCATGTCATGTTATGTGCAAATGAGGGATTGGATGTCTTTTTATAGTTGATTTTTGGAATAATCACGAAATTACACCATCAAGGCTGACTGCAAAAGAGGGATTTTAACGAGAGTATTAAATAGCTACAAGCCCAAAATCACTAGAAGCAATAGGATCTGGGCCTAGGTTGACCTAGTCTTGACCATGTTGACTTATGTTGACCTAGTCTAGACTAGGTTGACCTAGGTTGACCTAGTCCAAAATTATAACCTTCAAGGTCTTTCTATCTAGATTTTAGACTAGTAGAGGTTCAATGATAAAATATGTATTTCAGACTGTCAACCCAGAGATCCTATCTAGGGTTTTGGGATCCTAAGAATAGAGGGTACTCACATATTAGGTCACGATTCAATGGTTGAGGGAAATCAAGGAGGATAAATTAAGTCCTACCTCTATTTCAGCTAAGAGGAAGAAGAGAAAGGGTGTGAGGTGTGTGGTAAAGATGTAGATATGAAATGCAAATACACTAAAGAGGAGCTAAAAGGTCTTAAATCAAAGTATGTCTAATTTAAGATGGTACATATATAACTTGTATACATGGACAAGATTATTCTTTAGGTGATCAAATCCTCAAAAAATCTCACAAAGAGAATGATAATGTAGGATTTTTTTATGTACGAGCCCGCATTGACATGCAAAGAAATAACAGACACAAACTAGCACACATGAAACATGCATCATAAGAGTCAGGTATATGTGTAATTTTTGATATCCAAGCTCAAATGAAAATGCAAAGATAGATCATATCCCAAGGCACAAACCCAAGTATGCCAAGTATTTTAATTAACATTTTAGAAAATTTGAAGTGTTCTAGTAATAGTCCTAAAAGATGATCGTTGACCATGAATGTACATAATATATATTAGTAGTTTTAGATTTATATTTGGCAATCAATGACAAGCTGCACAATAAAATATTAGATGCCAAAAATGATCAAAGCAAATAATACATGTTAACCAAGGGGTTTTGGAAAACGTGATCCAACAAAAAATATGAATGAAAATGGCAAGACCAAGGGCTCTATTGAGATTAAATCCATGCCTCGCTCAGAGTGAGAGGAATAAGAAGCATTCAAAGAAGATATGAAAATTTAATTAGGTGTTGGTAAAAAAAATTGGTCATTAGCTAGGTTTTGATATGGTTGTAACTAAACAAATGACAATTCTATAATCTAATGCCAAGTAAATTGAATAAGCCAAAAATGTGTAGATATGCACCATGGTACACTAAACTATAACAAATACATGAAGTTCAATTTATATATCACATATTCTTTATGCATGAAATATCATTTTAAAGCATAAATTGCAACAATATAATTATATCATATTTCCTCTTCACATTTTACAAACAATTTTATCCTAGTTTTATATAGAGACCTATATGCAAAATGTGGAAGAACTGAAAAAGGCAATAAACAAGAATTTATATGATAAATATGGTCACAAGGACTACAATGACCTTGCATTATATGCAATAAATGAATTTTCTATAAAATCTTGATATACGTTCAATTAAAAATAAGTGCAACTATAAATCCAAATTCAACAAACTTTGGCAATATCTCACCTGTGTGCTATATAGGCAATAAGTAGTAAAGTAATTGAGCATAAACTTCTTAAATCTACAACTTAAAATAATAATATATATTTTGACAAATAAACATAGATAGAGTAACCATTCCAATAATTGAGAAATTATTATTTGAGGATTGTGAAAATTTAGTTATATAAAAAGTAGGGGTATAGTTTACTATCAAATGAAGCATCAATAGATACAATGGAGTTGATCTTGCATGCTTTATGCTAAACAATGTTTATAGAGGGAAATTATAGACATTTAATGGGTATATAATAAAGTTATCTAATAAAATATAACTTAGATCTATTTGATGGAATAATTATTCCTAGCAAAAGGCTTTTGATTTGAATAGCCCATCATGTGGATATACTTTGTGTATACAATATGAAAATTAAAATAACAATAACAAGAGGGTTGTTGGTGTTTGAAAACTTTATCGGTTTTCAATTACCCTGATGAGAACAAAACACATCTAGGGGCAGCTAACTCCCATTTTCAACATGCCCATTTAGACACTAGGCCAACTATAAGGCTAGACCCTTCTTCTTCTTCAGGCTCTGCAAAACCTAGGCAAGTAGACCTATAGATTCTTTATATGGTACCAGTTATCAAAGCATACACTAAATCTAATATGAAGCAGATAAAACTCTTATTTCTCTTGATAACTCATGAAATAACATCAATCTACAATAGCTAAATGCAAATCTAGGAACCTCATAAGCTGAGTGAGGGCATTCTATTATAGCTCTTCAACATGAAAGGGGAAAAGCATTTGATTATTGATGTTGAGTTTCAACAAATCCTCAAATATGCAGAAGTATAACAAGTGATCCTATAACTGATCAGTGCCTGATCCATTGGACAATCCCATGAATTCAAAACATACATCTGTGACATCGGGACATATTTTGTATACCCAGACATCAGATATATCTAATCACCTCGTGATTTAGACATCAGTGTTCATTCAAATCTCATTGTCACAAAATATCTTTCTCAAATAACTAGTAACCTTGTTTAAACATATCAAGCATTTACTTGGCCCTTTGGTCCAACAGCAAAATACATCAAACATAGAACCTAAAAGGGATGCAAATGGGTCTCAGATCTTTGTTCCAAAACCACATAAGACTTGCAGATTGTTGAGACAAGAGATAAGAACCAAAATAAAACTAGTGAAATCGCTGCTCATATGTATTCATTTCCTTGAAACTATACATTTAGATGCATAAAATTAAAACATGAAACAACCTAACATCTCAGAACTATCTATATTATCTTTACACTTGCTATTCACATGAGAGAAATATGTTGAAGAATGAAAGTGGAATCACAAATCTGGATCCAACAAAGTGGTGTCACAGAAGGACTGAATATTTCCAACCCACAATAGTCTCCCAGTAACAAAAGTTGGAACCCTTACAAAGAGAAAGAAAAAGATAGATATAGCAAGAAGGAATTCCCAGATTGAATTTGCAATTGACAACTATCCATTTGGAATTCCTTCCCAAGAAGCAGAAGAAACCTCTCTCTACCTTCTCTCTGTAACTAAAAATCAAATCTCATCATTCTAGCTCTTAGGAGCATAAAGAATATCAGATATTTGGTGATGAGAATGTAATTGATTCCTGATGTTAAAATGAGTTCACCGTAAAAGTGAAAATCAGTTATAATGTGGCCTTCAGAATGCAATGTAACCTTTTATGCTTGTTTTCTTCACAATCAGACTTTACCAAGCCTTCAAAATTGCCTTGTAACTGATTTAGATGCTCAATAATCAAATCTACCCTTTCTGTTACCAATGCCCTTGGAATCACAAATTGACCTATATCATGAACTGATGAAATCCTATGCAGAAACAAACCCCAAAATTGAAAAATTCAAATTCTCACGATTCTGGTAGTATATGATAAGGCATACTTTGTCTTTCGAAAACACCCAAAAGCTCGATTTGAAAAGCGTCCTCCTTTGCTAGAAACTTCAGGTCTGCAACTCTTATTTGATTTTAAATTTTGAAAAATTTAAAATGCTTTTAAAGTTAAAACTTTATAACATGCCTCCTTCTGATTTAAAAATCTGTGCACGCTGCAGTTTGGAAGGAAATAAGAAAAAATACCAATTTTCTCTTCACCTCTCTGAATTCAGGGTCAAACTGGGTTTGACTAGTGCCACGTGGCACTTCCTGATTGGACACTTGATATGAATGCCACATGTCATCTCCTGGTTTGCCCGCTCATTGCATTTACCATGTCATTGAACACTGGACCCATTGCCACGTGTTGTCTTCTCGCTAACTCGCTATGCTAAATCTCATGCATCTTCCACTTGGCGAGTTAGCGAGGGCTGCTCGATTCTCCAAGTGTCATGATCTCATTGCAACTGCTCTGAACTCGCCACATCATCACCTAGTCACTATGTTGCTGCCACTTGTCACCACCTGATTTGGTGCTTGCACAGGCAAGACCCACGTAGTATTTTGAACCTCGTCGCATTTTGGAGTTTTTCAGTGACCTCGCTATATTGCTAGCCGAATTTTTTGAAATTTCCCGGCTAGCAAAGTAGTGAAGTCACCAGGTTTTTGAAAAAAGCTTTTCTTTTTAAGACAACTCTCTTTTGTGTAAAGTTTTATTTAAAAACTTAAAAGAGCATTACCACATTGAATGTGGGATAAAGCTCTTGTAACTTTTACCTTGCCTTTTGACTGCTGCGCGTGTTGCGTGAGCTCTTCCTTAATTTATTGGTTGTGGATTTCTCTTGTGCATGAGCGGCTTTCTTTTTAGTGCTGTGGGTTCCTTTTCAATGTGCCTCTACTTTTGACCATTGCATGGACTGCTCTCTGTTTGGGCCTTATTGCTGGAGACGTGGGCGGTCTTTATACTCCCGCCGCTTCTCCAAACATCTGCCAATGTGGAGGAAACCTGCACGTGTTACTCCCCCCAATTTGTGAGGCATCCCTTTGTAACATGTCGGCAGTTCTATGAATGCGGGTTTCTTTGTTAATACAGGGCATTTTAAAATCTAAGCTCCCCTGACGCTCCTTCCTTGCAGCGTTTGGTGGCTTCACTCTGTTCACTGGCATGAGACTTCACAACATGGAAGGAGCCCTTTCCACAGGTCCAACTTCATATCTCCTGCCTTCTTCCTTTCAAACTATCGGCTTCCTTCAATATTGACATGGGCATCTTCACTTAAAACCATGTAATGATGCTCCTACCTTCAGCATGGACTTTCTTGAAGTCGTGGACTACTCTATTTGAGCTTGGCGTTAGACATGATGCGGGTTCCCTCTCTTCATTTTCTTGTTGCGATGCATTTTATTCTGAGTTTTAACCTTCAAAATGCCCTCTACTTTGAATGCTTGCGAGTTCCTTGGAGTACATTTTTACTGGCTCAAAACCTTTGAACTCTCCTTGTTTCAATTTCCTCTTTTCATGATTGTAACTCCATTCAACACATTATATATGTATGTCCATTCTCAAAAACCATTTTTCTCGTACAAAACATCATCCCTGCCAAGTGGTATAAGAGAAGTGGCTCCCCCTTTTAAAAATGTGTCTTTATGATCACAAAGATTTGCCAGATACATAAAGCCATCAAGTCCATTGATGGGTGTCCAGTAGTGCATTTCCTGATCACAATGCTAGAATGAAAATACAGAACCCTTCCATACATTACAATGATGAAATGCTATATTCCCACGAACATATCCAGCTATGCTCAATTACTCATCAGGATATCTGAGATCACAATGAATATTTTGGGGTATCATGTTAAGCTCTAAATATATTTAACTTCACATCTCATCAATTTTATCAATTTGGTAAAATTAGTCGGGCCCCAAAGTGGGTCCGACTAAAAAAATTTCGCTTCCAAACAACTAATACTCCAAACTGGTCCATTGATTATCTTAAACTGACTAGAATCCATTTTTGAAGACAAACACGCCACAGAAACTCATTTTAAATGATTTCTGCATCACTATGAAATCTCTGTCAAGAGGCATGTTGCCTGGCTTTAAAAACTAACATAAACAGCTCACCAAGCTCTGAAACTCAGGATCTCTATTCTTTCTGACATATTCAACAGGCCTACCAGATCTCGTTGCATGACAACATCAGGGTCAAAAGATATTGACCTCCGAAGTTGCCAACTTAAATTCACCTACAGATAAACATATTAGAAAACTGGAAAGTGCATTTGGAAATGGCTAGAAAAACTAGGCAAATGGGCACTTGAGGTTCTGAAAACTGGGGTACTGGTTCTTTATCATGAGAAGAATATGATTGAATTGGGCTCATGAAGACTCATGAGACAAATTTTTCAAGCATCTGAAGTTGGCAACTTGGATTTGTAGGACAAGAAACATTAGTAAAACAATATTTTTTGTGAATGGAATGACCCTGGTAAAGTGTGAAGACGGATTTGTCAGGACTTGAAAACTAGCACACTTATAGTATTTTTAGTATAGAACATAGGGGAACAAACCATTTGGTCCTACCGATCACGGATTCAAAGATACGACATCTCAAATAGGGCTCCCAATCAATCTGCAAATACTGACACCAGTAAAAAGATAGAAATTCCATTTGGAATCGCGTTTGAAAACTGATCAAACGGATTTTTCATAAGCTAAAACTAAAAACATAACAAGTCTCTAACCTTTACAATGTGACGCAAAAGGAATTTTAGCATTTTGATCAACTAGTCAAAATTTATGGCACGTCAAACAGGGCTTCCTAGAATTATGTGCAAAGTGCAAAGGTGTGAAAAATAGTAAATTACCAACTTTGGGGGATTCAAAACCTAGACAAACGAATTTGAAACAACTCGAAATCTGAAACATAGGTTCTCGGGTATGGACACTAGACATTTCCAAAGTGGTAAGTTGTGAAACATTTCTGAGTGCAGGATATTCAATAGCAAACATAGGCTCCTGTCACTTTTTGACACAGGATAAAATGCATATTTGAAATGCACTCAAAACAGGACTTCACAGAATGGTTCAAAATGTCAGTTTAACTTCATGGAACACTAAGATAGGCTAAATGAAAGGTGTTAGAAACATTTAATACCTCTGGGGCTTTACAGGTACAGCCAAGTGCACAAGCATTTATGGGGCTTGATTTCTCAAAATTTTTAAATGGGACTAGAAATGAAGCATGCAATTTTTCGTCCCAACAAGGGTAATGACATTACATTTTCCCACACTTAAATATAGTACAACTAAATCATAAACAATGAAAATTAAAATAACATTAACAAAAGGGAAATGACATTACATTTTTCCACACCTAAAAATAATACTACTAAATCCTAAACAATGACGATACAAGGAAATTGCATATATTTAATAGGTATAAAATAAAGCTATCTAGTAAAATACTACTAAGAGCTATTTGATGGAATAATCAATTCAACCAAAGCCTTTTGATCTGAATAATTCATCATGAGTCTGATGTTTACAGATCTCATTCTATAGTAGCTCAAGAAACCTACATACAACATGAGAATTAAAATAACATTATCAAAAGGGAAACAATTTGACACTACCTTCAATAATTCCACCACATTAAAATATATAGTAAAAAAATGTATTCATAGGTATGTGATCTTATATGTTGATCCCATTTCAATATATATGATATATGTGTACACATTTGGGTATTTCACATGAACTTATAGTTAGTATACGTTTACACACACACACACACACACACATTCAAGCAACCTACATACAACTTTTGAATTAAAATAGCATTATCAAAAGAGATATTACATTACATTTGCCCACACCTAAATCTTCTAAATCTTCAAGAAGCCCACCACATTAAAGCATTTGATGAAAAAATGTGTTTGTAGGGATGTGACCTTATGTGTTGACCTCACTTTCAAGATATATGGTGACATTGGAAACAAACTCATACATGTACACATTTGGATTATTTAGCATGTACTTATAATTAGTGTGTGTCTACTATAGAACATAATATGAAATAATTATTTCTATTGGAATCCTCCTATAAAAATATTCTTTTTATTTGGGTATGGGTTATGACACTGTGGCTCCATTGGTAGAGATCATATAGTGGTTATTTTTAAATCCATTACATGGTAATAATTGGTTAACTAATAGTAAGATATGAGAATAAAACTCTATTACACCCTTGTACTTTTATCCTTTTATAGATTTAGGCTTCTCTTGTTAGGGAAATGACATACCTGATTCAAATTACTTGAAATGGTGATCACAACCCTTTGATTATGATCTTCTCTAATATGGTAAAAAAATCCCTATGCACTTTTGTACTAACCTTATATTTCAAGGAAACCTATTAAGCTCATGAATAGTTGACCAAATTGGTTTGAATACTTATTAATTTGTAAGAAAATTCTATAGATTCTCCTATTCCCCATTATATTGTATTCTATTTCACTGAATTCTTTTTTAGGACATTTATGTATATTCTATAGATTCTCCTATTCCCCATGGAGTCTAGATCTATAAGACATTTTTGTATATTCTCCCATGCTCTATTACACTTAATTCATTATTATTTTATACTGTGAGATGCATTTTTTTGGATGATGAAACATATTGGTCTAAATAGATATGAATTTGTAGTATATACTTATGAGTTCAATAGAGTAGGAATACTTATATGAAAACAAATAATGCTGTTAGGAATGACACATTATTTCCCAATAAACTCAATGTATGAGTAAAGGGGCTATGACAAAATTGATCCTACAAACTTGGCAAGAATATGAATAATAATATTTATTTGCACAAAACAATCCAAATCCCAAAAAAACTACATATTCGGTCTAAATTTTGAAAGCTTTAAAGGTGGAAGTGTGAAGGCTACGTGAATTTGAATGACAATATGGAACAAAAACAAAATGGATGACATACATAGAATATATATTACTTAAATGTATGTATTAGGGATGAACTAGTCAATGGTGTCCAAATTTGTATTGGTCCACAAGTATGATTGCTTACAACTTGATATGTATGGTAAAGTATTCCAATGCTTTGATACAATTATTATTAGAGGTTTAATTCAAAATAGGTTTTACTAATTTCAATTAGTTGCATCCTTTAATAAGTACATCTTCTAGTAATTTTATAAGTACATGATATAGCTATAACTTATTCATTTACTCATATACCTTAATTTGAATATCATACATGTCCATATACTATTGCTAACAACCCAAATATCCAGTTATTATGCAATGAACTAGCACTGACAATTTTTAGTGAAAGATAAATTTTGAAGAAACATCATAAAAAAAATTAATTTCTTTAGGAAGCAACAATGTAGTACTTATTTAGATGAACACAATAAGTAAGAAACCCTTTCTCCAAATTACAAGCTCCAACAACTGCAATAAGATGTAGACTAATTAATAATAATAAAATTGCTTTCCAACTTGTAACCTTTTGTTTCATAAATACCTAAACTAAAATAATTTCTAGCTATGAGAAAATTTATCAATAACCAATAGTTGATTAATATTGACAATTATTTTTAGAAAATGAAACAATGATAAGAGCCAGGTCATAGACCAAGACTTCAACCTATTAGAAATTACATCTTGACTATATTATGTGCTTTAACCAAGAGCTCACACATAAAAACCACAAGCAACCTTTTATCTAAAATACGAGATCCATCACTTGCTAAGAACTCACTAAATAAAAAATTATCCTCTCAAGTATTGGCAAGTATAATAGTTGACATCAAAATACAATGTATGCATTGCAAATCTATTATGCATAATTTTTATTACATAAGGAGTTGAATTGTCATCTAGAAGATGAATTGAGAAGTCAATTCATCTTGATAAATATATGCATATAAAATAAATGGGGTGGTAAAAGACAAGTAAATGCAAATTTCTATAATAAATTTTATCACATTCATGCTTATTTTGAATGTTCATCCTTTTTTAAAGATTTCATTGTGTAATTTCTAATTTTATAATAGAGAAAATATTAATTATTCCTTTCCAATTCTAGTAGAGTTTGCTCTATGTCATTCATCCCAACACAACATCGTTGGATCATTTTATATGGTCATCTAGAGAATAACTACTTTGTTTACTTTTGAATGATTTGTTGTATTTATTCCTTCTTTGAACCTTCAATGGTATTAATTTCCCTTTCATCTTGGATTGAATATAGGAGTCAATGAAAAAATATCCAAGAAGATGTGTATGTCTTCCATATTGCAAATGCTTATGTGGCTTAATTTTAAGTATCTTGTCCCAAGCCATAATTGTTACCAAATGTATGTCTTCCTACAATAAGCATGCATTGTCTATAATAATTCATGTACCTAATTCCCCTACATGTTGCAACCCTAAGCCAAAAGGATGATGTTCCCTATTGCTGAACTATGGAAATCATGTCCATTTTTCTTCAAATTGCTCCCATTTAACTATGGTTTACTTTGTTGTCCTAAAAATTGAGCATGACTTTTTCTTCAAATTGCATAAATTCTAACTATATTCTGATTCACTAACAAAGAAATAAAAATTTAGAAAGGAATTTATATTAGTTTGTGATTACACTATAGTGTACTAATCAAGGGGAAGACAATCATCGCCATGTGTTTCTCATTTAGTTATTGTTTGGGGTCCCAACACCATCAATGTCAAGCCCCCTACCCCTAATAACATTCCTATCTTACGGTCATTACTGTAGCATGCATTATGATAGGAATAAACTAATATTGTATAGATTTTGAATCCAAAACCTTGAATTCTCTTGAGAATTTGAAAGAAATTACAAATGATAATCTACTAAAATGAACAACTATTGAAAGAGACAATCTTAGAGGAAAAATAAAAGGATTCGAATACTTACAACCCTAGCATTTGTAACATGAAAATTAGAACATGGAGGAGCAAAAACTACTCTTAAATCTATAGGTGAAAACAAATGGCAATCACAATAATATAAAACTATTTATCACAGTCTTATACTCATGGCTCTTAAAAGCATTGCATGCATAGAACACTTGGAGAGACACCTACCATCTATCTTATCTTGTTATGCTGAGAGGCATATACAATGGGAGCAACAATTCCCAACACAAGAATATTCCAAGGAATAATTTGTGTAAGGAAAAAATATTTTGTGAGAGTTACAAACAACATTCACTTTTAAAAATTAATTTAAAATAGAAAATGCCATTTGGCATTCACAAAAATGTTGAAAACCAAACTAAAATATGTAATGTCATTTGGCAATCATAATTATTAACAAATAGAAATATAAAATAAATTTGATGGGAGTTACAAACGAAATTTATTTTTTAAAATTAATTTAAAATCACAAATGTCATTTGGCTTTCACAAAAATATTAAAAATCAAATTAAAATGTGTAATGCCATTTGGAAATCATAATTATTGACAAATAGAAATAAAAAATAAATTTGATGGGAGTTACAAATGAAATTTATATTTAGAAATCAATTTAAAATAGAAAATAAGAAAGAAAATGGAGCAGTTACAAAGCATTCCCGAAATAATAGCTGACCAAAATAATAGGAGGCCAAATGGAGGCTAAAATATTAGGCCCGAAAAAATAGGGATTAAATAATTTCATTAAAAATTTAAATATTAAATTTTATTTTTTTTCATGCACATTCATTTTGTTTTGGAGAGTGGTGGAATTTGAAATAAATTTGTGGAATGTGAAGAGACATCCATTGGGGGATATCAGGAGTCTCTCACAAGGTATAAAAAAGGCTCATTATTTCACTTTCATTTTGAGTTTGGAGAGAGGAAGAGGTGGAGATTATTGGAGGAGTAGATTGGAGCTTTTGAAGAGGAGTTGATTGAAGTTTTGGAATAACTTTTTTATAGGTGATATTTCTACTTTTTACTTATTTATTTAGTCTTGCATTTAGATTTAGATTTAGTTATGTATTTAGATTTAATTTTAAAATTAGTTATAGCATTGTATTGTGATTTAGATTTCAACTTTATTTAGTTTCATTTAGATTTAGAATTGCATATAATAGTTTAGCCGTGCATGTTTTATTTAGATTTAGAATTGTACTCAAAATATGTTTGATTTATATATTTGATAATACTTTTCATTTGCATGTTTTTTATGTATATGTTTCAAATTAGTTTTAGATTTTCATGTTTCATATTAGTTTTAAATTTGCATATTTTGAAATGGTTTTGGTTTGCATGTTTTAGATTTGTATGTTTTATAGTAGTTTTACATTTGCATGTTTCAAAAAATTTATATTTTCATGTTTTATAATTAAATGTTATCATTAATGTGGATGGCAATGTCACAATATCAATAAAATTTATATTTTATTCAAGTTAACAATTTATTTAAATAGACAAATCGTATATTTAGTTTTTATTTTGTCATGATTTAACTAGATTATATATGTGCTTTATTTAAGTTGTTTTCATTAAAAAAATATGTATATAATGTTTGTGTTTGTAATGTTTGAAAACTAGAAGGCAATGCCACCATATTTCAAAGATTACAACCTAAATGTTTCATTCAAAATAGTTTTTATTTTTATTTATCTTATTTTAAACAATATTCATTTGAAAGAATTTATGTTGATTTCTAATACTTTTTTATTCTAATTATTTCTATATGTTGATGTTTGTTTATAAGTTTGCAGGTTAATATTTGAGTTATGGATGCCTTGAATGAAGAAGTAAACATTATTGATACTAGCCTAACTACTTCAGTGGCCTCAAATGATTTCTTGGATACAAAGTTTGATAAATGCCGACAAATAATTAAAGAGTCGCACATAAATATAATTAAAATTGTGGAGAATGTAATATTGTGAATTGACTATGTTGAGGAAATGAAAGTAATGTAGATGAAAGATGCAGAAAAGTTCATGCATGACACATATGCAAAAGTGGATGGGTTTCCCTCAATGGCAAAAGATTTCAAAATCATTGTTCAAATAAAGTTTGCAATAAAATCCTAATCATTGAAGAATGTGGCATGTATTTACACCATTACAAATATATGTTATGTATATATTTCATTCTTGTCTCTGGTATCAGACTTTTACTTCTTCTAATTACTTGTATTAGGAGTTGTGTTTTGCCATTGTTCTATGTAACTTTCATCAAGAAGATAACAAGAAAAAATTAATTAATTTTTATAAAAGATGTCTTCAATGGATGCGGCTACTAAATATGTTTTTGAATTAAAAGCAGCCAAAACTAGGGGGTTGGCCTATTGCAAACAAACTGGTCAACTACTAGTGGAATACCAACAAAACTTAACTAACCCCTAATACTTTTTAAAACAAAATTAGAAGTTTGAACCATAATTTAAAAAATATCTACAGGCTTTAAACAAAATACCTATTAACAAACTTAAGTCACCAAAGAAAAATAACAAAGGCATGATAGCCTTGTAACTGAAAAAGTCTATAAACTAGTGGATTAACAACATGAAAAGAAAAAGGAGGGAGCACTTAAAATTTCTTGGCCTCTTTCCTCCTGAGGAGGAAGTTCACCTAGTCTTCCACTAGGAAGTCAAAAAATAGCTTAGAGTCCTCCTTAAACAAGTCCCCATCAGCATCCTTTAGCAGGCATAGAGTGGTAGCAGCAGTATGAGTGACTTTAACTGTGAACTTGGTTAATAGTCACATTCTCTCCTCCAATGCCTAGATTCTCTCCCACACCTCATTACCACCCTTTTTCAACTTGCCTAGATGGCCTTCCATGATAGCCTGAGTAGTATCCTACACAACCAGGGGGTTAGTAGCATTTATGGAACTGCCTTAACAAGGGAGGAGATCATAGTGGAGAAAGGCATCCTATCCATCGTAGATCTTTTGTTAGGTCCACACACCCTAGCTCAACTATCGTCGAGACATGTGACACCTCCTTATTCTCCTTTCCACTCCTGGGTCTGACTTGGAGGAGTTTGAAATCTCCTCTTCCACCTCCTCTATACCTCCCACCCCAAAATTATTAGTTCTTTCCTTCATTCTTCATAAGGCTACTAAATATGTTAAGTAAGAAATAAAATCATTAGTCTACATAGATGTCCTTTATGATAGGCATGTTTATTGGTTATAGTTTTTAATCATTGCAATAAAACTTGCATTAGCAATATTAAAAATTCAACAATTTATAATGTTCTTACATCATCATGGAGAAATATTTTCCATTACATTGATTCTTTTGTATTTTTTCACACATTTTTACATTATCTAAATAGTTGTGTTGGGACTTATAATTTCCCTTTCATGAACAAGATACAATTTAAAATATTCCACTATTAGAGTCATTTTTAAAATATATATCCAAATTTTTACCATAGTTCTACTCCAACACTACTCCTAAATCTCATACTTCCCATGCCCCTTGTTTTAGTGTAACATTTAACTACTTATCAACCCTAACCATAACACTAAGTGTCATATAAATGAAATTGTAAACCTTGGGTCCCAACTCTATATGTCATTGTACTAAGTATTCAGTGAATTATATACCTAACCTTAACCCCATATCTACTACTAAATAGAAATAATATTAAATTTTTAATAGGGGGAAATATAGACACACACACACACACATAGAGAGAGAGAGAGGGGCATATCTAGAGACAAGAGGGGGCTCATATTATGTTTCTTATAGAGAGATGTTTTCAGTAGAGAGAGATACTAGAGATAAGGGTAGAGATAAACATAGGATGTACCAAAGGAAGAGGAAGGGACAGATGTTGGGGATTTTAGCTCTAACCTGGAAGGTTATCCAAAAATGAAAGGAAAAAATGAGAAAGGGAAAAAGGAAGAAACAACTGAAGATAACTCGAAACAAAGCAAGTCTAATAATGAGGGTACTTAGATTGTGTCTGGGGGAGGTGATAAAGATAAAGATAATTTAATTGATGATCCAGCCATTATGAGTGAGGAGGAAAATATGGGGAAGGCTTCCACTCCTGCAAAGGAGAATGAGGAACAAGATAAGGAGGCCCCTAGTCAACATGACCCTATGGAGACTAGAGAGGAGGAGTTGTTGGATGGGGAGGAACAAATTGATAAAGTTGTGTCCCCATTGCATGCCATTGTTGAAGATGCAAGTGACTCCCCGAAGAGGGAAACCAAGCTTTCCTTCCTACATTTTGCCAAACTTAAAGCTGATTCTTTCCTCCAAGTCGATTCTTGGATTTATAATGAAATAATGGTGTTGAAGAAAAAAGTGGAAACTTTGCACCATAACTAGGAGGCTGACCGGGCTATTATCAAACACTTGGAGGTGCAAATGGGAGACATCCCAAAAAAACTTAAGGATTATGAGCAAAATCTTAGAATGCTTATCAAGGAAAGTGGAACAAAAATGGAGCAGGTTACTTCAAGCATCTATGTTGCTACGGCAAGCCTAGGCAAAAGAGCAAATGAAGGAACCATATCTTTGGAGGGTCCTAGCAAGAGGACAAGACAGAGTTCGAGGAAGAAAGCCTTGATTGTTGCTGCTTCTTTGGCCACTAACTCCATCCAGGATACAACTATGATTGGTAAGGAGGCAGTTAAGATGATCACGAAACTGCAATAGTTTCTTTGGATCTTCTTTATTGGTTGGGTTCCTGTTCAGGTCCTTTTTGCTGGTTGTTACATCTGTTTCCTGTGTTTGGTCCTGTTTTCTAGTTTTTAGTTTAATACTGTATTGGAGGTTCCAAGTCCTTGTAAAACCTAGGTACTTTAATTGGACTATGTAAGTGGTTTTAGGTCCCTGTAAAACCTGATTTTGGTGCTGCTTCTATTATGTTTTAGGACTCTTTTCCTTATGGTCGTCTTGCTTTTTCCTTTTTGAGGATGTGAAAGGGTTTCGAGGTCCCTTTAAAACCTATTTTTACTGTAATCTAAAACATATGATGGTGTATCTAGAGAGAGAGGGGGAGAGAGAGATTAGTTGGTACACCTAGAGAGAGAGAGATTATGGGTGTAACTAAAGAGTAGGAAGAGAGAAATAATGGGGTGTATCTAGATATTAGAGAGACGGAGGGAGGGAGATGTATCTAGATATTAGAGAGAGGGAGAGAGACTATTGGGAGAAAGAGAGAGAGAGAGAGAGAGATAATGGGGTGTATCTAGATATCAGAGAGAGAGAGAGAGCAATGATTAAAGGAAATCTCTAGAGAGAGTGGGAAGGGATGGGAGGAGTGAATACATTATAAAAATATATAAAACTATGTGTCACAATAGCACTAATGATGAGCATTTGAGTAAGACTAACCCACATAAAATATTAACCTAATAGTTAACATAACACTAACTTAAATTGTAATAATAGCACCAACGTCATTGTGGTAGGAGCAGTAAACCCAAAAATAACCTTAATCACAATAATAATACAAACCCTAAATCTAACTATAATTCTAACCCTAACTCTAACTCTAATTGTAATCCTAATCCTAACCCCAACCCTAACCCTAACCCTAACTCTAACTCTAATTCTAACCCTAAATCTAACTCTACCCCTAACTCTAATTCTATCCCTAATCCTATATATAACCCTAACATTAATCCTTATTCTAACCTTAACCCTAATTCTAAGCTTAATCCTAACTCTAACTCTAACCCTAACTCTAACCCTAACTTCAACTCTAACTCTAACTCTAGCTATAACTCTAACTCTAGCACTTACTCTAACTTAACCCTAACCCTAACTTGAACTTGAACTCAAACCCCTAACTCTAACTCTAAGTCAAATTCTAACCCTAATCCTAACACTAATTCTAATCCTAATTCTAACTCTAACCTTAAATTTAACCTTAACCATAATTCTCACCCTAGAACTCTATCTCCATCTCTTTCTCTAACTTTATCTCTAACTCTAACTCTATCTCTAATTCTAACCCTAATCCTAACCCAAAATCTAACTCTAACTTTAACTCTACCTCTAACTCTAACTCTAACTCTAACCCTAACCCTAAATCTATCACTAACCCTAACCATAACCCTAAATCTAACTCCCACCCTATCTCTGACTTTGACTGTAATTATAATCCTAACCCTAACCCTAATTCTAACCCTAACCCTAAACCTAACCCTAACTCTAATCCTAACTCTAATCCTAACCCTAATGCTAACCCTAACCCTAAATTTAACTCTCTCCCTAACTCTAACCCTAACCCTAACTCTAGCTCTAACTCTAACTCTAACTCTAACTCTTACTCTAACTCTAACTCTAACTCTAACTCTAAGACTAGCTCTACCTCTAACTCGAACCCTAACTCTAACTCTAGTTATAACTCTTATCCTAACCCTAACTCTAACTCTAACTCTAAGACTATTTCTAACTCTAACTCTAACTCTTACTCTAGCTCTTACTCTAACTCTAATTGTAACCCTAACCCTAATGTTAACCCAAACTTTAACTAGAGCCCTAATACTAACCCTAACTCTAACCCTAACCCAGATTCTAACCCTAACTCTAATTCTAACTCTAACACTAAGTCTAATTCTAACCCTATCTCTAGCTCTAATTCTAACTCTAACTCAAACCCTAAATATAACCCTAACTCTAACTCTAATCCTAACCCTAACCCTATCACTAATTCTAACCCTAACCCCATCTCTAATTCTAACCCTAATCCTAACCCTAACCCTAACTCTAGAACTCTAAATCTAATCCTAACCCTAACCCTAATTCTAACCTTAGCTCTCACCCTAAATCTAACACTAATTCTAACCCTAGCTCTAATTCTAACCCTAATGCTAGCTCTGATTCTAACCCTAACTCTAACTCTAACTCTAATTCTAACTCTAACTCTAACCCTATTATGTAAATAAAACACCATATATAGAATTAAAATATAAAATGTTGAAGAATAATTTTATAGTAACTTTATACAATGATATTTAATAATAAAGAAATAACTTGCTCCTAACCATAACCATCCATGTTTCTGTAAAAATGTCTTCCATGATGCACGACGATTGCTACTAGCTTATATTAAGTTATATATATAATATGCCGAGAGTCATCCTATAACTATATATAAGCTAGTTATATGCCACTATAAAAGACATGTACAATGCAACTGGGAAACTGACAATAAGCACATCACAATATAATGTCACGACTCCTTATGTAAGCCTTTTTCTCCCTAATTTTCTAAGGGTGGAGTTGAAAAAAACTACTAAGAAAAATGGAAAGAACCAATTAGAGACAAGAAAATAAATTTTGAAAAATCATTTAAATAGGAAATTTTGTGATGACCTTGGGTTAAAAAAATGTTTAACCAATTTTATGCTCTTCTAGGTAGCCACCAATACAAACTAGAGAGGCCAAAACATTAGTCCTTACCATAGGAGGTAGGGACTAAAAATGAAGTAAAAATTATTGTTTATATTTAATTTTTTTGTTGATCCATTGCAATACCACAATAAGATAGAGAAAATTTGTCAAATTATCTTCAATCCCATAGAAACAAGTCAAACTTGATAATCTACACAATTTTTTCGAACGATGGTAAGTACCCACCAAACTATTGCATCCTTGCTAAAAGCAAGTGCGAGACCACTAGTTTATATTACAAGCCCACTTAAACACACTATGAGTTAGCAAGAGAGTATGATTAATGATGGTCCACCAAATTATTAGGATTAAACCACAAATAGAAATAATAATTACATGCAAATATAAACAATATCATAAAATATTGAATCACACAGAAGAGAACACAAGACACCAATATTTAACGTGGTTCACCTAATTCCTAGGCTATGTCAACCAAACAACAAGTCCAATATTATTACGATCCAGTGATTACAACCTGATTATAATCTATAATCCCTTATAGCTCAATACCACCACAGGAAACAATTATCGCATCACAAATAATAAAAATCTTTAACCCTAAGCAATTTTATATAAGTATTTTTGCCACTTTAGGGTTATAATTAATTACAACATGTTGGCCCAAAATTCTCGATAAAATAGGGCCCAAAGAATTATGAAGTATGTATAATAGTTCCTAGATCAGTTACCACAAACTAACAATCTCCCACTTGGGGACTGATCAGACTCCACACTAAACAAAAATCTCCCTCTTGGAGATTGATCCTGTAGAAATATCACTATCACATGGGGCTTCCACTAGATCAAACTAGCCTAGACTCTGTTGTTCTTTTATTTTGATTAGTCTAGAAGAACAACTAAAGTTGAAGAGGAGTTCAGCTTCTCCCTTATCACTGCCTTAGTAAATATATCTATTGGATTCTCATATGTGTGTATCTTGTCTAGCTTTAACTATCTGTCATCCAAAACTGACCGAATGAAATGGTACCACAACTGAATGTGTTTTGACTTTGAATATAGAGCATAATTTTTTGTAAGATGAATGGCACTCTAGCTATTTGTAAACTAATAATCATCCCTCTATGGGTGTTCCAATTCTTCCATGAAGAATTGAAGCCATATTGTATCCTTTGTTGCCTTTGTAGTAGCAACATACTCTGCCTCTATAATGGATAAACCATTAACCTTCTGCAATCGAGAAACCCAACTCATTGTTCCCCCACCAATAGTATATACATAAACCTTAGTATTTTTCCCGGTATCAATATTCCTTGCCAAATCTGAGTCAACATATCCATGTAAATCATTAGTAGAGTCCCCAAAATGTAGATGCTTACTAGATGTTCATCACAAATATCTAAGAATCCACTTTACTACATTCCAATGCTCAATTCTTGGATGACTCATGTACATGTTAATGACTCCCACTGCATGGAAAATATCTAGCCTTGTACATACCATAACATACATCAAGCTTTTTACAACTAAAGAATAAGGCACCTTGGACATATTATCCTCCTCTTCTTGTGTCTTTGGACACATCTCCTTAGTCAACTTCAAATGACCAAGTAAAGGTGTGTTGACAGCTTTAGCATTCTCTATAGAGAAATGTTGCAACACCTTCGCATAATAATCAGGCTGAGACAATGTTAATTTTCTATTTTTCCTATCTCTGCAAATTGTCGATTTTCTATTTTTCCTATCTTTGCAAATCTTCTTACCAAGAATTTGTTTTGCTACCCCCAAATCCTTCATAGCAAAATGAACGTGCCAACTATTCTTTTAACCCCTTAATGTGATCCATGATAGACCCAACTACAAGCATATTGTGTCAACATATAAACATAAAATAATATTGTTGTCATCATCCAACCTCTTAAAATAAACACAATGATCTGAATGACACCTACTATATCTATTCTTATGTATAAAACTATCAAATTTCATATACCATTGTTGAGGTGCTTGCTTCAAGCCTTATAAACTTTACTTCAATCTACACACTAAGTTCTCCTTACCTTTGACCTCAAATCCCTATGGCTATGCCATATATATCTCTTCATCTAAATCACCATGAAGAAAGGTTGTTTTAACATCATGCTATTCCAAATGCAAATCTTCATTAGTCACAATACTTAAAATAGTATAAATAGAAGTCATTTTAACAATAGGAGAGAATATCTCATCAAAATCACTGCCCTTTTTCTGTGTAAATCCTTTTACAACTAACTTGACTTAAAATCTTTTCTTACCTTCATCCTCTTCTTTCAACCTATAAACCCATTTATTATGTAAAGCCCATTTACCTACGGGCAACTTGCATAAATACCAAGTCTTATTTTCTAGCAAGGAGTCCATTTCATTTGCCATTGTAGACTCGCACTGAATCTTAGTATCCACCTACACAACTTCATCACAAAAATCAAGTTCACCAACATCTGTTAGTAAAATAGAGTACAAAGAAAGAAAAAATCTTTCTAGAGGTCTACTTAGCCTTGTTCACCATTTAACATTCACTAAGGTGTCTAGTATTTGTTGTTGCAGTTGTTGCGGATCATGAGAAACTGTTGGAACATCATCTTTTGGAGTATCATCCAGCACTACATAATCATCTTCCTTCTTCTCATGTTGCTACAACAAATATTTGTACAACACTTTTTCATTGAATATGACATCCCTACTTCTTATAATTTTATGATTTTTCAAAATCCCAAAGCCTATAACCAAATTCATTAATGCCACATCCAACAAATACACATTTCTTTGACTTACCTTCCAGCTTGGTTCTATTTTCAGAATCTATATGGGCAAATGCTTCACAACCAAAGGTTTTGAGAAAAGAAAAACTCACCTTCTTACCAGTCCATGCTTCCTCTTGAATACCACAGTCCAAAGGAGTATAGGGACCTCTATTAATAAAATATACAACAATATTGATAGCCACTACCCACGTGTTTAAGGGCAACCTTGCATGCAACCTCATGCTCCTTGCATGCTCTATTATAGTCTTGTTCATACATTCAGCCACTCCATTTTCTCATGGAGTCCTTGGAATAGTTTTCTATCTACAAACACTATAAGTGGAGAAATAATCTTCAAATTCATGACTGCAATACTCACCACCATTATCAAATCTGAAACATTTTAATTTCTTACCTGTCTCATTTTCAACCAGGCATTTCATTTCTTAAAAGTTTGAAATACATCTTATTTTTGTCTAAGGAAATAAATTCATATTTTTCTAGTTGCATCATTAATAAATGTAACATAATAATGAGAGTCACCAAGGGAAGATACATGAGCTGGTCCCCATACATCTATATGCACAAGTTCTAATCTCTCACTTTTCTTTTCCTTCCCACTCTTCAAAAAACTCACTCTCTTTTGTTCTCCATACACACAACTTTCACAAAAATCCATATTAACACATTTTAGACCTGGTAATACTCTCTTTGAATGAAGTAATCTCATACCTTTGCCCAAGTCTATTGTGTCATAGTGTTGTATTAGAATCTACAACAATTGTTTGTTCTCCCTGCCCAACTACAACAACTATTCCTGAACATTCATTTTTCTCTGAAACAATTAAAATAGAAGGAACATTATGACCTATATAAAGATATAAGGTACCTATTTTCACACCTTTTTCTACTATAAGGGAACCTTTTGAAACTTTCCAATTTTCATCATTAAAATTAACTACACAACCCTCATCATCAAGTTGCCCTACTAAAATTAAATTCCTACTCAGCCTTGGAATATTTTTTACCTCATGTAGTAGCCAATGATTCCCATATTCCCATTCTGCAACTTAATCTTAAATTTTCCCTTTCCAACAATCTAATAGGGATCATTATCCCCCAAATAAAAAATCCCAAAATCCTCTTGGACATAATCAACAAAATAACCTCTATGAGGTGTAGAATGAAATGAAGCCTCAGAATCTAAAGCCCATGAATCATCAACACTTTCTAAAGAAAGAACCAAATCATCCTCTTCGAATTTGTTACTACATTTGTCTCCTTGTTCCCTTTTGGTTTATCTCCTCCATTTTTCTTTCAAGTCCAACAATATTTCTTCTTATGCCCTGGTTTACCATAGTACCATCAATCTCTTGGTCCTATGGATTGAAACCTCTTTCCCTTTGACTTTCCTCTTAATTTCCCATGATTTCTAAAATTTTTTCCTCTCTCAATCATTCTACCTCTACTTTGTATGTTTAAAACACTTCCTGATGTAGATCCACTTGAGGTTTTCCTACAAGTTTCCTCACTCAAAATAGCACCAATCACATCATTATATTTTAGGGTATTACATTTAGAAACAAAATCACTCACAACCATTACCAAGTCATTCCAACTTTCAAGCAAAGAATACAAAATTAAGAAAGCCCTAATTTCTTCATAAAAATTAATACCCACAGAAGATAAATGACTAGTAATAGTATTAAACTCATTTAAATGATCCACAATAGATCCATCTTTTGCCATCTTCATATTAAATAAATGCTTCATGAGAAATACCTTATTTGAAGGGAAGGGCTTTTTATACAATTTCACTAGGGTTTCCATCAACTCTTCTGTCATATTCACTTTTGTAATGTTAAATGTCACCGATGGCACTAGGCATAACCAAATGCTTCTAAGTGCCTTTCTATCTAAAATCTCCCAGTTCGCATTTGTCATAGTTCCATGTTTCTTTGTTTTTCCTTCCAACAACTTCCATAAGTCCTTCTAATAAAAATAGTCCTCCATTTGCATTTTTCACAACTGAAAGTTTTGCCCATTAAATTTCTCCACCTTCAACTTACCCCCATCTGTCATTGCTCCCACTCAACCATGAGACTTTTGTGTAGAGGATAATTGAAAAAAGCTTGCTCTAATACCACTTGTTAGGATTAAACCACAGACACAAATGACAATTACATGCAAATATAAACAATATCATAAAATATTGAATCGCACAGAAGAGAACACAAGACACCAATATTTAATGTGGTTCACCCAATCCCTAGGCTATGTCCACCAATCAACAAGTCCAATATTATTATGATCCAGTGATTACAACCTAATTACAATCTGTAACCCCTTACAGCTCAATACCACCATATGAAACAATTATTGCATCACACATAATGAAAATCCCTAACACTAGCACTTTTATATAACTATTTTTTCCACTTTAGGGTTATAATTAATTACAAAATATCAGCTCAAAATTCTCGATAAAATAGGACCCAAAGAATTATGAAGTATGTATAGTACTTCCCTAATTAGTCACCACAAACTAACAATCTCCCACTTGGGGACTAATCAAACTCCAAACTAAATAACACATTGCCTTATTAATTAAATCATTTTGATTTAATTATTAAGTCACTTATTATCTCTAGTTTACTTAAGCTAAACTTTAGGCATATAATAATTAATTATTATCATGCAACCTAAGTTTTGCTTGTTAAGGTTTTGATCTCATTTATAAGGACAATCTCTCTTTGTAATTTATTCATTCATTTTTTGTAATAACAATTTCTATTTTTGCTCATCAAGAATGTCTCATCTATAGATCTGGCAATTTTAGCCTCCATAGTTTTTTGCTTCTCTCTTCTGTGATAGGTGTTTGTATGCAGGTGATTTTTGGGAGCTATAGGGTTGATCATTCATCAACTTCAACATTGATGAGCTTGCTAAATTATGATACTAATTATGTTTTTAAGTATTTAGTGGATCTGTTACATTATACTTCAATCCCACCAAATCATAGAACGATCTTGTCGTAATATGAAAATGACATATTTGTGATTTTTTTTGTAATCCTACCAAAGTATATGTGAGACCATCAAATTATGACACACCCATGAGATAAGAATTAATAGTGTGCTAGGATGGGATTGTCAAGTTTGCTAAGTTAGGGAATCTAGGTAATATTTATAACATTCCATAATCTTGCTAGATTATAAAATGACCATGTAATATACAATATGCACTCGATGGATTATGATATTAGCAAAATTGACAAATTATCTACAAGTCTACCAAAATGCAAGCATGCCCACTAAATTGTGAATGAAACCAAAACATGACTTGTACATACATAAATGCTAAAATCCAATAAAAAAGGTTAGATTAGACCATGATGTGGGTTCCACTAAGTATGGTTGATGCTGTGAAAGGAAATAAAAATTCAAAATAGATTGAATTACTAAGAAAACAATGTAAAAACATAAATCAAAGTGACACATCAAGATAGGGTAAAAGAAGACCAAACCAACATTAAATCCATCAAGAATAGAGTATGACAATATCCTCGATGAGTCAAATTGACCATGTGTTGATGATTTCAAAAAATTGACAATGCTTAAATGTAAAATAGGTTAACTTTTAAGATGAAAATGGCCAAGGGATTGATATACTAGCTAAAGGATAAAAAGAGATGGATAGTTGAGATTTCATGATGCATACCGATAGTGGTGGATGATCAACACAAATAAAAAATTGTCTTGATACTTGAAGGAATGAGACTTATGTACTTTTATAAGAAGCCCAAACACATAATTTGTGCACTTGATTAGGGAGGGGATTAGGTAAATATTAAAATTAGGCTTAGAGTGTAGGTAGGATTGTAGGAAAATGAGATATGTTAAAGGGGAAGATAATATGGGTATAGTAATTAAATATTAAGACTCACTTGATTTGGTTGGAAGTTCACAATCTCTTCAGCTAAGAGCCTTTTAACTCAATAAGACCTGATTCATAGTGAACTCATTTAGAGCCAAACTACTTCAGAATAGACCACAAGCCCATTGACTAATATTAAAACATTATTGGTCATGTCTATATAGACAGAGACTTATGTTTTTGCCTCTCTTTTTACTATTTGTTTGTCTCGTGCATTTCAAAATATTATAAAGTTTTTCTAATGTTCAACATCTTTTAATTTTTTTGAATTTTTTTAAATATTTTGTTTTTAATAACCAACTCTCTATGTTTTTGTTAGAGTTTTTAAAAATTTCTATTCAAAACATTATTGTGTAACTAATGAAAAATAAGTGTTAGGAAATATTTTTATTAAGATTTCTTAAGTTCTAAAAAGAGAAAACAAAAGAAAAGAAAAAGAAAATGATAGGCTTTTATACAACAGAGTCTAACTAGATTTGTAATGTCTCACCTGCAAAAATAAAATGTTAGCTAAAAGGCTACCAAAAAGTGGTGCATATATGATATCCTATCACTTTGCATTATATAAAAGTGTTTCTCCTTCATCAATGGGTCTTTGATCAATAGTATCAACTTGATTTTTATGCAAAAAAAGGTTTCAGCCCTTTGATGGTATTTAATTATCAAACAAGTTAGGAAAAAAATTCATCTTGAAAGCTGCACATTTGTAGAAGTACGATGATGTTTGGGTGCATATTTTGAAATGTTGACTAAGGTACGTATTAGATAACATGATGAAACACTTCCTCATGCAACAATAATGGTTATACATGTAATAATTATTTAAAGTTTTATTTTTTACGTAGATGTGCTTTGTGGTTCCATTTCAAGCACCAACATAGTATAAAAAACCTAAATCTCAACATCAAATATTAAACTGAGACGAAAAATTAAAAAATCAACTAATATTCGATGACTATTATTCAAGAGATTGTTTAACTCTCTGGCAGAGAAAAAATAGATTCAGTTGGTGAAGGTTTGGAATTATGGGCAAACCCTTCATTCCTTCACGGACTTAACATTCTCTAACTTTCCTCTATTTTTGTTTTTTTATGTTTGCACATTTTGTACAATGGAAAATTAAGACGAGCACATTTCCTAATCATGTCAATAAATTACTTATCATATAATTTTGGAATGAATATTATTATTAATTAATAATTTACATGAAGGAAGATCTACGAATATTAATAATAATAACCATGTAGGGGAAGAGACCTAGTAGCTACCTAGAACAACTTTGCATACCTAGAACTCCCAATCCATATGTCAAAATTTGCTGATTTTTTTTATGAACCTCTATAGATGATCGAAGATCTTAAAGATAAAGTTTCAACATTTTCACATGTACAAAGCTATTTGTAGAAGTTGTAGGGTGCAAAGTGGGTGAAAAGTGTGATTTAAAAATATTTGTTTTAAATCTATTATGCTCACCCCCAATAGCTTCTTACCAAAAATAATAATACTTTTTGTGCAGATGAACCAATCAACAACGAATCAAGTCAAACAATGATCAAATATTAGTGCATGTGTGATCAACTATTAGTATATGTGTTATTGGCTATTACTGCACATGTTATCATTTTTTGGGGCTTTTTAAAAGTGGTAATTGGGGGGTTAGATCTATAACGATACCATATCTATCATTGGACCCCTGACAACTACTGGGTCTCTTCCCCTAATGATTTTTTTTTTGCTAAAATAGGTACTTATGAGAATGCATGTAACTATTGTTCTTAACTTGTTATTATTTTTGTTATTTTAAAATATGGGAAACTTTCTTTTATGATATTATTGATGATTATATTATTTATTCTTTTTTGAGGTAGTTACACATATGAGGCCAACAATTTATTAGTTGGAATATAGATGTCTTTTAATGGGCAATTCAAATGAATAAACAAGCAAAGTGATATTATTTGCTCTCTAAATATAGTTACATTATAATTTGATGCCAAAATAATTTACCTTGTATTTGAAGGTTTATCGATTTGCATTGACTACACAAACTCATCATATTCTTCAATATTTCCTTATTTGTCACACTTAATAAATACATCATAGGCACCAACTCCGATCTCAATTAAATTCTTGTCCCATAGTATTCCTAATTCATTTCTCAAGTCCAAGTTTCATGATGGAACGAGAGACCTTTATTTAATTTATAACACTAATTTTACTAGTGATTGAACCTTGATTCTAAACATATCCTTAATTTAACGAAACCTAAATTTTAACCTTAAGCTAACCTAAACCATTACTTGAAAGTATAACTAAAAAATGATATATTTTTATTTATTATTATTAGACTAATTAGATATTTTCTAATTGACTTTATTTTACTTAAGCTAAACTTTAGGCATCTAATATTTAACTCTTTTATTAATTATTATCATGCAACCTAGGTTTCACCCTTTAGAGTTTTGGATCTCCTTTTGTAAGTATTAATCTCTCTTTATAAATTGATTTACTTTTGATAATAACAATTTATATTTTTGTTCCTTAATAATGTCTCCTCTGTGGATCTGGGAATTCCAATGTCCATAGCTTTTGCTTCTCTCTTTCTTTGACAGGTGTTTACATGCAGGTGATTCTTGGGAGCTATGGGGATGATCTTTCATCAACTTCAACATGATGACGAAGCATTATTAAAAAAATCAATATTTTAAAAAAGTTTTAAAAGTACTTTTTGTACTTTAGTTTTTTACGTGAAGACTATGTACATTCGTATGAAAGGAAGGCAATAAACTTTTCAAAATTAAAGCACAATTTTCCATGCAAGATACATGTCAGCTTATAGGGCTCACTCTATCTAGCCAATCTTGCCACTACATTGGAGCCATGCCAATTTGTACAATCAATGCCAAATCTACAAGCCACATCAATGACACATCAGAAGGTCATTTTTTTCCTATGACATTTGTATGGCTATCAAATTTAGGCCAACATTTTTTATGATGTCATTAGTGCATCATGATTTAAGCTTTTTTTGGTCCTTTAGAGAAGCCTGTGATTTCTTGGCCATAACTTACTCATACAGACTCTATTTTCTACAAGCAAAATATCGTCATCAACCTCTTTTTGAGCCTATCATGTTGGTGTAGGTTTTTTTGACTTTCAATGTTGTTTGATTCCATGTTTATGCAATCAAATATAGGGGTTCCATGATTTTACACTCTAGGAGATATATCTTAAGCATTTGATCTCTAAATTGGGAATTCTCTATATCATTGAAAGGGTCTTTCAAAACTCCTTCTAGTGATGTTGGTTGTTTCTCTAGATTTTTCTCTAGGCACATTCTATTAGATTTTTTGTATTTTTACATTCTGGTGGATATCTTGGTTACTTCATATTTGGGGATTGATTTAGTTGCTTTAGATGATTCATTGTGGATTTTACTATCTATTTTATCATCCTTATGTCTCTCTTGGTCTTTGTAGACATCGTTTGTATGCATTCTTGCAAACACACTGAGATAAAATGTCATATGCCTTCTATATTTTTGTGTCAATTATTTTGTCTTGTTTTAACTTCTAATTTGAGCATGTCATCTAAGGACACTCATGTAGATTACTATAGTATTGGAATTCACCATATCTTGTGCCTTATTGTACATGCACTACTATGATTCAAGTGCCATGCGAGGTTGATATTTTGCCTTTGTTTGGCATCTTCCTTCTAGTGAGTTTCTCTTTTGCGATATTATCTCATGATGTGTCTATGATTGATCACCTCAATACGCACATATGTATTCTTTTGTGCATCTTGATTATGGTTCTTTGACATGCAATTCTTTTGGCCCACTTTTCTAGTTACCTATCACCTCACCCTTGTCTAGATTGAGGGGAGGGGGTTCTTGTATTTTTTCTTATGTTGCCTTGGTTCGATGGAGTGAGTTATCTATTCAATATTTATTCCTATGTACTAGGTAGATGTAGTAGCTAGGTACTTATGCATTTCAGTGAGATGAAGAATTTACCATATAACCATATAAACACCCTTCTTTTCATTCCTACTTTGGATGTAGCCTTCCATGTCTAATTGATCAACTCTTTAGGCCTTGGTGTTTCACATCACATATATCTTCAAGTTCAGTTGTTTGCCTTTGTGTGCCTCTTGATTCAAGTAGTGTCTTCTAAGAGCACTCATGTAGATTATATAGTCTTCTCTACTTGGTCAAGTTCTATTGTAGCGGAGGTTCTTCAGATCAACAACTACTTTTTGACAGAGCTTTGCAACTTCTACATGCTTCAATGGTGTTCTACATGATCATTCTTTTGTTCCTATCTTTTGGGACATTCTCTAGTTTGGAGGCTTCTTCAGTGCTTCACTAGTTCTTTCAACATCCTTTCCATCTGTTTTTGTAGTTGGGTTTTTCTCATGTGGTTGTATCTATTTCTCATGTAGTTTGGTTGTGCCTGGGTACCTCATCAGGCTTTGTTGTCGGGACCCAAATCTACTTTCAATAGTAGTTTCTAAATTTCTAGTTACTCCTTAAGTTTATCTTAAGAGGGTGTTAGAGTAATTAGATATTTTCTAATAAACTCTATTTTACTTAAGCTAAACTTTAGGCATCTAATATTTAATTCCTTTATTACTTATTATCATGCAACCTAAGTTTTACCTTTTAGGGGTTTGGATCTCCTTTTATAAGGATTGATCTCTCTTTATAAATTGATTCACTTTTGATAATAGCAATTTATATTTTTGCTCATAAAGAATGTGTCCTCTGTGGATTTGGTAATTCCAGCCTCCAAAGCTTTTGCTTCTCTCTTTTTGTGATAGGTGTTTGCATGCAAGTGATTCTTGGGAGCTGTGGGGTTGATCTTTCATCAACTTTAACAACTATTTATTTTTGGTACATATTATCTATATTTGAGGGTTACAATTCAAATTATAGAATTATAACTTAAATTAAATCTAGTCAAACTTATATTATAAATATATTAATATTTATTTAACAAAGTTTGTAGAATATAAATATTATATCTGAAAAAAATTCAACATAACTAAAAATCTATCTCAGGTGGAATTTTTTAATTTAACTAATTCGTAAGGTGAAACTATTTTTAAAATAATTTATTAAATTTGATTAAATATAAAAATAACTTCGTTCTTTCCTACCAATGCCTATTAGTAACGGAGAATTTTATAATTTTGTATTTTGTAGTGCTTGCCCCTAGTTTACATTTTTGCTATTATTGTCAAACTCTTTTAGGCCAAATTTTATGTTTGATTACTCGTAGTATTGTTTTGAGATGATTAGATATTGTTTCACATTCAATTGATTATATGACAAGATTACTTGGTACTCTATACTTTATGTATGCATGATGATTATTACAATGTCTTTAGTTATTGATGATGATTAGTTAGATGGATTATCATATGTGTTTTCTTATGGATACTTACCCCATACTGCATGTGTATGGTGTGTGTGTGTGTGTATGTTTTCTTTATATATGGTGTTTCTGATGTGGTTAAGGAAGGGAGTTGTAGTCACTTGCTAGTCAAGATCTACACAATGTACCACTTCCTGCCATTGTCTATTTAGCTTAGAATATTGTGTTTGTACATGCGTAAATTTTATGTAGTTGTAGGTACAAGGTATCGACTTCCTTGAATTGCCAAGATGAGCATACCCTATCACATTATCTCAATGGTAAGAGAGGGGAGATAAATTCTTAAGTCCAAATCCTAAACCGTTAAGCCATTTGTCTTAAAAAATTAGGACAAGTATCTGAGTTGAGTACCTTCTGAATGCGTCGAATAACATTAATTCGTGATTATAACCTTTTAGTTTGATTTTGTATGTGTTTTTCTTTGATGGGTTTTCGTATTTTATTCCATAGGTATTTAGGTATTTTTCTATTAATTAAGTCAAATTAAATGATTTATTTAATGATTTAATTTAATAAAAATTTATTATGGTATTTTAATATTTAATTGTATTTAATTATAGGCAAGAGCCTATACCACAATGGTAAATTGTGAGCCTCTTAATTGAGAAGTCTTGGGTTTGTATCTACTCGAGATTAACTAATAATTGAAATAAATAATCAAAATAAATAATAATAATTAACCTTGGCTGCAACCTCTTACCAATCAAAAAATAAAATTATATTGAATTAATTTGGAGAATTAATTAAATAAAAAGAATTAAATATAAAGATGAAAGTTATAAGTTTAAATTTTAGAACGTGATAATATTTCTTTAATTTAATAATTATATATTTAGAGTTCATTTTTTAATAAATGCTAAATACTATTATTATTTAGGTTAATAAATATTTTATCAATTAAAGTTTCAAAAATTAATTAAAGAATGAAAAGATATTAATTTAAAAATTTCATAAAGTATGTAGGTGATTAAAATATAACAAATAAATTAAGAAGTGAAAAGGTATTAATTTATTAAAAGTTTCAAAATTGCATAATGAGTGCATGAGATTAAAATTTAGTAAATTAATTGAAAAGAGAAGTCAAGTGAAAATTAAATAAAGTAATTTTATAATTCAATTAACGTACATGGAAAAGATAAAGAAAAGATTAAGAAAAGTTAATAAGGAGTTGAAGTCTAGTCAACAGGGAGTCCTCTAAGGGTGATTGCACAATTAGTGCCTCGATTTTAGGAGAAAACTCCTTATCACCAATTGAGGTTTCATTTTCAGGGGACCAAAGTTTTGGGAAGGGTGCAAAATTTGGAGTAGGGGAATTTTCAAAGAGAAGCGAATTCTCTCACAATCTTTTGTGTGTTTGCGATTTTAGCATCAAAACCAGGTAGGTTCTTGAGTTTTATGCACCTAGTTAAAATTATGTTATTTAGATAATTGTGTCTTCTTTGTGATTGTTAAAATTGAATTTATGGGTGTCGTTGTATGAATCTTTCACTCTCTTGTTATGAACTTTATGATATTTGTGTTGTATCTCATCTATATATTAGAACTAGAAGAAAAATAAATCAATTTGAAATCCTGTTTTGTAGAAGAAAGAAATTTTTATTTAATTGGGAAGGGTTTGTATTGAAATTTAAAAAAAATTGGATACTAAATTCGACTAGTTAATTGTTTTCCTCCTATTAGAGATTTGCTAGGTATTCATAAACAAAAAAATTATGTTTTTATTAACAAAAAGGGAATTTGTTTTATTTAAATTTTAAATTTATAAAAAAATTATAAAATAAATTAATTATTAAAAAATGTGAATTGAAAAAAAAAAAATTGGGTGGGTGGGGGCCACCACCCCCCACCCCCCTTTTACCCTTCGGCGGCTTTCTACTGCCTGCGCATGCATAGATTGTGATGTTGCACGCGGCAGCAGTGAATACTACTGTCGGTAGCAGCAGCCTAGTCTGTGGCCGCACAACTTCAAAAAGGCCAGCGGGCCTTTAAAAAAGAATACACTTGCTTTTTTTTATGTGTTATTTTAATTTATTTAAAATTTAATTTGTATAATTAAAAAATTATTATTTTTATTTAATAATTGATTAATAAAACTATTAAGTTATTAATTATTTAATAATTATAATTCATATATAGAATTTTTAATCTAGTTTTATTTTAATAATTATTAATTAATTAAATTAAATTTAGTTTAATTAATAATACAAATTATTTATTGAGGTTTTAAATTCATTTATTTTTTTATTATTATTAGTGACTCGAATTTTAATAAAAAGGGTAATTATTTTATTAGGAAATCAATAGTCATTATTTTAATAATTTAATAAATAATTACTTTTAAAGTAGTTGGAACATTTATTTATAATCAAATAAGGGTTATTATGTGCATTATTTAAACATATGAATGGTGTAAGGTCCCTCCTCGCATGTACTTATTAAATATGAATTTCTCTGTCAAATCTGTTGTAGGAGATTTGAATGGATATGGAGTAATGTTGTAGGTTTTTAGATGTCCTAATGAAAATTGAGAATAATAGATACATCCATGCTTTAATACTTAAAGATTAGAGAACGACTATGTTGTCTCGACTGTTTAAACATTAAATTTGAAGGTGTTTCACTTAATGATGATGTTATTGATTTTGTTACCTCAATGATTATTCTTGTATTTAATCTGAATTAATGAATAAGTTATATGTCATGTTGATTATGTAATCACTGATGATTAAATGTGAGTAGAAATGAATTAAATAGTTAAGTAATTGAAGCATTATGTTTTGAGTTTGCCTCGATCCATCGTAGCATAGTGATACATTACTATTATTTTGATACTCATGAATCGAGATATTGAGACATTATCTGATGCTTGAACATATTGATTATTTCATGGTGTGTGATGTTACTTTTAGATATTTGATATTCGTCATTTAAGGTTTTATGTATATGTATGTTGATGAATTAAGTAAAATGTAGGATTAACACATTGATTTTTGGAATCTTGATGATTAAGGATATAAGTAGGATGAAAGAAACCCTTATTGATGTATGTTTCAATTTATGTGGATTTTTGATACGTATACATATATGTACATGTGATTTTATGGGACTACTAATGTGTGCAATGAGTATGCAGATATTTAGCCAAGAAACCCTACAGAGGAACAAAACTTATCTCTATGTGTTAATTTTGGAAACTTTGTTGTTCGTAATTCAAGTATTTTAATTGTGAGATGTATGTATGTATTTTCCTGTGATCAGTAAATGTTAATGTTCGTAACTATGTTCTTTTAGTGTCGCTTGACACTTGTGAATTGTTTGTGCCCTTTAGCGTGCTAGTTAGGGTTAGTTGTGTACCCTTTGGACCTAAGTTGGTTTAAGTTAGTGTCAGTTTGCTAATTTGGTTCTTAATCAAGGTTAGTCATCCCTAATCCATATTAGTGCTTAATTTGCATTTTAGAGTTGTTAGTTGGTCCTAATTAATTCTTAGCTTTTGTTTGGCTCTAAACCTATTCTTAAGGCTTTAAAACATGAAATAATTATACCCAAGGGGTATGGGTATGAGTTGGGGATCTTTTCCAACTCCTAAGCCCCTTTTGTTGACTTTGGAGATCACTCAAAAAGTCTCTTTTTGCTTTTGTGCGAAAATTGACTATGGCTACCATGAGTTTCATTACCCCACCTCCACTTAGTGTTTAACCATAGTATGGGTTAAGTTAGGAGTTTCTAGAATTGTAAGTGGGTGGGAGAAGTTATTGATCCTTTTGGTGGTTGAGTTTGAGGCTTATTTAGAGGCCTTCTTGGACTAGTTGAGGTTGTTACCGAATCTCTACATTTAGAGAGGAGTTCTTGAAGATTAAAGCAAGGAAGGGGAAACTCTACTCAAACTTGTTCATTTTCCATTACCTCTTTGTGTAGGTAGGAATTGTCATCTCCCTTGTTCAGATTTCATTCTTGTTTCATGCTTATGCTACCTTGTTGTTGTTTGAATGTTTGTATGGTTGTAGGTATGTTGGGAAGATTTGAAAACCATGTTATTTTGGATGATTTCTTTTCATGTTTATGTTTGAAATTTTGAGATTTTCTTGCATGGGTGTTTTGGTATTACTCACCCTAGGATAGGGCAGAAGTGACCAATTTTGGGAAAGGTCTGTTTAGTTGGACTCCATCTAGTGTAGAGTCTTTTCTCAGGATGAGAAGAGGGAGAAAGGGTAGGGTGTTATGGGCCCCTACCTGTCAGCACAAACCTCATATGAGTATGGCATGTTAAAATGGAAGAACGGAAGTTCTTGGTTTATAGCCCCGATTGGGCATCTATTTTGGTGTTGTGCTTGACTTCTCCTGTTGGAAAAATCCACCTTTCCCTAGTTTTGATTCATTGTGAATCCTATTGTGTAAACCATGTATGAATAAGCATGTTTGATTGTCTCTTGGTTATGCTTGGTTGTCACCCGATCAGATTTTGTTCCCTCCATGGTTCTTGAATGTGTTGCAGAATTCATTTTGAATCCCTTGATGAGGGTCATGAAGAAAATTCAATTAAATTGTTGTAATTGGGATTGATATCCTATGTATTTTTGTATTTTAAACTTTGTTGTAAATGGCAACAAAGCCGAGTTTTCTTCCTGGTTCTTTCCCGGCTAAGCCTTTGAATCAGGTTTGCCAATAAAATGGTGTTTGAGTAATATGCTTGCATTGAGTCTTATAGCTTGTTTTTAGTTTTGCATATGTAATTTAAAAAAAAAAGAAAATCAAATGTGATGGTGTTACCTTACTGCACATTTTTATGATTGGTAATCACATTCGTTTAAAATAGATTAATCAGATAACATGTTGATATACACTTAGCTGTGCAATTTTAAGTTTAAAATATGTTAAGAAAAATTGCATTTGAGTTGTGTTTAAATTTTATAGTTATACATGTGCGTGAGGAAGTTAAGTGAATTTATTTGAAAACTTATTTATTACATTTAATCCTATTATGACTTTTAAATATTAAAACATAACTTGTTAGCGTTTTTGGGCATGACAAATGGGTTATTGTAAGGGTGAACTGTGAAGTTTATTTACTTAAAATATACATTAAACTGGTAACTAAAACCTTATATTTAACTCAACCATGTGTTTTCAAAATAAATCAAAACATGGAACTTACATCCTTGTTACCTGTTCATTGTTTGTATTTTGGTTTTGGGTTGACTAGAGTGTTGACCAGTTCTAGGATGTCTACCAGAGGCTTGGGAGTTCTGTGAGTGTGGTAATATGCTGACTCGATCTTGATTATTTTTACTTAACCATGATAATGTGTTGGTATGCTCTATGATGAGGGTGATTATATTGTTGATTACCATTTGTCATTATCATTGTGGGATAGCGAGATAAGTGCTATGACATATTTGACTTAACCATTTTGAGTCTTCGATCAATATTTTTGGGATGCTTTCCAGTTGCTCGTAGAGAACTGATGTGTTATTGTGATTTACCTTTGATGCTTTCCAGTCACTTGTATAGGGCTAAGGTGATTTTACTATGATTCTTTGATTTGTGATTTCTTGAGCCTAGGGTAGGTTATCTATATGTAATGTCAGGAAATGGCTTGCAATGGAGGCTGGGGCCCTAAGTGGCTGCCAGGGTAACCTATTGTAAGTTGTTTAATAAGTGAAAACACTACACTAAATGAGAGTAAAATGAACCTAATAAGAGTCTTTGTATGTTCTTGCCCATGTCTCGAGTGCTAGTACAAACTAGGATGGGAGTAGAGAGAATGCTTGGTTGTGACCTTGCATCCGTAGTATGCCTTGTCAATATGAGAGGATACTAGTGGCCGCATGGGAATCACTAGGGGGTTGGGGTCCTAAGAGACTACTGGGGTAACTCTAGCGTGATTTGTGCGATGACACTTGTCCGCTTACCTGGTAGGTTTCCTACGTGTCTTGTGTGCCTCTAGGATTAGATGTCGATTTATCTTAGAGCCCTTGAGTTAGAATACTTTTAGGATTTCTTGGACTTAGAGAGCACTTTTGATGTTTGGATTGATATCCTATTTAGGACTTGAAACTATCTCCTTGATGTGGTGGGAGTAGGCCATTTAGGTTCCATGCAGTTGGGTGGTAGTGATTTTTACTCTTACCATTGAGATCTATCTGTTACTACCGTGGTTGGAGCTTCCTTGTGTGCATTTCCTTTCATACTATCTTTGTATCATTATGATGGATGGTTATATCTTATGATGGATGTTTATATTTGTTATGATGGATTGTTTCATTTATTGTATTGCACTTTGTATCATGAGTTCGAGGAGGTTGATGTAATTCTATTTTTACAAATGTATATTATTTTAGCCTTTCATACCCTATGACATGTACAATGGATGATTGAGCATTTCAAATTTTATTGCCAAGTGGCATTCAGAACAAATGTATATTATTTAAATGGACATTGAACTTTTAATTATTCTTTCATATGGATGTGGTATTTATTAGACTTAGTATTACTTAAAAATTTTAATGTGATTCAACATCATGGGATCCTTAAGGAATGTAACCTATTATGTATGCTTATAGATGATTGTATGTTATTGCTTCCACTACTTTATGTTTGATGTGTATGATATTCTTTCTTGTTTTTTGAAAAAAAAAGTTTGGCAAACTTATTAAAACTTTAGGTTAATTCTTTTGGATCCCTTGGCGGCTTGTTACATCTTTTTTCTATCTAATATATTATAAGGCTTTGGTGGTTTACCGATAAGAGAAAAAACTCCTTTTTTAACAAAAATAAATAGATAAGTTTCATAAACCTTAAACTATAATGTCAATCCAAGATATTTAATTAAATATGTTTATTTATTTATTTTATAATAAAATTCTTTGTATATATTTTAGAATGAAAACACAATCTTATATTTTAAACTAAATTTATTTTCAATATACTTTATATATTTAATAAAATTATATTAATTAAAATTAAACACATTAAAATCTTTAATGCATGTTTAATATTTAAAACAAATCTAGTGATAATTCATAAAAGTACTAAAAATAATTATAGATTTAATACATTCTTTTAAAATTGTCTGTGGAATATTTTCAATCATATATTGCATTCTTTTAAAACTATATATAAAATATTTTTAATCATATATTAAAGAAACTATATCATTAGACTTTAGATATATTTTGCTTTTGGTTGAGAATTATTGCAGGTGGTATATTTTCTATTGTATGAAGTTTACATTTTATATTTTGATTTTTACTTATTTAGAATTTAATGTTTTCATTTTATAAATCATTATTAATTATAAAAAGAAAAAAAAGGAGAAGAAGAAGAAAAGAGGGGGACGAGGTAGATTACAAGTGTATGGAGAATGTTTCAAAGGAGGAGAAGGAGATGTTGGTCAAATAAATAGTATTGACAAATGAGTGTCAACACACTTAACCATTTTCATCATGTATGTCGAGTACACAATAGATGTTGAGCCATAATTTCAATAGGTGTCGAGTCACAGTTAGTGCTGAACAGATCATAGTGTAGTATGTGCCAAGTGATCCAAAATTGCTCATGTGTCGAGTAACAGAATCATTTAGATGTCGAGCAATTCAGAACAACATATGTCGAGCAATACATGATATAACAGGTGTCGAGCAAACCAGAAAATGTAGTTGATGTCAAGCAATCCAGAAATAGTATGTGTTGAACATCAGTAATACTTCATGTGCCGAGCAACGCAAGATCAACATAAGAGTTTGTATTTGCACAAACTAAGATGTAAACCATTTTTGGAGCCAAGTTAGAGAAATTTTGAAGGAGAAAAAGGATAAGGACGAATCATTTACATTTCTTATGCAATCTGCATGCAACCAATCAGAAAAATGGTGAAGGAATGCAACCAATAAGAAAAAACACAAAGTATGAGTGGGAATTTGAGATTCAATATGGATCATAGATCCATACCTAACCCTAAGTCTTCACATTCTTTATAAGGAGAACAAATGCACCATTGTGTGTGAGGAAGAAAATAACATAAGGGGAGATTATAGCGAAATTTCAGTGTGAAGAGAAAGGACTTAGTGGAAAGAACAATATTTATACATCCAGTTGATCATAACAGAACAAGGGGCATATTTAGAGATCATATCAAGGAAGGATCAAAAGAAGAAGAGTAGATCAAGTGCCTAAACCCAACAATTTGAGATTGCATTCAATTAGGTTAAAAGTTCTAATACTCTCTTACAATTGTATTAGAGGTTGAAATCCTATGGTGATAGGTTAGCTTAATAGCTAGGTAGGAGAGCCTTTGGAGAAGGTCAAGAAAATCCTATATATTAGGTGGGTTTAACAACCTTTATGTAAATCCTTTAACAGGGTGACACTTCATGTAAAGTGTTTGTAAATCCTTTCAATAGGTCACTATTGACACAGTGTAAAGCCTTTAACAGGGCAAACCATCAGAAGTGGTTGAACTCATTGTTGCATTAATTTTTGTGGGTGTCATCCCCACCCTAGTTTTACCTTCTTATCTTGGAGGGTTTCTGGGTCATCAAAATCTCTTGTGTTATGTGTTGATGCATGCTTTCATTTCATGTTTGTTTACATGTTTGCTTGCATGCATATTAATTTCAGTTATATGTTAATAAGAGTTTGAAAGGATAAAATTGGTTACTTCTGATTCACCCCACCCCCCTCTTAGAAGTATTCTTTCCATTTGAACATTCCAACAAGAGAAGGAGAAGACCAAGATGGAGGAGGAGAAGGGGAAGATGAAGTGGGAGGAGGAGAAGGAGGGAGAATATAAGAAGAAAGAGAGAAAAAAATGAGCAAATGCAATAGAAGACACAAAACAAGAAGTGAAAATAGGAGCCCAATTCTATATCTCTTTATTAGTGTAACTATTGCACCTCTTTCATTAGATACAAATGTTATTTTTATATATTTTGATAAATCACATATTCAAAATCAAGACTAACATGAACTAGTTTTTATATATTTTGATAAATCACAAATCAAAATGAAGACTAACATGAATGCTTCATTCTAATAATCAATTGTTAAAATATTTTATTCCTAATAGAAATAATTAGGGCTCATTTGGTTCATGGATTTGAACAAGAATTGACATTTGTAATTCCTTAAAATTTCTAATCTATTGTTTGGGTGCAGAAAATCAAAATTATAATTGGAATAAATTAGAATTTGGTATCCCCATTTACCCTCAAATCCAGGATTTGGTATTCCATCTAAATAGGTGGAATTGCTCCAATTCTCATTTCAATTCCAATTTACTAAAAACTTGGATTACATATGAATTGAAATGAATTTTTTTATTGATATCTACTTGAGATTCTATTCAAATCATTCTCATTCTCTTCAAGCTCTCTCTCTCTCTCTCTCTCTCTCTCTCTCTCTTCAAATCTTTTTATGCATCCATAGATAGGAACAATCTACTATGATTTGAAGATGTAACAACATGCACTTGTTTGAGCTAACAAATTGGGCATTATTTTGCATACAAGAGTTGTTGTTCAAGTGTATGTAACAGAGGTTGATTTGGCCACTAACAATGCACATGATCATATTGAGCAGACATGGAGGTACCACTTTGGAAGATTCCTCAGAGAATCGCATTATCAAGCTGAAAGATTTTTCACTAATTTTAAGTAACTGCAAAACCCTTCCAAAAAATCTTATAATTAGTAAAAACAATCCTTGCTAAATGACAGGGGACAATGTATCAGTCATTGAAGATTGGAAGGAATGCTTACCAAAGGAAAGAATTCAAGTTTTGTTCTCACTGGAGCTAACAAATTTTTGATATTATCAAGTAGTTTCTTAAGATTTTTGTAGGAATTCAAGTTCAAGACCTTCAACAAGGAATATATTAATAGGATTGACAAGTTTTTCTTTTATTTAGGACTAAAGTAACTTGCTTGAGAATGAACAACAACAAATGAGTCTAGAAATCTAACACTTTCAACTAATGATTTGTTGAGATCTAAAATTTACATTTGAGTCTCACTTGCGATTTAAAGGGATAGTTGTTATCAAGCATTAACCTCTATAACTTCACTTGGGCTTTCTCCCATCTCTACCATCGAATGTACATCTCTAGTTGCGTTGCCCATCTTTTCTAAGAATCAACTCACCTTTCATGCAAGTTCAATGGTTCCTTCAATCTTTTGTTCATCAATGTTTTGCACCCACTGGTTTGTGTGTTTTAATAACACATCCCGAGCATCTAACACACCAGAAATGATTTTATGGCAAAATAATATGCACAACATTTCATTCAACTCATTCATAGAATGAAATTCCACATTCAGTATAGTCTAGACATTGAGGGTCATTATAGAGGATAATCTTCTATAATTGATCCACACTTTTGCCTCTCTCTCCACTTTCTCTAGATCTCCTCCAAGAGATGTGTGCAAGCCCTCCTTCATCTTTCTCTCCACAATATGTATTCTTTCTTCACAATCAATATTGTCCTGCAAGAATTCCATTAATAATGAAAGCTCTTCTAGGGTCAAAATGAATGAACATGACACCATTTTCTATGGAAGTCAACAAGGGGATGCAAAATAGATTGTAGTCGAAAGAATTCTCAGAAACTTAAAGCGAAGAAGACATAACAATCTCAAGTTTATCTACTTTTACATATGAACAATTCAATTTCAATTACAAAATAGAAATTTGGTTCCAAAGAATGTAGTGAAAAGGTCTTTTGTAGATTCAAATGTTGTTGGATATGGAATGCCAAATTTTTGAGTTTGAACCAAACAAGTCCAAAATATCATCAAATATTATTTGAGTTTAAACCAAATAGTCTCAAACTAAATTGTGAAAACAATGATCTAGATTTCAAGTTCTAAAATTCTAAATCCAAAATTTCAAATTCCAATTCCTAAATCATATTCCATAACCAAACATATCATTAAACATTTTGTCAAATAGTCTTTTTTTCATTAGGCGACACTTATGTGGAAAGAGAGCTCTTGTTAGTTCCTGCCAAAGGTAGGATACTATTGCTTTCATTCAATTTAATTTTTTAATTTAATTGACCAATCAACTTATAGATTTTTAAAGATTAAAAGAAACTTCAAATGTTTATATCTTTTTCTAAATTTTCATTATTTTATAAAACACATTTTTCATTCATTCTATTGGACCATACTATTTTTGGCAAGGAGAAAATTCAATTTTCTTCAACAAAAATACAAATATTTTCTAACAAGTCTATCGTGCATTAATGAATGCATTGATTACTTTGCAACTTATCTTTTCCACATTTGTGATAAGGATTAGATTTTTTTTTAAAAATCATTTTTATTTTCCACCTCACAAATGAATGTCTAATCAATATTAACTATCACAATCTATTTTTCTTACCAAGCAAAAAGTATTGAGTTAAATGTTTTATATTTATTATTTTAAATATATTTATTAGTTTTACATTGATGTTTATTTTTGTCAATTGTAAAATGTTATTACTTTAAGTTTACACTATATTTTACTAGCTACTATTTTACAGTCTTACTCTATTTTTTTAATACTATTTTGCAAATTGTGAAACTAATAGAAACCCTCAAACTTACTAGATATTTTGGTAGTTTGAATTAAGCGATCAACAATTTATTTTTTTAAATCAAATCTTTTAACTTATAATTGAATTGGTAGAAATGAGTAGTTCATTCATACAATATAATCTCTATTGATATTTTTATATTTCTCAAAATAATATAATTATTAATATTTTTAAAATTCCCTTCAACTCTCTCCATCATTCTACCTTTACTTGTCCTTATAATAGCATATCATTCTCTCATTTAGCTCTCTCTTCATATCCTACCTTTCTATCTATAAATCTCTATTTTCCTTCTTTTCCAATTATTGACAGGAACTTTGATGCTTTTTTTGTCACTGCCGCTGTGGTTTTCACTCTCAGCTTGAGCGTTCTCATTACCCATGTTTGATCTTCTTGTGGTTGAATTATGACTACTTGGATTTCTTGCTCACTCATGACGAGGGGATTGAACTAAATTGATGAAACTAAGATAACCAGAGCTTCTTCTTCATCAACTTTCAACTTTTCTTTTAGCTGTGATACCCTTTTCTGATATACTTGCAACACTTTGTTCTTTTCTTCTAACTTTTTCAACTTGTAAAATCTGACACAGAGGCTTCTCCACAATAGTCAAGACATGGCATCATCTTCCAAGCTTATATTATTCCTCATAGTTCAGGAAATACTTTCTTTGTAGCTATCCACAAACTCGTATAACACTTTATCCTTCATTGAATAAAGTTCCATGAGAGTGGGATTTGGCCTTGGCTTTCTCATGGTTTTCATATTTGGCATGGTCTTTACATAGAGTCACCAATCTCTTGCACACAGAGATAATAATAAAACTGAGGAAACAATTACAAACACTGATCTTCATTTCCAGATTCCCCAGTAGTCACCAAAAATCTGTTAGTGAATAGATTGTTCTCCAAAGAAATAGATACAAATTAACTCCAAACTGCCAAGAAAGGAAGACTAAATCAATGCTAACAATTGGGTCACTTTGCTATTGAAAAGCACAAGCACCCTCTAAATTTATCTGGGTATAGCTCCCCATGTAAGATTTACAATGAATCAACTACACTACAATCAATAATGCTTTTAACCTGAAAGCAAGAAAGGTGATTGAACATATGCTCATAATTATGCCATAGATGCTGAATTTTTTTTATAGAACACAGAGAAAAAGAAATGAGAAAAATGGGAAAAGATCACTCAAAGTCAATCCTTTTGATCCTCCCACTATTGGAAACTAACAAAGAGACTGAAAGCTCCAATTTTCAGGAACATAGTTGTACAATACTAAAAGATCTTATAGCAACTATGATTACAAACAAAATAGTAATTAAAAATAATTAAAAAGACTCAAAGTTCTATTTTAATCAGAAGGAAAAGTAACATCTAAATTCAAAGATTTAATCCACATTCTTCTCCTCTCTTCAAATACTCGATCAAAACCTCAAAGAATAAAAAAATCACAGAACATAAACCTCCTGAAAAATCAGAACTTCCTAATTTATCCTTGTTTCCCTTTTACAAATGGCAGTTCTGAAAAACATCCCCCCTTTCACTCTATCATCTACAAAGGAAAATAGAAATGGCTCTCCCTCTTGCTCAGTAGCTCAATGTCACCTAGCTCAAAAGCCGAACCCTTCTCTAAGAGACTTCTCATAAATAAATAGTGATAACAAGTCCCATTTAGTTTTCATAATTGAATCTTGATAGCTTGCACCCTTTTTTATTTCACTTTTGTGTTTTTCCTCTCTTAAAGGTTTAATTAAATATCATACCAACCAAATATTATGAATGTAACTTACAGAAAGATGTGAGATTTCCATCCTTATAACTAGGCAATATTGGCAGCATATGTTCTATTTTGAGAAACCAACGAGTGCCTTGCTATCATTATACTTTGACAAGTGGCATGTAGAAAAGAAGGAAATTTTTCTTGAATAAGTCTCATCTCAATTTAATATACTTGATGACTCTTCTCTTTCTTTTTGGCTCAAGTTAATATTAACTATATTCTTTTATGTGCTCTAGCAGTGATACTCAAAACAAGGCTTGAACACCTGCAACATCTTCATACATGCCTCTGTATTGCTTGTTTGACCCTTTTGATGACATCGACATTACATCAAACACTTTCTACACTAATGCAATTGGTATTATATAAATGCCAAGTTCTAATAGTTTATATGCCCGATGATGGATTGCAATGGCTTTGAAACTCTAAATCAGTAGATGGGTTTCCGCTCTGAAGCATTCTATCCAATCTTTCATGTGCTTCACTTGTGCCTCTACAATGAATCTAATGCATTTATATGAGCTTCATTTTGTCAAACTTTGGAAATCCACCATCTTCCACATCAATGTATTCACATTCAATGTGTGTGGATTCAAAGAACAAGAGTACTATTCCTTCTCCCTATGATTCTTCCTTCGAACAACCTCATTTGATGATGAATTAACATAGATCGCGTCCTTGGGTGGCTATGAATTGGTAAAGGGATTAGAGCGCCTCGGTTTACATGTGTCAGAATCTTTATAGGGTGTGAGTTGGAGAGTCCAAACACATTCAAGGGCATGATTGAAGGTGCTGACAACTATAATTTCCTAGAAGTACCACAGACATTTTACCAAACATTTCAAATGCATCTCCATATTCTTTGACTTGGGTGTTGACACATTATGCTCGATAGTGATCAAACTGAAGATGCTTGTTCTTAGCATGTGTCGTTTAGATGATTTGTCGAGAAGATCAAACTCCTTGTGGGTGTGTTCATCACCATTACTTCTACTCATAATTAGCTTCAACATTAAATTTCAATCTATTACTCCATAATTTAGTTATTCAACGTGGACAGAGAATTAGAATTCACTGATGGCATATGACTCTAATAATTAGGCGTAACATAGGCCCGATCCATGATTATTCATCTTTGATGTTCCCATGATGTCTGATAATTGTATTGCTATGTGTACCCATTGGCCACACAAGTCGTATCATGCTCCAACATCATGAAACCACACATTATCATTCTAAAATGAGGGGTGCTCATTTCAAAAGTATCAAATCCTTTCATTAATTAACCATTCATTAAACCATTTGAATGCTCTTGCACCCAGGCTTAAAGCAATGGAGCACAAACCCAATTCATCAACAATAGGTTATCTGTTGAGAAGAACAATTTGATTGATAAAGGTCTTGGCTATGTATATGTGGACCAACACAAGAGGTGCAGTTTGTGAGATACACGGTCCATAGGAACTACTAAACGTTATGCACATGGTTGTGTTCTCATTGTAGTCGTGCTTTTGCCTATATGTCCATATTTCCTTGAAAGAACTCTTGATAGACTTGGGACACAACTTACATGTTTTCCAGTTGAAGACCATCATCTTATATAGAAGCCTATGAGCTCACTTGCTCATCGATATACATAGAGTATTTTGATGGATTCCTAGCAATTATATACACTCTTGTAGCCTTTCTTTACAAAACACTAGCTTTTCAGTTTTCATGATATTTATAACTGATATTGCATGGATGCCCTTGAATTGCTATATTCTAAAATGCTCTACCTCTTGTACATGTGAAATTTTAACTTCCTTGGACTAGAAAACATGGTGCAAGAACATGTGATGCACAATACCACACCTCTAAATGACACCCATCATTTCATACTTGTATTATGAACCAATCAATGGAAGCTCTGATTTTATACTTTAGGATTAGTATGCCAAATCATTTATGAGTTTGATGATGCCAGAGCTTTATTTGAATAATCTATGTAACATTGGATTCTTGATTTAAGACTTCCACATATCACCCAACATGTCCCTTATCTTCAGTTAGAGGTATTTAATGAGTGTCGATCATCAATAAGGTGTTCATTTCATCTTACAATTTTATGGATTAGAGACCTAAACTCTCAAAGTTTTTAATACTATTGAAGTTAGGTTGTCAACATATGATCTCCATTCTGAAACATAGTCATTCAGAACCCATATGAACTAACCATAACAATGCAGTAGAATTGACCACTGGACTGTCATGAAATTAGAAACTCGAATGTGGAGTGAAATCACCATAACCCTCACAATATTGAACTTGTTGAATTTGTGGAGCAAGTTGAACCATCTTGAACCATCTTGAATTTCTTTGAACTTAGTTCAAAGAGATTCAAGACCCTAAACTAAAAGTTTAAATACGAGGGCCTATATGAGGGCTAACGTCATCCTTACCGAGTAATCCACAATCCTTTAATGTTTCTTAAGCTTTAATGAAGTGATCGAGAAATAACTTATCCTCACTAAGTAATATAGGATCCTTCGATACTTCTTAATCCTTAATGGATTGTGTGATCAAAGAACATTGTGTTATCCTTACCAATGCATGGTGTGATAAAAAAAAATTTACATCATCCTTACCAAGTAATCTAGGATCCTCCAATGCTTCTTAAACCTTAATGGATGGTGTGATCTAGGAACATTTCACAATCCCTACCAAGTAATTTGCAATCCTTTGATATTTGTCAAACCTTAAGAGGTGATGTGATGAATTTCATCATCCTTGTCAAGTAATTTACAATTCTTTAATGTTTCTTAAACTTTAATGGATGGTGTGATCAAGGAACATCTTATCATTCATAGGAAGTAATCTAAGATTTTCTAATGTTCCTTAAACCTTAATGGATGGTGTGATCAACGAACATCTTGTCATCCTTACCAAGTAATCTATGGTCCTTTTCTATTTCTTGAACCTTAACGAATGGTCTAATCAATTAACATATCAAGTCATCCTTATCAAGTGATCTAAAATCCTTTAATGTTTCTATTATGATTAAGAAACATTTTTTTCATCCTTACTGAGAAATCCAAAATTATATAATGTTCCTTAAAAGATGATGTAATTGAGAAATATTTCATCCTCATAATTATTTGCAACCTTTGGTGTTTTGTAAATCCTATTGACTTGTGTGATCCAAGAGCATTTTAGATCATCCTCACCAAGTAACCCACAATTCTTCAAAGTTTCTTAAATCTTAACGGATGGTGGGATAAGGAGCATTACATCATCCTTACCAAGTAATTTTTTATCCTCGAATACTTTTAAAAACTTAATACCCGACGTTATCCTCTATTTCTTCGAGATTCTACCAAACAAGCAGAGCCGGTATGAGCAGGCAGAAATGAATCTGAGGCGAAGAAATATACAGACTGCGGCCACAGTTCTGCATCTTCAATAGTAGCAGATCTGGTATGCTGTTTCAAGCACCTCTTTTGGCCACCGTATAACTCTTAAACCCTAAACCCTGAGTCGATGGGTTGGCCTATTCTGGGTTGGCTATGGCCGAAGAAGTACGACGGAGAAGAAGAAGAAGAAGAGGACGAGCCTGAGATGGTCCATCGACCAGCCTTGGCAGGACCGGAACGTGAAAGATTTACGAATAGATGGAAAACATTTAAGAAGGAAACGAAGCGGACCACGCCCAACTATGGCGAATTCGACGGTGGTGATTATAACGAGAACCCCTTTGTCGAGCACAAGGCAGACTCCGTACCGGAAGAGCTAGAAGAAAATAAAAAGCTATGGGAGAAATTAGGAGGTAGCGGATTGGTCAAGTTCCTGGTGGATTGTGAGAAATGGGCAGACCGGGAGTTGAAGCAGGAATTGAAGGAGAACGAGGTTCCCTATTGGCCTGAAGATGATAGCCTTTGGGCAGCCTTACCTAATGTTCCACAGCCTTATAGTGGCCGTCCGATGCCTAAACATGCATTTAAGAGTGACAGCGAGGCCAAAGACGCGTTCTGGGATTTCATGAAGCAGTATCTCTTTGGATTGTGGGTCTATCGGCAGCGCCCTTATCCACCTGGGAAGCCCATAAATGTCACCCAGGCGATTGGGACCGAGTATTTGAACGCGCGTTATTTTGATTGTGAGTATTTACGCTCGTACATTGTCTTGAAAGTTGTAATCACGGGTTGTTAATGCGTAAATGACAGGTGCATAAGCACATTTTTTCTTTAAAATTCTCCTTCCGCGGTGTCCCTATGATTGTCCCTATGATTCGTAAACTAGAAAGGAAACTCCAGACGCGTAGTCATCAATCAAGGGAATTTTAAGGGACTGGTTTAGGGAAGAAAAGGATTGACTGAATTCTAAAACGAAGAATTGAACATGTAGGATGAAATTGGATAGCATACACAATACCAGTAACATGGAGAGAAGATAGTGACATGAATTCCTTGTGGAGAAAAGCTTCATCAATTTTTTGAGATTTCTTATAGTATTCTAAATTGGCTAGCTAGCTAAAATTGTTCACTATTCTATACACCTAAACAAGAGCTTGGAAACACTTTTTCAAGACCAATCATAACACTTATGTACAATCTTTCTGCTCTCTGCCGCATAAAAGCCATGAACTTGACCATAGAACGCCCGCAAACGCTCTAAGATACAAGATATCAATCCTTAAATGGCTTCCCAATAATCTTTAACGCCATACTCACATGATATAAATAGGTGTTCAAACTATTTGGAAGCTGAAAATGTCTTTTCAACGGGAAAGGAAGCCAAAAATGCCAATTTTGGAATGTAAAAAACACAGTATTATAGGGCTCTTGAATAGTCAAATTGTATTTTTATATCCAAGGTCAGCAAGCTTCTAAACTTTAACAATGTGAATGTCATTTCTGCGTAAACATTGTCGAAACAACAAGATCAGAGATCAATGTAATAATTGTGCTATTGAAACATATCAGGAACAACTTAACCTGCAGCCTGTCAGAAAAGTGCAGTTGTTGGTCTCATCTCAAATTATCACTTTGGATAACCAAGTAGTCTACAAATTGCACACAAAGCTCAATTCTAATTTCCTCTTCATCATTTCAAAAGGCATATTTCCTTTAGTTGCTATCTCAGCTTTTAAGATCTCCTAATTATTTGTTCCTTTACACTGAGACTTGGGAAGAAAAATAGTTTATTTCCTTACATCCTCAAGTAGTGTGCACTTGGCTTAGAATCACTTCCATTACAGAAAATATTCTTATTTGCTAAATTAGAAACATGCACAGTATCTGTTTAAATATTTTTTAAAGATTTACCATATGTGTATGAATACAATCCAAATATTAGTATGACATGCCTGACAACATCCTCTATTTCTCTAGGCCTACAGTGAGTACACAGAGTTGTATGAGCAGGAAAGTGAATTAGAGGCAAAGTAATCCAAGCAATGTAGCTATTCTTCTGCATCTTTATTAGTTGTATATCTATCTTTCTACTGTAAATGGCTGTTTGGTTAACCATAACTTGTCAAATCTGTAAACCCCGACTCAATGGTGTGGCCTATTCTGGGCTGGCTATGCCCAAGGAAGTGGAAAGAAATAAAGGAAGTGAATGACCCTTGAAAACCTATGTCAGAAGTGCATTGAAAAGATGTATGAAGATGTGGAAAACATTTCAGCTGGAGACGAAGTGCAGCACACACAACTATGGGATAATTGTAGATGGTGACTTCAATGAGGATTGCATGTTTGATCATATGGAAAGCCTTGTGCCCCAAGAGATTAGGAAGAATAAAAATCTATGGGAGAAAACATGAGGCAGCAAATGAGTGAAGTTACTGGCAAACTTAGACTAATATGGAGACTGAAAGTTTTAGAAGGAATTGAAGGAGAATCAGCTTTGTTCTTGGCCTGAAGATTACAGTCTTTGGAAGGTGTTGTTTAAAGTTCCTCCACCTTTTAGTAGCTATCCCATACCGAAATATGCAAGTCGTGATGACTTTGAGGCAAAAACACATTTTTGATGGGAGTGGGAACTTAGAACAAATATAAATGAGGTAAAAAAATACAATAACTGAATTAAAATCTAAATTAATGTGCAAACCTTGGATCAACTGGATTTGCTTGCATTGTAAGAGATGTGAAAGGTTAAATGACTGTGCAAGATTTCTGTGTAATGTCCCTTCTCAAACCATCCTTAAATTTGCATTCAAGCATGGAAGGGGACCATCTACATATCGAACAAGAATCAGTCCAATAAAAAAAGCAAAGGAACTTGAGATAAAACCTCTATACATCCATCAGCAAAATACCTCAAGTATTACATGTTAATATATTCAAGGTCCTAGATTACTGAGAAGGAGGGGTGTCAATGAGTAATCACCAGCATTAAACTTAACTTATTTAACTGATTAACAGAAACATAACTTATTATCTGTTCGTTCATCCATCCATTTATGTTAACTTGTGAAACTTAATCATAAAGCAACTCATAAAAGAATCCACATAAGTATCACAATAACACATTATTTTATCGTGGAAACCTTGGTTAGGTTGAAAAACCACGACAAGAATTCATACCCACAAGTATTTGTCACTCTTCTGAAATTTGCCCAGTTAAGAGTTTAGCTCTGTTAGGAGCTTACAATACTTGGTGAAGGGATTTACATCTAGCCCTATAAGGAGCTTTACCTTGTTAAGAGTAACCTTTTAAAATGACTTTTCCAACTCAAATTAATGAGCCACCCAGTTAAAGGAATTAACTTCAGATCCTGCTAAAGATTGTGCTGGCGCTGTTAAAAGGGATCTTGTTAGAGGCTTCTTGTCAACCTCTTAGGATTAACTAAGTAGAATGATCTTGAAGTAGCACTTTACATTTTCTTGTACAGATCTTTTTCAATTTACCATTTGCATCTTCTCGCAGACATTCAGCTTTCAGGCTAATCGCACACCCTTGTTGATCGTAACTCTTCAATTGTTAACAACACACCTACACTCGCAAAATAACTGTCATATATGCATACTTTTCATCAATAGGTAACCCTAATCCTAAACGTATTACCCATGGAATTCCAACAACGTTTGACCAAAACGTATTACAACCCTAATCCATCATTATTTGTTATCACATGATCAACATCTTTCATTGTGCATCAATCTAACATCACACATCTATCCTTTTCACTTTTCCAATGAACGAACACTGTTCCAAGAAATTCCATTACAATCATTGATGTATAACTGATCATTGAAATCTCTTTGCTTCCATGTCATTTCCACATCATCAACCAACTCACCAGCTCAAAAGATCTACCGAAAACGACCTACATATTACCAGGTTTAAGATCAAACTTAACATTTAAGCTGTTCTTCATTTTCCTTCTTGAACTGTGTTCAATTGATCGAAAACATGCCTTCCTATAAACCAAAACAAACATAACTCTGACATTGATCCAACAACTTATTAAACTTGGAATTTATTTCGCTTAAATCTAAACTTGGTACATGGAAGCAGCATATTGAGTATGAGACCATCCCCTTTGCTTGTTTCCACTGCAAAAAATCCAAACATTGGGCTAAAAAATGTCCATCTTTGAATGGTGCACCCAAAAAAGTTTAAAAAAATCTTGGTTCAAAAAGAATTGAATGTTCAGAATAGACGCGAGATTTGCAGAGGGGAGGTTAGGAACTCCCTGATGGTCAGTGGATTGGCAAAGGGGCCATTGATGGCTGTAGAGGAAGCTTCTCAACCAAGGATGAATGCTGAAGGAGATGATTAGTATATTCCACTGGATCTCAGTAGTGTGGATATGGGTCTGGCTCATGAAGGAGGTGTGATTAGTCCCATTTATGGGGATGTAGATGATGGCGGGGAGATCAAGAATGATTACACTAATGAAGATGTTTCTGTGGCATTTGAGGAATCTGTTTCTCTCCCTATAAGTAAGGTAGATCAAGGTTTGACTGAATCTCTGGTTGATTCTACAGCTGTAGAAAGTTATCACAATAGGGGGGAAGATGAGGAAATCTATAATGTGCTATAGGGGGTAGAGGTGAACTCTGGTTAAAACTAGGAGCACTAAGAAAGATGATATCCCTAGCACACCTTTGGGAAAAGGCAGTAAAAAAGGGGAAATGAAGAATTGCAATGCTAGGGACTGCTGTCCACATGCAACACCTTCGGTTAAAGGCTTTAAGGCTGGAGATGTTGGTGTATCTCCCTCTTTAGCAGGTAGACCATCCAATTTGCAGAGAAGAATTGTTGAGACTAACAGAAGTATTATAGATGGTAGGCAAAGGACTATCTTAGAAACAAAAAATTTCCATAAGAAATGAAGTTCATATCTTGGAATATCAGAGGATTAAATAATCCTCACAAACAAGATATTATTAAAAATATGATTATGGATAATAAACCAGATATTGTTCTAATTCAAGAAACTAAAATGTTGAAGGATGAAGTAGGTGGTCTCTTGGTTTTTTAGGGGAGGCAAGATTATTGGGAATGATTCAGATGGGGCCTCAGGTGGTATGGCGGTTTACCAGAATGATAAATGTATTGATGGGGAACTTATTTCTCAGAATAGAAATACGATGAATATCAGATTTAGCATTTCTAAGTATGGCTCTTCTTGGGTGCTTACTAATGTCTATGCTCCCAATTCTAAATGGGGTAGAAAGGCTCTTTGGGAAAATATTACCAATCAAAGAAAACACTTTGTGGAGGAGAATTGGATCATTATGGGGGATTTTAATACTCCGCTGAAAGAATTTGAAAAGATGGGGGAGGAAATCAGACCAACTTGGATAATAGATTAGATTTAATGGATTTCATTGATTATCATCTTCTTCATGATATGGATTTGCATGGGATTGATTATACTTGGACAAATAGAAGAATTGGAAAGGAACTCATTTAGGTCAGATTGGATAGAGCACTTATTAGTAGTGATTGGTTTTTAAAATATAAATGCTCTCTTATTGCTCAAATTCGTATTGGTTCAGATCACTATCCCATTTTTCTTGTGGCTGATCTGTTAACCTTTCAGAAGAATTATCCATTTAGATTTGAAAAAATGTGGACTCTCCATCCGGGACTGGAAAATCTTATCAAGGAATGGTGGAACATTCGTGTGGAGGGTACTGCCATGTTCAAAGTTGCTGCTAAGCTGAAAAATGTTAAAAAAAATTATCAAAATTTGGAATAAGGATACTTTTGGGAACATTTTTGAGAATAAAAAGGTCTTAGAGGAACTTAAAGATATTCAGGATAGTATTTAGGTTGATGGTTATGAGACCGTTTCTAGGGAGGAAGAAAGTGAGAAACTGACTGAGATTCATGACATTATTACTAAGGAGGAGATATTCTAGAGGCAGAGGTCTAGAAAATTATTTTTGAAGGAAAGAGACCGGAATACTAAGTACTTTCACATGACCACTTTGAAGCATAGGATGACTAATAGAATTTCTAGACACAATACTAATGGTGGGTCTATGGAGGATGAGGAGATTATTAAGAGGGAAGCCATGGATTTTTTCAGCATTTTACTTCAAGGTGACCCCAGTTTGGACAAGGATAAGCAAAATATGTTTTTGGACTGTATTCCAAACTGTATTTCAGAGGTTCAAAATAAATTCCTAACTTCTATTCCGTCTTATGAAGAAATATCAAAGGCTGTTTTCTCCTTTGATGGAGTCAAGGCTCCAGGGCCAGATGGGTTTCCTTTCCTGTTTTTTTCATAAGTATTGGTGTATCATTAGTGATGATGTTTGTAATGGGGTTAAGGAGTTCTTTGACTTTAGGAAAATGCTCAAAGAATTGAGCGGTACTTTAATTCCTAAGAAGCCAGATGCTGATAGTATGGATCAGTTTCGACCAATCAGCCTTTGAAATTCTTTTTATAAAGTTATTTCTAAAATGCTTACTCTCAGAATTTTGTCCCTTCTCCCTAGCTTGATTTCCAGGCAGCAGAATGATTTTGTTCCTGGTAGGCAGATTTTGGATTCAATTATCTCAGTGCATGAAAATATTCACTCTCTCACTGCTTCCAAGAAAGAGGGGTTTCTCGTTAAGTTAGACCTATCCAAAGCTTATGATAGAGTGGATTGGGCTTTTCTTCAAAGAGGACTCGAAGCTTTTGGTTTTAATAAGTGATTTAGGGATCTGGTTTTTATGCTGGTCTCTTCGGCTACTTTCTCAGTTCTTGTGAATGGTTCACCTACCCCTTTTTTCTGGGCTTTGCGTGGTTTAAGTTAGGGGGATCCGCTTTCACCTATCCTCCTTATTTAATGGCTGAATGTTTGGGAAGATTTGTGGAAAAACTAGTGAGTGTGGGGGATTTTGTTGATCTTAAACCCTCTTCCAAAGAGTTGATTTGTTCGCATCAGCAATTTGTGGATGATTTTATAGTTATGGGAGAAACTTCAATTAGAAATGCTAGAAACATAAAGAGGGCTTTGGAGGATTATGGGTAAGCTTCAGGTCAAATTACTAAGTGGAGCAAAAGTGTGATATATTTTGTCAATGTTAATGATAAGAGACAAAACAAAATTAAAAGGATTATTGGCTGTGAGATTGGCACCTTATGGGGTTCTTATCTAGTATTACCTCTTTGTATGGACCCACTTGAGATTTTTTGGAGTTCGCTGATTGACAAAATTCACTCGAAGTTAGCTGGGTGGAAAGGCTTCCTCCTTAGTTAGGCTGGTAAGTTTATTGTTCTCAAATCCATTTTACAGAATGTTTCATTATATGGTCTGAGTGTTTTTAAGATCCCTAGAAAGTTTGCGTTGGCTATTGAAAAAATTCAGAAGCTTTTCTTATGGACGGGTATGGAAAAAAAGAAAATATTGCCCCAGATTGCTTGGGAGAAAGTTTGCATGCCTTTTAATAAAGGTGGCCTTGGTCTGAGAAGAGTCACCATTATGAATGAGGCTTTGCTTGCCAAGTTGTTATGGAGATGGCACAAAGAGGAAGGCAAATGGTGTGATATTTGGACCAACAAGTATACTAGGGAGAACCAAGATCTCAAATACTGTCTTAATAATGAGTTGGTGCAAGGGGGTTCTATGATTTGGAAAAATGCTCAAAAATATAAACAGATTATTAAGAAAGGGGTTAGATGGAAGGTGGGAAATGGGAGGACTGTTCTTTTCTGGGATTATATTTGGATTCTTGACCATCCACTTAGTGCTGATCAAAGGTGGAATGATTCTATGGAGCGATGTGAGAATCTCTTCAGGATTTTTGTTGAAGATTATTGGGAGTAGAATAAGTGGTTGGACTTCAAAAGGGTGGATATAAACCTGAATGATCTCAACAAGATTTTGAATGTGGTCTTCTTAAGCCATAAGGAGGATGCGCTGATTTGGAAATTTAATCCTAATGGGCTCTTCTCTGTGTCTTTGGTGTATGCTAATGGTTTTGAAGAGCATCTTGAGCCTTGTTGGGCTAAAGTGTGGTTTAAAGGTATGACTCCCAAAGTTAACATATTTTTTTGGATACTGTTGCAGGAATTTTTTTGACTACAGATGATAACTTATTGAAGAGAGGGTTCAACATTGTTAATAGATGTTACCTTTGTAAGAATGATACGGAGTCGGTCAACCATATGACCTTGCATTGCTCCTATACTAAAAGGGTGTGGGATAGGGTCTGTGCTTTGCTGAGTATTGCTTGGGTTTTCCCTGATACCATCAACATTTTTTCAATGGTTGGAAGCTACCTTCTAATAATGCCTTAGTTTTGAAATTGTGAGATTTTATTCTCCCGTTCCTTTGCTGGGGTGTTTGGAAGGAACGAAATGATAGGGTGTTTAGGGGAGTTGAATCAAATCTTGATCAGGTTTTCTGTAAGATTAAGCATTTGGTGACTAAGAATATCAGATCTAGTGGAAAAGGTCAAGAACCTCAAGATGAATGGGAAGAATTTGTGATCCAGAATTGGAATCTTAATGATATCAGCTTGATGCAAATTGGTCCTAACCTTAGGGATCTAGCTAGATAGGATTGTCCCCTGATGGACTGGTATAAGATAAATTTTGATGGGGCCTTGAAGGGCAACCCAGGAATTGCCGAATGGAGATAGAATGGGGGGAATGGCCATCCCTATTGGTATTCAAACTAATCATGTGGTTGAGGCTAATGCTGCCCTTTATGGTCTTATCTATGCAAAGAGTTTGAATTTGAATAAAATATGGCTTGAGGGGGACTCCCTTAATATTATTAATTGCCTTAATAGAGTTACCAAGTTTTCTTGGACTATTAATAATATTATTAGTCAAGCCATAGATCTTATCAATTCCTTTGAAATATGTGTTGTTACTCATATGAGATGAACCTCCTTATAGCAATATCGTGAGAATGCTCGAAATAACAGAATACAAAGTGATAGCAGAACTCAGAATAAATCTACTGATCGCAGGCCACTTCGAGGGGGTAACCTCCTTTGAGCAAGCTCAATACAATAAATTCGTCCGTGCCCATCAAGGGCCTCAACCTATTCTTATATACTGGGTACGATCTAGAAAAGTAATACTACCTATGCATGTGGGATAATAAAATAAACTCACGGGACGACTTACAAAGCATATGCGTCCAACAACTCTACTGTAACAAAATAAACAGAAGGAACACACAGGTTCCTAACATCCCCTCTCCCTTAGAAAAAAGCTTTGTCCTCAAAGCTTAAGGTGGGGAAATTGTTGTTGAATCTGAAGAAGGGGTTCCCAGGTAGCATCCTCTGGTTGCATGCCATGCCACTGAATCAAGACCTCAGAGATGGAGCGAGAGCGAAGCTGGCGAGTGCGCTGGTCAATGATTGCCACCGGCTCCAGGATAATGGATCCTTCCGTATCCATTTCAGGGAGAGTAGTTTGTGCTCTGACAGTGGTACCCAGAACTTTCTTTAGACAAGAAACATGAAAGACTGGATGAATGCGGGAAGAAGGAGGAAGTTCCAGTTTATAAGCAACTGAACCAATCTTCTGCAGAACCTGATAAGGCCCATAAAATTTTGGGGCTAGCTTATGACGCCCTTTCAGCTTTAGGGAGGATTGTTTGTATGGCTGTAGACGAAGAAAAACCATATCCCCAACTTGAAATGAGCGCTCAGAACGGTGTTGATCTGCTTGCTGTTTCATCCGATTACGGGCCATGTGAAGATTATCCTGTAAGGTACGAAGAATCTGATCCCTGCTGCGGAGAACTATGTCAACTGCCTGGACTGGTGAGCTGTTGGGAGTGTAGGGAAGGAGCACTGGAGGTGCCTGACCATAGACTGCTTCATATGGAGTCATTTTAGAGGCAGTGTGGTAAGAGGTATTGTACCACCATTCAGCTAAAGGGAGCCACTTGGCCCACTGATGTTGCTGTTCGGAAGTGAAGCAACGAAGATAAGTTTCCAAGCATTTATTGACAATTTCCGTTTGACCATCAGTTTGTGGGTGATAGCCCGAACTCATCTTCAGTTTGGTGCCAGTTTTCTGAAACAGTTCAGTCCAAAAATGACTGGTAAAAGTTGCATCACGATCAGAGACAATGGAAGAAGGGAGTCCATGAAGACGAAATATCTGGTCCATGAAGATTTGTGCAACAGAGGAGGCAGTATAGGGGTGGCTGAGGGCACAAAAATGACTATATTTCGAGAGACGATCAACCACAACCAAGATCACTGTCTTGCCACCGGATTTAGGAAGCCCTTCAATGAAATCCATAGAAATATCAGTCCAAATCCGTGTAGGGATGGGCAATGGTTCGAGCAAGCCAGGAAGGAGGGTCGTTTCACCCTTGTGGCGTTGGCAAGTATCACATTCAGCCACCATCTGTTGAATCGTCTGTTTCATCCCTTTCCAAAAGAAGTTTCTCCTTGCTCGCTCATAAGTTTTCAGGAAGCCTGAGTGCCCTGCTGAAGGAGAAGCATGGAGTTCATAAAAAATAGCCTGATGTAGAGCTGGGTTCTGAGGAAGCACTAGCCGACCCTTGTATCGAAGAGAAGCACCATCCCAAGAGTAATGTGGTATAGCAGAAGGATTATTGGCTAGCTGGTGAATGATTTGAGATAAAGAAGAGTCACTGTCATAGCCCTGCTGAACAGACGCTAACCAATTGGGAATGGGCTTAGAAATAGCGGAAAGGGAAGCTTGATTATCAAATGTGCGAGAAAGAGCATCTGCCACAATATTCTCCTTACCCTTCTTGTAGGTGATCTCATAATCATACCCCATGAGTTTGCTGACCCATTTCTGTTGTGTAGGAGAGGATACCCGTTGTTCCAGGAAGTATTTCAGACTTTGGTGATCGGTTCTGATGCAAAAATGATCCCTAAGAGGTATGGCCGCCACTTCTGTACAGCATGCAAAATAGCCATCATTTCTTTTTCATAAGTAGAGAGGGCTAGATTCTTACCAGAGAGGGCTTTGCTAGTGAACGCAACAGGATGGTCATCTTGCAGGAGAACAGCACCCAATCCATTGCCGCAAGCATCACTCTCAATAGTGAAGGGTTTGGAAAAATCTGGCATCGCGAGAACAGGTGTACTGCACATAGCCTGTTTCAGTTGTTCAAATGCAGTCTCAGCAACAGGGGTCCAGGAGAAGGCATCCTTTTTTAACAGAGCTGTCAATGGTGCTGCAATTTTCCCGTAATCTTTGACAAACTTGCGGTAGTAGCCAGTCAACCCCAAAAAACCCCGAAGGCTCTTGAGAGTTTTAGGATGCGGCCAAGTTTTCATGGCATCTATTTTTGTAGGATCCACCCGCACTCCATGGTGTGCAACAATATGCCCGAGATACTCCACTTCCTCCTGGCCAAACACACATTTAGATAGTTTTGCACAGAGTTGATGATCAGAGAGAAGTTGCAAGACAAGCTCCAGATGATGGAGATGCTCAGCCCAAGTTTTGCTATATATGAGGATATCATCAAAGAAGACCAGAATGAATTTTCGGAGGTATGGTCGAAATATGTTATTCATCACTGCCTGAAATGTTGAAGGAGCATTCGTGAGGCCAAAGGGCATGACTAAAAATTCATAGTGACCATCATGTGTGCGAAAGGCAGTTTTAGGTATATCCTCCTCATTAACCCGAATTTGATGATACCCAGAACGAAGATCTAACTTGGAGAAAAAATGAGCCCCATGAAGTTCATCAAGAAGTTCATCAACAACTGGAATGGGAAACTTGTCCTTTATAGTGAGATGATTAAGTGCTCGGAAATCAATGCAGAGTCGCCATGACCCATCTTTTTTGCGAACAAGCAGAACTGGAGAAGAAAAGGAACTGGTACTAGGGCGAATAATACCTTGCTTCAGTAAGTCACGGACAAGTATCTCGATTTCGGTCTTCTGATGAAATGGGTAGCGGTAGGGCCTGATGTTGGGCGGAACACTGCCAGGAAGGAGCTGAATACGGTGGTCCTCTGGGCGAGAAGGAGGTAATCCCACAGGTTCAGCAAATATACCAGAATACTTGTCCAAAATGTGTTGGAGATCGGCAGGAGTGCTAGAGACTGCTGATGGCTGCATCTGAATGGAATGGAGCTGAGCGATGACACCATGTGAATTCTTCTTAAGAAGTTTTTCCATACGGTGTGAACTGATGATGCTGAGAGACCCTGGTTGTAAGCCTTTCAAAGTGTGTTGGTGCCCCTCGGCTGAAAACTGCATCCAAAGTTCGGCAAAATCCCAGAGAATGGGGCCAAGAGTGCGTAACCATTGGGCACCCAAAACCACATCACAACCACCTAAGGGTAAGGCAAACATGTCAGAGCGCATGTTATAATCTCCAATAGAGAGACGCACATTGCGACATTTCCCTTTACAAGGTAAAGTGCCCCCATTGGCAATCATGACTTCAAAGCTAGAGCAGGGATGGATAAAGCAATCAGCCTGTTTGGCTATTCGTGGATCAATGAAGTTATGAGTGCTACCAGAATCAATGAGTATAGTAAGAGGGATCTTCTTGAAGAAACCCTGGACCCGCATGGTTTGTGGAGTAGTGACTCCTGCCAAAGCATGGACAGATATCTCTGGTGGAGCTTCTGGGGAAGGAGGTTCAGGCTGGTGAGGCTCAACCTCAGCATCCACTGTTTCCTGAGCATCTACATATTCTTCCAGTTCCGGTGGAGAATCCACATCCAAGAGATAGAGCTTTTGCTGAACACATCTATGGCCCCGAGACCATTTCTCATCACAATTATAACAAAGCCCTTTGTCTCGCCTAACTCGCATCTCTGTTTCAGACAAGTGCTTGATCGGAGTAGTTCTGGAAGCTGGTATGACTGGAGGGTTGTGAGAACTTGTATTTCTGAATGGAACAAAATTAGATCTGGAGCGTTGTAGAGCACTAATCTTGTCTTCCGCTAACTTAGCCAACCCAAGGGCTTCCATCATTGTAGTAGGTCGAAACATTTTGACTTCTGAGCGAAGTGCATCCTTCAGACCACTGACAAAACAACTACGGAAGAATTCATCAGACAAGCCCTCTGTGTGATTAGCTAATTTTTCAAACTCTGTCTGGTATTCTCTTACAGTGCCTGTTTGACGCAGTTTAGTGAGTGCTCCTGTGAAATCATCAAAGGAACTAGGGCCAAAGCGCTCCAAAATGAGGGTGCACAATTCGCTCCACGTTGGGCCTACATTAGCCTTGATGTACCAACGGAACCATTGAAGAGCTTCATGTTCCAAATGAAAAGATGCAAGGGAGACTTTGTGGTTATCCAAAGTATTATGCAAGCTGAAATACTGCTCTGCCCTATAGATCCATCCAGTCGGATCAGAACCATCGAAGCGTGGAAAATCAAGCTTTGGTCCACGGAAATTGCCAGAAGAGGACCCAGTATCTCCTGAATGGTTTCGGCTCATGGCTGACTGCTGAAAGTTAAGACCCAGAATTTTGTCATCCAGATCTTGAAGTCTGATTTTGAGGGATGCAATTTCCTCTTCCATGATTTTTGCTCCTGTACGCGTAACAACCATAAAACAAGGTTTTTTTTTTTTTTTTGGAAATGGGTAGAAGATGAGAAACAAAAACTTTTTTAGTTACGGCAAACTTGGATTTGGGTAAAACTCATATAGGAAATGGGTGTTCGACGGGTGGTGGGAGACTATCTGGGGACAAGGGAAAAAGAAAAATGAGGGTTTCAAGGGTAGGGAGGCGAAATGAGGCGAACAGTCCAAGAGGGATAAGGGAGCAGAATGAGGAATTGAATCTTGTGGCTCAGTTTGGTGGCGATTGGATGAGAGGTGAAAAAGATAGGGCAAACCCTAAAATTAGATAAATGAGGGATTTAGGGCTTTGATATGTAAAATTTGGGGTTGGGTCGCCAAGGAAGGAAGTATGCGAAATGATATTGCAGACGTTCTGCGGAAGTATGAGTAGAAACAGAAAGCAAACAAGGAAGCTACGACTAAAAAACAGAAAAATTTTTACTCTTTTTTTATTTTTTTTTTAATTTTTATTTTTATTTTTTATTTTTTAAATTCTTTTCTGAACAGTCGACTTAGAAAAATTCACTCACAGACAGAACAACTGAAAAGAGTTATTGCAATAACAAGAGATATTAGAAGTGAGAGGAACCTGAAGGCCACGACAGAAAAAAAATTTGATGTAATTTCCACCCAGCGAGCCCAAGAGAGTGCTCTGATACCAGATGAGATGAACCTCCTTATAGCAATATCGTGAGAATGCTCGAAATAACAGAATACAAAGTGATAGCAGAACTCAGAATAAATCTACTGATCGCAGGCCACTTCGAGGGGGTAACCTCCTTTGAGCAAGCTCAATACAATAAATTCGTCCGTGCCCATCAAGGGCCTCAACCTATTCTTATATACTGGGTACGATCTAGAAAAGTAATACTACCTATGCATGTGGGATAATAAAATAAACTCACGGGACGACTTACAAAGCATATGCGTCCAACAACTCTACTGTAACAAAATAAACAGAAGGAACACACAGGTTCCTAACATCATAATTATAGAGAAACAAATCAAGTTGCTGATTGGGCAGCTAATGTGGCATGTAAGAGTGAGGAAAAGGTAATATGGAACAATAATGATATAATACCTACATAGGGGTGCTTACTGATCGAACATGACAAAGTTAGAAGTAAGCAAAAGTGCTTCATTAATGATGATATCAGAAAAATTTAATTATTTTATGGACAGAATTGGGAAGCAGCAGGCTTTCATGAGAAGAACAGAGTATTTTCACTTAATTCCACATGGATTTTGGGTCTTATTTGCCACTGTGTGCCTTGGCTGTGATATCAATTATGACATTCAGTTGCAGAGGGTTTTTCTAAGAAGACCAGATATTCATTTTTGAGACAGGAAGATGGGAGGAAAACGAAAAAGAATTGAACCAGCTAGTTGTAAAGAGTGGAGGAAGAAGAAGGAAATCTGGGAAATTCTTGAGCAAGGAAACTTTACTGATTTAATGGAAAAGTTAAAAGGAAACAACCCTGCTATTATTGGACAGTGCATTAAGACTTGGAGAGATGGGATTGTACTAGTGGGAAATAAAAGGACGGAGGTGACTGAAGAAATCATAGCTGAAGCTACGGGTTTGGAGATGGAGGGCATTAATTTTTATTGGGATAGAAAGCTATTTGATAGGGCAGTCAATGAGTTTGCAGATTTTGCCAAAGAACGCAACAAATTGGTCAAAATAGGTAATTCCTACTTCAACCCAGCGTCCATTTCATGCCCTTGGAGATTTGTGATGTTTGTGATTATTGAGTATCTTACTTTGGATAGTTGCTTCACAAAGATTTATGGTCACCATTTCATGTTAGTCAATCATTTTAGGCATGGAATTAGGATAAATCTTCCTTTTTATCTTAGACAATCTTTGGGTAATTCCATTTTGGCCTTTCAAAAATCTGCCTTTTTATCTTAGACAATCTTTGGGTTTTGCACAATGTTAAGGCAGATTCTATGAGGAGCCTAGCTCTTGTTAACTCATTCTCGGAGCATAGCTTCAGGAGGAGTCCTACCCACAAAATACCCTATTAAGGTATGTTGTTCTAACCAATCACAAGTAGCATCAAATTCTTGCAAAGGAATGATAATATCAGGATTACCTCATGAAAAACCTTCGTGACGAACTTTTGAGAACGTTTGTTCAATGGAGGCACCATGGCTTTTTGAAGCAGCAACATGAACACTAGTATCAACAATTGGGTCCCCACTGGCCGGGGCCATTATAAACTAGCCTAAAAACTCCCGCAGTAAATGTAGTTTGACAGGTGGAAAACACAGAGGGAAAGCTCAGACAGAGAGCCATACGCAAGGAAACTCAAAGATCACATAAAACCCTACTAGAGCGAAAAAAACTCCAAATCTGTTTTCCCTTTATTCACTATTTGGAATTTGAATTCCTAAATCATATTCCGCAACCAAACAAGCCATTATATATATTAAACATTTTGTCAAATTGTTTTTTTCATTAGGTAGTAGTTATGCAGAAACACAGATCTTGTTCAGTTAATAGAAATGAGCAAAGATTTAGATTGATAATACATTGTTAATTTTAAATACTCGACGTTATCCTATATTTCTTTGACCTTCTACTGAACAAGTAGAGTAGGTATGAGCAGGCAGAAATAAAAATGAGGCCAAGAAATATATAGACCGTAGCTATATTTCTGCATCTTCAGTAGTAGCATATTTGTTATGCTGCTTCAACCACTTGTTTTGGTAACCATATAACTCTTAAAACCCTAAACCCTGAATCTATGAGTTGGCCTATTTTAGGATGGCTATGGCCGAACAAGTATGACGACGAAGAAGAAGAAGAGGACGAGCCTGGGATGGTCCATCGACCCCCCTTGGCAGGGCCGCAACGTGAAAGATTTATGAATAGATGGAAAACATTTAAGAAGGAAATGAAGCGCACCGTGCCCAACTATGGCGAATTTGATGGTGGTGATTATAACAGGAACCCCTTTATCGAGCACAAGGTAGACTCCGTACCGAAAGAGCTAGAAGAAAATAAAAAGCTATGGGAGAAATTAGGAGGCAACGGATTAGTCAAGTTCCTGTGGATTCTGAGAAATGGGCAAACTGGGAGTTGAAGCAGGAATTGAAGGAGAACGAGGTTCCCTATTGGCCTGAAGATGATAGCCTTTGGGCAGCGTTACCTAATGTTCCACAACCTTATAGTGGCCGTTCGATGCCTAAACATGCATTTAAGAGTGACCGGAAGGCCAAAGACGCATTCTGGGACTTCATGAAGTAGTATCTCTTTGGATTGTGGGTCTATCAGCAGCGCCCTTATCCACCTGGGAAGCCCATAAATGTCACCCAGGCAGTCGGGACTGAGTATTTGAACTCGCGTTATTATGATTGTGAGTATTTACGCTCGTACATTGTCTTGGAAGTTGTAATTGCGGGTTGTTAACACGTAAATAACAGGTTCATAAGCACATTTTTTCTTTAAAATTCTCCTTCCATGGTGTCCCTATGATTCGTAAACTAGAAAGGAAACTCCTGACACATAGTCATCAATTAAGGGAATTTTAAGGGACTGGTTTAGGGAAGAAAAGGATTAACTGAATTCGAAAATGAAGAATTGAACATGTAGGATGAAATTGGATATCATACACAATGCCAGTAACATGGAGACAAGGTGGTGACATGGAGAATTCCTTGTGGAGAAAAGCTTCATCAAATTTTTGAGATTTCTTATAGTACTCTAAATTGGCTAGCTAGCTAAAATTGTTCACTATTCTATACACCTAAACAAGAGCTTGGAAACACTCTTTCAAGACCAATCATAACACTTATCTACGGTCTTCTGCTCTCTGCCGCATAAAAGCCATGAACTTGACCATAGAACGCCCACAAACGCTTTAAGATACAAGATATCAGTCCTTAAATGGTTTCCCAATAATCTTTAACGCCATAGTCACATGATATAAATAGTTGTTCAAACTATTTGGAGGCTGAAAATGTCTTTTCAATGGGAAAGGAAGCCAAAAATGCCAGTTTTGGAATGTTAAAAAACACAGTATTATAGGGCCCTTGAATAGTCAAATTGTATTTTTATATCCAGGGTCAGCAAGCTTCTAAACTTTAACAATGTGAATGTCATTTCTGCATAAACATTGTCGAAACAACAATAAGGAAGAATAGGGAGCTCACAAAATCCTACGCAATCCTTCAAAGATGAGTTTCCACAAATGGAGCACACAGACTTCCACAAGTAGATAATTTCTAACTCTAATTTCGCCACCACAAATAGAGCACAAACTTCCATAAACAATGATTTCTTAATTATGAATCTCTAAGTTATCTTAGCACATATACCGAAAGTAACAAATTCTATAGAGGATCTGAATCTAAACAACTTTGCACAAATTTAAGAAAGCAATACAAATTGTAGACACGGCTTACAATTTACACCACCACAACCTTCCCAGATATGGCTTTGAAACAAATTGCTTCTTCTATTCACTTTTTTTGAAACTTGTACAAATAAATCACAGTTGTATTTGCACAAATTCTACAGAGTTTTCTTACATACAAATTGATGATATTTTAAGATCAGAGATCAATGTAATAATTGTGCTATTAAAACATATCAGGAACAACTTAACGTGCAGCCTGTCAGAAAAGTGCAGTTGTTGGTCTCATCTCAAATTATCACTTTGGATAACCAAGTAGTCTACAAATTGCACACAAAGCTCAATTCTTATTGCCTCTTCATCATTTCAAAAGGCATATTTCCTTTAGTTGCTATCTCAGCTTTTAAGATCTCCTAATTATTTGTTCCTTTACACTGAGACTTGGGAAGAAAAATAGTTTATTTCCTTACATCCTCAAGTAGTGTGCACTTGGCTTAGGATCACTTCCATTACAGAAAATATTCTTATTTGCTAAATTAGAAACATGCACAGTATCTGTTTAAATATTTTTTAAAGATTTACCATATGTGTATGAATACAATCCAAATATTAGTATGACATGCCTGACATCATCCTCTATTTCTCTGGGCCTACAGTGAGTACACAGAGTTGTATGAGCAGGAAAGTGAATTTGAGGCAAAGTAATCCAAGCAATGTAGCTGTTCTTCTGCATCTTATTAGCTGTATATCTGTCATTCTACTGTAAATGGCTGTTTGGTTAACCATAACTTGTCAAATCTGTAAACCCCGACTCAATGGTGTGGCCTATTCTGGGCTGGCTATGCCCAAGGAAGTGGAAAGAAATAAAGGAAGTGAATGACCCTTGAAAACCTATGTCAGAAGTGCATTGAAAAGATGTATGAAGATGTGGAAAACATTTCAGCTGGAGACGAAGTGCAGCGCATGCAACTATGGGATAATTGTAGATGGTGACTTCAATGAGGATTGCATGTTTGACCGTATGGAAAGCCTTGCGCCCCAAGAGATTAGGAAGAATAAAATGTTATGGGAGAAAACATGAGGCAGCAAATGAGTGAAGTTACTGGCAGACTTAGACTAATATAGATACTGAGAGTTTTAGAAGGAATTGAAGGAGAATCAGCCTTGTTCTTGGCCTGAATGTTACAGTCTTTGGAAGGTGTTGTTTAAAGATCCTCAACCTTCTAATAGCTATCCCATGCCGAAATATGCAAGTCGTGATGACTTTGAGGCAAAAACACATTTTTGATGGGAGTGGGAACTTAGAACAAATATAAATGAGGTAAAAAACACAATAACTGAAATTAGAATCTAAATTAATGTGCAAACCTTGGATCAACTGGATTTGCTTGCATTGTAGGAGATGTGAAATTTTAAACTGTGCAATATTTTTGTGTAATGTCCCTTCTCAAACCATCCTTAAATTTGCATTCAAGCATGGAAGGGGACCATCTACATATCGAACAAGAAGCATTCCAATAAAAAAAGCAAAGGAACTTGAGATAAAACCTCTATACATCCATCAGCAAAATACCTCAAGTAATACATGTTAATATATTCAAGGTCCTAGATTACTGAGAAGGAGGGGTGTCAATCAGTAATCACCAGCATTAAACTCAACTTATCTAACTGATTAACCAAAACAGAACTTATTATCTGTTCATTCATCCATCCATTTATGTTAACTTGTGAAACTTAATCATAAAGCAACTCATAAAAGAATCCACACAAATATCACAATAACACATATTATTTTATCGTGGAAACCTTGGTTAGATTGAAAAACCATGATAGGAATTGATACCCACAAGTATTTTTCACTCTTCTGAAATTCGCCCAGTTAAGAGTTTAGCTCTGTTAGGAGCTTACAATACCTGGTGAAGGGATTTACCTCTAGCCCTATTAAGAGCTTTACCTTGTTAGGAGTAACCTTATAAAAGGACTTTCCAACTCAAATTAATGAGCCACCCAGTTAAAGGAAGAAACTTCAGATCCTGCTAAAGATTGTGCTGGTGCTGTTGAAAGGGATCTTGTTAGAGGCTTATTGTCAACCTCTTAGGATTAACTAAGTAGAATGATCTTGAAGTAGCACTTCACATTTTCTTGTACAGATCTTTTTCAGTTTACCATCTGCATCTTCTCGCAGACATTTAGCTTTCAGCCTAATCACACACCCTTGTTGATCATAACTCTTCAATTGTTAACAACATTCCTATACTCGCAAAATAACTCTGTCATATATGCATACTTTTCATCAACAGGTAACCTTAATCCTAAACGTATTACCCACGGAATTCCAACAACGTTTGACCAAAATGTATCACAACCCTAATCCGTCATTATTTGTTATCACACAATCAACATCTTTCATTGTGCATCGATCTAACATCACACATCTATCCTTTTCACTTTCTCCAATGAACGAGCACTGTTCCAAGAAATTCCATTACAATCATTGATGTATAACCGACCATTGAAATCTCTTTGCTTCCATGTCATTTCCACATCATCAACCAACTCACTAGCTCAAAAGATCTTCCAGAAATGACCTACATGTTACCAGGTTTAAGATCAAACTTAACATTTAAGCTGTTCTTCATTTTCCTTCTTGAACTGTGTTCAATTGATCGAAAACATGCCTTCCTATAAACCAAAACAAACATAACTCTGACATTGATCCAACAACTTATTAAACTTGGAATTTATTTCGCTTAAACTAAACTTGGTATATGGAAGCAGCATATATAGTATGAGACCATCCCCTTTGCTTGTTTCCACTGCAAAAAATCCGAACTTGGAAGGACAGACTCCATAACCCTCTTAACTACCTCATTTAATTCCAATCCCTAGTCCGTAATCATGGCTGCAATATACACATTAACTTTTCAGTGATGTTTTTCTTCCTGGAATAATGACCCTAAGGTTGCCTCAACAGCCCAAATTACTCCAGATGATAGTCATTTGAGCAAAAGTTTCAGATGGCGATCCACACCGGCCCAGACAATGCCTCCTGCTGCTTCTGGGTGTGAAAGGTGAAGGTCGCCTCTATTAATCTCCCATTTTCTTCCTTGACAAGTCTCACTACAAGAAATAAAACCACTTGAAGAAAAAATACCATGCAAACACATTGCCCATCGCAAGTTAAAAAGCCACCTTGCACGCTCGGCTTTTTCCTCCCTAGCTGCAATTAATGAATGTCTTTTTCCAATAAAAAGAAACGTTGTCAATCCACCCCTATTAATCATTTCCCTTCAAATCAATAACTCTACCACCTCGCCACATTCTAAAAAAGTTAAAAAAATCATATCTGAACAATGGTCAAAGAGCTATTTACAAATATTAAAGAAACATTATAAAGCCAACCTTGCCACATCATCCTCCCAATGGTCAAATCTTTCAAATTCCCCTCCCTCAATAATTTCAAATTTTGTTGCCCATTTTGACGAAGTGTCTGCCTCTTTATTGCCTTCCCTTCCAATGTGGCTGACTTTAAAGTCTTAAAAGCTAGTTAGAATTTAAGGCGGATTTGTGTTAATATCTGGTGGAGAAGTGTGTGAAAAAGACGGATGGATAGAGGGGAAGATGGCTTACTTCGGCTGGTCACATTTTGATATTAAAATCTGTGTTGTCAGCAGTCCCAATTTTCTCTATGATGTGAATGAATATCCCTAATAGGACAGAAGATGAGAAAATTCCTTTGGAATAGGGTATGTGAGGAAGATAAACTCCCTTTATTGGCTTGAGAGAGGATATGTCAACCTAAAAAATATGGAAGAGTAGGCTTAAAAGATTGGCACTTGATGAATGTAGCCTTGGGAGCAAAGTTGGAGTGGAATCTTTATCATTGTTCTGATCAGTTATGGGTGAGAATTCTCAGAGCAAAATATCTCGATTCTCAGGAGCCTGAAAGAATTTTGACTATAAGAAATCCCCTTCGGAATCGGCTATTTGGAACTTCATCTCATCTTGTCAATATGTTATCACGGATCATGTGTCCTAGTTGGTGGGAGATGTAAGGTTATCTAAATTTTGGGAAGATTCTTGGAATGGCTACCCTGCTCTATATGATTCCCCAAATTATGAGGAGGATAAGGAGGTTTTGTCAAGACTATGGGGAGATAGAGTGTCTGATTATATAGAAAGAGTAGAGGGGCCCTATGGGGAAGAGTGTAATTGGAAGAGCTGTGATGTTGAAGAGTTATCAATTCAGCAAAAAGGCTTATTGCAGGGTATTTTTCAAAATAGGGAAATTTGTAGAACTGATAAGGAGGATAAGGTTTTTTGGTGTGCCTCTTCTTCGGGGGACTATTCGATAAAGTTGGGTTATGAGCTGATTTCTAGAAAATGGAGCAATGCTTTGAGCCTAGGAACTTATGTTGGAATAAGGATTGCATTCCAAAGGTTGGGTCCTTTGCATGACTAGTTGTGCAAGGCCGCATTCTAACTGATGATCGGAGGATGAGATTGGGTTTCAACGAGCCCAGTAGATGTGTAATGTGCAAACATGGGGAGGAATTTGTGCATCATCTTCTCTTGCAGTGTCAGGCTGCTCAAGACTACTAGGCAATGGTAAGGAAGAAGCTGGATTGGTAAGGGCCATGGATGAATTCAGTAAAGGATTTATTTGTAAGTTGGTCTAGGCCTCCTTCCTAGTCTTTTTCGTCAAGCATTTGGATGCTTACCCCTTCAATATTGGTTTGGGAAATCTGAAAGGAAAGAAATAGACGGATTTTTCAGGAGAAAGAGGAGTCTCCTAAGTGGTTGTTGTGGCAGATTAATTATTTTGTGGAAGAGGTTATGAGTGTTGCTACCTTTAGATGTAGTCTTACAAAATTAATGTTTTCAAAAGCTAACAGTGTGATTCAAAAAATGTGGCCAGGTATAAAGATCATGAAGGAAGGATGTTTCAAACAGGCCTCTATCAAAGGGAAACTCTTGTTGAGGCTAAGTGGGAAGCCCCAGAGAAGAGATGGACAAAAACATATTTTGATGGTGTTGCAAGTGGGAATCCATGTCCATCAGGGGCAGGGGTTATTGCCAGAGATTGGAATGGAAGCAAAACTTGAAAAGGGAACAAATAATTTTGCAGAGATTGGGGCAGACCTTTTGGTTGTTCAATGTTCGAGAATTTTTGGAGTAAAGAAGTTGCACTTAGAAGGTGACTCTTTGATTATGATTGAAGCCATATGACTTGATCAGAGAATAAGCCATCAGTTATGATTGATCACCCATAACTGATCAGAACAATGATAAAGATTCCACTCCAACTTTGCTCCCAAGGCTACATTCATCAAGTGCCAATCTTTTAAGCCTACTCTTCCATATTTTTTAGGTTGACATATCCTCTCTCAAGCCAATAAAGGGAGTTTATCTTCCTCACATACCCTATTCCAAAGGAATTTTCTCATCTTCTGTCCTATTAGGGATATTCATTCACATCATAGAGAAAATTGGGACTGCTGACACCACAGATTTTAATATCAAAATGTGACCAGCCAAAGTAAGCCATCTTCCCCTCTATCCATCTGTCTTTTTCACACACTTCTCCACCAGATATTAACACAAATCCGCCTTATATGACCTTGAAATAGAGGAATGCCTAAATACTCACTTGGAAGAGATCCACATCGGATATTTAGAATCCTTCCAATAGCTCTCTACCTGCACACCGGGATATTGGAAAAGAAAATTTCTGACTTATTCCAACTAATTTTCTTACCCGAGACCTTGCCATAGAGATCCAAAGTACTTTTCATCTCACTTGCTTCACTTTCTAAAGCGTCACCTACTAAGAAATTATCATCTACAAATTGTAGATGAGAAACAACCTCCACACGTGTTGCAACCTTCACCCCCTTCCATGAGACTTGATCTCTCTGCCCAGCAATCAATCTACCTAAAGGGTTAGCCATAATTAAAACAAAAGGGGGAGAGGGGGTCCCCTTGTTTTATTCCCTTGTCAAGCTCAAAAAAACCTTGTGAATTGCTATTTGCCAAAATTGAAAAATGCAGGGTAGAAATGCAACTCCCCACCCCGTCCACCCATTTCTTATCAAAGCCAAACTTCAAAAGAACTTTAAGCAAGAAGTCTCTGTCCACCTCTTCATAGGCTCTCTTTATATCCAACTTCGCCATTATTTTCTTCAATTTCCCTACCTTAATAGAATGAATCATTTCATGAGCTATAATCACCCCTTCATAGATGGATCTGCTTGAGGAAAAGCCACTTAAGATGAACAAATCTAGAACCCTTTTTAGCCGATTTGCCATCACCTTTGATATAACCTTGTAAATGGTGTTACACAAGGCTATCGCTCGAAAGTCCTTGAAGGTTTCCAAAGCATCTCTATTGGGGACTAAGGCAATAAAGGTGTTATTTAGATCCTTTAAAACAAAACCTCCACACCGTGATTCTTCAACCACCTCCCAGATATTCTCTTGGAAGAAGAGTGCTGGAAAACCATTTGGGCATAGGGCTTTATCTTTATCTAAACCACAAAGAGCACTTTTAACTTCTGCCATGATCACCATATCCAACAACATTTGATTTTGTCCTCTTGAGAGCTGGCTAGGGATAACATTCAAGACCTCATCAACGTCAACTTGATTCAGCTCACCTCTAAGTTCTCTACTTTGGAAAAAACAATCGACTTCTTATTGATATCCTCAAGATCTTGCAACATCCTCCCATCTTCAGCTTTAAAGAAATAAGTCATGTTAAGAACCCTTTGCATTGTAACATAATTATTAAAATACTTTGTGTTTCTATCCCCTTCATTTAATCATGTTTCCCTCAATTTCCATCTCCAAAAACCTTCTTCCCTTGTCAACACTTCCTCATATTCTTTACTTAGGGATTTTTCAGTCTCAAAGTCCTCATCCCTCATCCCAAAGCTGATCACCTTGTCATTTAAAGCTTTTAGGGATGCTTCTAATGACAACTTTTTATCAAATATGCTATGGAAATGTTCCCTATTCAAAATCTTCAGCCGCTTCTTAAGGAATTGCAATTTCTTAAAAAAAATAAAAGCCTTGTTACCTTCTATTCGTGGAGCATTTGTCCACCACTCCTTTACCCTTTCCAGAAACTTCAGCTCGTAGCCACATTGCCTCAAATTTGAAAGGGCATCTGTTCGAGGATGACTCTTCCGGTAGCCTCAATCCTATCGAGAAGTGATCAGAGCCGTAAATGTAATGTCTCCGTCATAAAATAAATGTACTTAATTAAACTTTGTAACGGGCCGATTGATTTAATTTATTTTAGTCCCATTTTTATTTTTATTTTTGTGTTCGAAGTTTGTGTCATTGTTGGCTATCTTTGTACACCCTCGGAATGGTTTCCTGATGGGTATTTAAGCACGGCTTGTAGGAAGTCTTAGGTATGCTTTTGGTATTTTTCTTTGTACTGCGGATTCCTATCGGAGTTTAGGAGTGTTTGCCATTTCAAAAGTGAAAGATCTTCCCTATTTGGCTCGTGCAATTTCGGTGGGATTCAACCCTCACCCTATTCCGTTGTTGCATTGTACTTCTTCGCTCTGATCGGAAAACTAGAGTACCATCATATTGTGAGTAACTATTGGTTCAATCCCTTCTTTGTTCTGTGCACTTCCAATTTTTCTTATCTCTATTATTTTATGGATTCTGTGTATGTATTTCCGTCTGTGTGATTCCCATTGCTCCTTCCTCATGCAACCATCCATTTGTACTGCTCATCATATCCTTGTACGGTTTGGGCTTCCAAATCTTCTATTTGAGCCATCGTACGGCTGATTACAATCACCGTACCACCTGCTACCAACTCTGTACGGCTGGGCAACCTTCCACTGTACGGCTAACTGTCTTCCACCATACAGATTGCCTATCTATCCTCCACCGTATGGCCTTCAAATATTCGTATGGCAACTTAGTCTTCCTTCCACCGTACGGGCTAGACAAATCTCCACTGTACTGCCTTTGCTCACTGTACGCCCGTCCAATCCCATCATCCTTCTGTACGGCTTAGTATTCTCATCATATGGCTTGTGTGGTCTTTCGTACGGGGCTCCTGAGCTACCATCCCTCACTCCACTTCGTACACTAGTCATATACCATCGTACGACTCAATTTTCCTTTCCAATTCCATCCCGTACATCTTCCTATCCTGTGCATTTGGGTTTAATTCCGTACGGCTATTATGGGGCTCCTGTACTCGTTTTAGTTGGAGCTAGTTGGTACATTCAATTTCGTACGGCTATTCTGGGGCTCCTATACTCGTTTTAGTTGGAGCTAGTCAGTACATTCAATTTCGTACAGCTATTTTGGGGCTCCTGTACATTCCCAAGCCGCCGCTCTAGCAATCTTTTCCTTACAAGTAGAAATCACTCTTTGTTCTTGTGAGGCCGAGAGCAACATAACCCTTTGCAACAATTTCTCCTCCTCCAAGCCTTTTCCAGACCCATACGCCACACGTCCATCTGTTCTTGATCCTCATTGAGGTAGTGTACACAGAGCATTAGATCCTCTTTGATAGATAACAGTTGCATCCACACCCCTTCCCTAGTGTGCAACTCTATTAGCTTGGGTAGAGGGTGACAAGCATTCCATTGAATGCAGATAAGGGGAAACATTTCCGAATTTACCTTGTCAACCATATCTATCGTTTTCACATATTTACCAAGCTTATCCCCTATTAATCTATAGGATTCTTCGTTCTAGTATTCTTGTGGGAGGTTTCTTATTAAGTTTGATGATCTCCTTTTTAGGATCAAAGTTTGTTTCCTATGGCTTCATATAGAAACCTTTACCCTCCAAAATATATTGCCACTATTCAGAATCCACTCCTTATCATGCTTACACCCATCAGTTACCATATAAAAATCGTTTTCTAGAATTTTAAACCCATTACATGCCCCCATTTTTTATGACACTAGTTTTTAACTTTTGCTACCATTGGTCATTCCCCACCCCATTTCATAAAAAGAGCATGGGTTTTTAAGAAACTCACCGAATCCTCCCATACCTTAATATTCAAATCTAGACCCACAACTGTGCAACTGGTATGAGCTCGTTCCTCAATCTTGACCTTTTCTTGGTCTCTAGTTGTTTTGGGTCTCCAAAACTTTTGAGCTATCAAACTGAAGCAATCGTGCCTCCTTGATTCCTTGATGTGAATATGTTCGTAGGATGCTTTGATGTTCCCTTCTGGAATCTCCCATTCCCTTCTTTGCCATCATTTGGAGCTCACACCTTTCGATTCCCTTGTGGATCTAGGCTAGTCTAGCTTGATCTGATAGAACCCAATCTGTCACGATCGGTATACGGCCAAATTTGTCTGTTAGGCTCTTTGTAGCAAAATCCCTCATGGTGTTTAGAATTACTGCCATCATTCCTTTGCACTTGTCCTTTCTGCCCATACGACCACCATACCTGCCTCTAGTGAAACCCTAAATCCCTTTGCTGCTACATCACTCTTTCAATAGATATGCTCTTGGAAATATACTTATTTGGTAACCATAAAATTGTCAAACGCTAATCCTTGAATCAATGTGGTGGCCTATTTTGTGTTGGCTATGGTCAAGGAAGGAAAATAAATAGGAAAAGTATAGGGACCTTGAAAACTCCTGTCAAAATCTCCGGAAAAAAAACACATGAAGAGGTGGAAACCATTTCAAAGGAGACAAGGGGCCTTTCACATAACTACTGCTGGCTCAAGAGTTAGAATTGCTAATTTGAGCACAAGGAGCATAGAGATTAGGAGTTTATGAATGAATTAAAGGGGAATGAACTTCCTATTAACTATAGGATTATGGCCTTTAGGAGGCATTGCCTGAAGTTTTATAGGGTCTTCGCACATATGCAAATATAGCATCAATGCCAAAAACAAGTTTTAGGATTTTATGAAGCGGTATCTTTTGTATTCTGGGTTGCAATACTAGCATCTTTATCAAATTGAGCTCATCCATGTTATACAAAACATTGGATGTTCTTGGTGGATTTTGAGGACCATAGAAACTAGGAATTTGAGAACGAATTAAAGGAGAATGAGCTTTCCTATTAATTGAAGGATTATAGCCTTTAGAGGGCAATACCTAAAGTTTCACAAAGTTTTATTGTTTATCCCATTCCCAAATATTGTAAGATATTCATGTAACATTAAAATTGGCTTATTAGAGCATAATGCAAATTAATAAAAAATGTCAATTTAATATTATAAAATGGGCAAGATAGTGATAAAGGAGAAATAAGACGAAAGATAGGAGAAGGATGTTCATCTTTGAGCATTAAAATAAGAAAGGCAATTCATTTTCTACATGCTTGATTTATTATTCTTGATTTGGCTATTTGAGTTTCTCTTGGAGAAAAATTGGGAGAGCTTACAACTTTCTGTTTAGACTTGAGGACAGAAACCTTCAAGCTATTTTGGTGGATTGGGGGAAGAGCTGATTCATCATTGTAGTGGATTCGAGACGGAGTTCATGCTGAGCTTATGTGTTCTTTTTTAGTTTGCAATCTGATTGTTGTCACTGTATCAAGATTGGATATTTGGTGATGTTATTGTATCTCTGGTTATTATATTACAATAGCAAATCTAAAGTTTTTTAAAACTGAGCTTTTTAATGAGCATCTATTGGTTCATTTGTTGGTTTTATTTTGCATAAATTCTCTATTATATTTGTCTGAAAATTATATGCGAAGAATTGGGAAAAATATCTAGTAGGATATTACAGTGGTATTAGAGCATTGATCTTGCCATCTCGTGAAGGTTATTGATACATATTGTTTTATCAGAAGGGGTTTATTTTAAGATACAAATTCACAGGAAGTATCATTGTGTTGGATGCTTAAATTGAATTAAGATTATTGAGGAAAATAAGGTTATTCAAAATATTTAATATTATGGTTAAAACTTTATGAAATCTCCATATTATATCCTAAGTACCAGATTATGAGATTTATGCATGAAGAGCATCAAAGGACCTTTACTGTCATTACTCTGTGAAAGAACTTGTATAGTTTGAGTGTTCACTGGTATTTCAAATATTGGTATTATGATGGCATCTTATTTAAAGGTATGAAAGCTACAGAGACCAAATTTCATACATCTACAGGTCTCAATTTCCTATTTGGCTCATTTTGTCCAGTGTTGGAACTGAAATCTAATAATCTTGTTAATGAATGAGGGGTCAGTCTTTCTTGGCGTAGATATTATTGGATGACGAAGTATTGGATTTTGTGATGTCAGGAGTACTGATGACGTTTCCTCTTTTTAACATTGGCAAAACATGAACCTTGCAGTATGGTTCCATTGTTGACAGGGTTGTGAGTCTTAGCTGAGATTGAGAAAATAAAATGCTTTATTGAGGACATTTACAGAGAATTGAAACTACTTTATTCTAAAAAACCAAGGAATTAAAATTTTGCATCGAAGAATTTGTTGATGCAGAAATATATATTGGCCTGAATTGAATTGCCTATGTCAGGATGGTTATTGGGCGATTCGTTCAAATCTACACATTAGAAATTCAAAACATAATATTTGAATGGGGCCATTTGATTACTTGTCGATTATGGTTGGAGCTGTGAAATATTAAATTTTCTTTTGGCTAATTGATAAAGGTTAAGATGTATCATCATTGTGATTGGTTTGAGTTTAGGCTGAGGAATCGTTGAAAATAAATGTGTGGGGTGAATTATTTCAAGACTTTAAACTGTGCTAATGATGACAAGAAAACAATTGTAGCAGAATTCCTTTTCTCAGGTTGAGCCAGTAATACAAAATTGATATTGTTGTGGGTCCCGAATGTTGCGAGCAAGCTGTAATGAATAGGAGCATTACTATCATGATCGTCGGGTTGTCCATATAATGAGATTGGTTCTTTGCGTTAAGTTCTGAATGGGTATTGTGAACCATGCATCGAGATTCTTTGCAGTATTTGTGTCCTTGCAGTTACTAGGTAGGAGAATGGTAGTGCTTGGGCCGTTACAAAGAGATCAATTGCTCAGTTTGATTTGACTGATAACTAGGGGAAGAGTTCGAATTGTATTTGATTAAACAAAAACTTGGTGTGAGCCTATTCATTGAAATTGTTATCTTCTTCAATTTCAAGTTCGGTTATGAGTTAAAAAGAAAGAGAGGGGTCGTATTTCTTGAATAAATGTTGCTGAGCCATTCACTACAGCTGCAGATTGTGTTGTGAAAGTAGGGGGTAATGTCTGAATTTAATGATACAAAGCTATGAAAGTTGCAGAAAGATTGTGGCGTGAAATAATTCAAATCTGGGTAGCTATGTATATTGACTTACTCTGAATTAAGATCTTTGTATCAACATTGGACTTCTAGGATCTCTGTGCATGTTTTGAAAATTGCAGCCCATTTCCAAATTATAATGTGCATTCTAAGTATGCAGGTTGAAGTTGTTGGCAGAATCTTAGTAAATCAGAATGGTATGGTAAGTGTTCGACTTAATTAATTTTGGGAAGTTTCCAATATTACTTCTTGAGCATTTAAATGAGAAAATCCTTAGCAACCAAGTTTGGCATATGATAGCTATATGAGGCAAGACATTTAAAAATTGGTTACAACAGGGTATGTCTAGTCATACCATGAGTGCTGATGGAGTTTTAAGAGCTTTTAGCCAAGTGTTCCAGGCATGAAAATTGAAGACATTGCTGAATTCTTTCTCTAATCTGCACCTTGATTCTCTCAAGACAGACATAACATCTCACATTAGAATGAAAATTTGAAGGCATTCTCTGTTTTTCAATACATCAATACAATTTCATTAACAAGGTCTTTGCGAAGAGAAAAGTGAAACAAGGTGGATTCAAAATATTTTAAGATCTAAATATGGCATCAAAAAATAGTTGTGCTAAGATACTTTATGAAACATGCAGCAAGTTGGGGTAGGAAATACAAATGAGAGAACATACTCACATCACTTTGATCAAATTGGAAGGATGTTTAAGCATGGTCGAACAATCACCCTTTGATCTATTGCAAATCACTATTGTTCCTATAGTGACTGCATTGAATCCCCACAAGTGGATGAAGCACTCAGATAGCGAGATAAGGTTGTTGGCTGCTTCTTGTTTGATAGAGTTTACAAGAATTTTAGCACCTCAAGAACCTTTTGAAGAAGACATGATGAAGGAGGTACTTAAGTTTATGGTTGATAGTTTTCAAAATCTTGGGAAAATTAGTAGTTGTCATTTCTCTAGAAGGTTTGCCATACGAAAATCATTTGTAGAAATCAGATTGTATAATCTACTACTTGACTTGGGATTGTATGATTTAATTCATTCTATGTTTTAGCATTTCTTGGTTACAATTGAGGAAGAGCACCATGCAGATATTTTTACAGTTATAGAAACCATTATGATTATGACATAAATGAGAGTGATACTCATTTTCAGCCTCTTATGCATATGCTGTTATCAATATCAAGGCAAGAACACGATACTTCAAAAATTGCTCATAAGCCTATTAACAAGGTGCTCAAATAATGTGAGCCAAAAATTGAGAAGTGCAAACAACAATAGACTAAAGAAGAATTACAAGAAATGGGCATAATGGTTTTAAGATCTCTAACACTGAGAAAAGAGTAGTTCTATTTCACATGCCAACATACCTTGTCTATTGAGCACATTTGTCAGAATACAAGGAAGAAGAGTCAGTTCAAGAAGAGCAAGTTAGTGTTTAGGGAGTTGAGGACTCTTTGGTTCAGCTTCAACATAATGATGCTCAAGCTTGCGAGGTGATGGAATTGGCTATAATCAATAGTAAGGGTTATGAAATTCTCTTATTTGGAAAATTGGAGGTTATTATTGACAAATATAATGGCGATCACAATGTTGAAAATGAATCTCTCCATGAGGATAAACTATGCGAAAACAATGATGTAATAGTTGAAGAGACAATGCATTTGGAGATGGAGGAAAATCAAGAAAATGATGTAACTGAAAATGAATATAATTCTAGCATTCAAGAAGTAGAGCAAGACGATGCTACTATAGGGACCGATGTGAAGGATTAATCAGAAATTTCATTTCTAGTTGATGATTTTGGAGCGTATAATTTGGAGGATAAGCTGAAAGTATCAGATGATATGGTCATTGCAGCCTTAGTACATTTTGATATCATCCTTAAAATCATTGAAGAAACCTTGTGGGAAGTTAATTGTGTGTAAAAGGAGAAGGGAATAACAGATTAAATCAATAGTGCATACCTTCACACTCTTAAGAGGGCATTGGAAAGAATGAAAGAAGTCTACTTGAAGTTGCTCAAATATAAGGATATGGCTATGAAACATGCAAAAGATAAAGAGAAGGAAGGAGGTAGATGATCTTTGTCTTCATTTGAGTATGACTTGCTACTCCTTATATCAAGCTGAAAATCAAATTTCTATGACAGCCACTCCCATCGAAGATGGTCGTAAGTTTAAATTCAAGGAAATCGTACGAATGGTAGAATGGATTTATACCCTTGGTGAAAGTGAGGGTGAAAATAATATTTCCATTTCACCTTATCCAAATGAGACACATTATGGCAAAGAAGACCTTAAGGACCCCCAAGAAGTCAACTACGAGTATTCTAATTTTTATATCAGTAGGTTAACCAAAACTTTGCAGCTAGATTAGTTCCACTCTTGCCTTTGGGGGGGGTGATCGTATGGGTCCTATAGGCTACTTTAGCCTTGTGGATGTCATTAAAATCTATCATATCATATCATATCATTATCATGTGGATAAAGACGAACCGAGTGGTTCTAGTTCTTAAACTATGTTTGATGGTGATGATTTCATTGATGGAGATATTGATTTGAGTGATGATACTTACAGTGAATAGATGGTTTCTATAAATTATCTGGATATTTATCACCGAGTCTTTATGAGATGACAACTATTTATTTACTAGCTGGTGATTTTATCTATATGCCTTCTTCGATTATCAATGGTTGTCTCGCTTGATCTATCATTATATTTTCAGAATCAGCATGGTCCACAATGAGTATTGAGTTGTATACAGATCGGTGGAGTCACTTTTACTTGAGGGATATTCCATATGAGATGTTTGCTTTTCTAGTTTAGTGGCACAGTGATGACATTGTCGACATTCTTGAGGCAACATTTTGAGATTTGATGAGTTGGGGGATGTATTTGGTATCTACTTGTTCAGTTGGCTGATTCAGGAGGTTGGTGGTTCATTAGGCATTTGTTTCTACTCATAGGATTGTGTCGACATGTTGATTTGGGATCTAGGAGTTAACAAGATGGACTCTTTGCATTATGTGGACTATGTTAAGTTGCTTCAATATCTGAGACTTGACACAATAGTGTTCAAAGTAATGTAGCAAGAAGGTGCAATAATAACATGGGATCCAGGGATCATTGTGGTAGATGGGTTGTATTCTTATTTTTGGTACCACAACATGACATGTAGTGGCTTTAGAGTTACCAATGTGGGCCATAGAGGTGCTCGTAGATGGATATTAGATCTTGGTATTGGTTTGTGGACTTATGATTTCTCAAGGGCGAGCAATCTCAAGGAGGGAGGATTATAATGTCCATTTTTCTTGGGGATTCTTAATTTTAAAGACATTTATGAAACATCAAAATTGGCTTACGAGAGGATAATTCTAATTTATAAAAAGATCAATTTAATATTACAAAGTGAACAAAAAGGTTACAAGGGAGGATTAAGACAAAAGACAAGAGAAGGAAGTTGAAGGGTCACATCTTTGAACATTAAAAGAAGGAAGGCAATTCATTTTCAGCATGCTTGATTTATTATTTTGGATTTGGATTTTGAGTTTCTCTTGGAGAAAAATTGGCAGAGCTTATGCCTTTTCAAGACTCGAGGATAGAAACCTTCAGGCCATTTTTGGTGGATTGAATGCAGACCCTATTCATCATTTCAGTGGATTCAAGATGGAGTTGACACCAAGCTTACAAATTCTATCTTAGTTTCCAATCTGACTATTGTCACTGTATTAAGATTGGATATGCGGTCATGTTATTGTATCGCTGGTTATTATAATACAATAGCAAATCTGAAGTTGTTTACAATTGAGTATTTTAATGAGCATCTGATGGCTCATTTGTTGGCTTTATTTCTTTATTATATTTTTATGGAAATTATTTGCGAAGAATTGGGGAAAATATCTAGTAGGATATTACACATATGCAATTTAGGATAATTTTAAGGCCATAAACACATTTTAGGATTTTATGAAGCAATATCTTTCAAATTGAGTCTCATAATAGTAGCATTCTTATCACGTTGACCGTGTTAGACAAGCAAGCGAGCCCATACATTCAAATGTGCACTATTTGGATTATGATTTCTTATGCTTGTAAATTTTCTAACGTCTGTAATGATGGGTTATTGATGCATAAAAAATAGGCACACAAGCACTTTTTTCTTGCTTTGAGAATTCTTCTTTTGAGATTTATAATGTATTGGCAACACAGAAGTAACATCGAGTAAGTGGATTGATAGTGTAGCAATAGCTAGGAAATAATGAAATAAGGTGGATGAGTGGTTAGGTTCAGTTAAATGAGGGCAGAGGAGGGAGTTAGGGTTGGTTAAATAAGTATGAGGTTATCAGTTTATTGTCATAGATTGAAGGATGGACTTTTTAGTCAGACTGCCATCAACTGAGGACCAGATTGACAATGATTGAGGAAGCATAGAGTAAAGGAAACATCGAAAGGAATATAGAGTCACTTCAGTACATTATAAGGCTTGTGATATTTTCACAATAGTTGATGGCATTTGGAGACGAATCCCTTTAAGCATTGCAGATCAATCATCTAGTAGACAGAAACCCTTGAAGAGCAGATCAAAATTGACATATAATTTTTATAACTGTTCTAGATTTGTATGGGTATCAGATATTAAGTTTAGATTGTAAGCTGTATTAGACTGATGAACTTCAAGCATGTGTTTGAATAAAATACTATATTACATGAAGTCTTGCATTGGGTAATGGGGGAATAAATCTCAGGGATGGAGGGACCAAGGGCCTATATTTGGGGACGACAGGGGGATAATGGTGGGACAGTCTCTAGATCTGCCAATGAGCCCCATGTCACTAATATTCCAGCTTCTCAATCATTTCCTACCCAGTCTCCTAAGTTGGTTATTAGCAACCTTGGCTTTGCTACCAGAAGATCTTCTATCTGGCTCCCTATTTATTGTATTCGCCTGATTCTTCCAACCCACATTATTCCAATATGGAAACCCTTTACCCACTACTATTATCTTTTACATTTGGAAACAATCTATGTTGCTTTTTTTGCCTGCTTCCTTGCTCATTATTTGGCATTTGTGGGTCTTGACATTAAACCCGTTCATTCTTTTCTCTAGATGAACCCATAATTCGACCTCAGAAGTGCTTTGTTTTACCTCAGATCCTTGTGCAACCCCAATCATCTCAGTCTTAAAGCCCTTGGGCTGTTGTGATGCAAATTCTAACTGTGTACATGGTGACACATTTACCCACAGAATAATTTTATGGTTAGCCATTGCATTCTCCCACATTATGCCTTCATATCAAAATTTGATTTTGTCATTAAGGTTTTGATAAGAATCTCGCAATGGTGGCTAAGTGCCTATCAAATGCCTAATCTGCATTTGCATTGTTTAATACTTATTTATTTGCATGGTCATTTACTAAGTCCCTTGAATGATTTCGTTCTGTTTTATAGAGTGCATAGTTTGCCAAAGTATCTGCAAGTTTATTGCATTCCCAGAAAAGGTGCTGTATTGAATATAATTTCATTGAGCTCAGCTGCTTCCACTTCTGTTCCATGATGTTTTTGATCTTACAGCTTGTAGTATGTTTGTTTTTGACTGCAATCTTCTTCTACATATGTATTTATATGTCTTTTTTCCTTGCTTTGTGCAAGCTTGCCGGTTAAGTGATATAGTCTGCACTTCAGCCTTGTTGTTGGTCCCACATGTAAGCACTTTTGGTGTAACCCAAACTGTTTTCCTTTTCCACTCTTTTGTTACTCATCCTGCACTGGATTCTCATGGATTGCTGAAGTTATCATATATATGATTTCATCGTGAAACTTTTGCTTATAGAGTGCATAGTTTGCCAAAGTATCTGCAAGTTTATTGCATTCCCGGAAAATGTGCTATATTGAATATGATTTCATTGAGCTCAGCTTCTTCCACTTCTGTTCCATGATGTTGTTGATCTTCCAGCTTGTAGTGTGTTTGTTTTTGATTACATGCTATCAGCATAGAGTCTTCTTCTACACGTGTATTTATATGTCATTTTTTCACTTGCTTTGTGCAAGCTTGCAGGCCAATTGATATAGCTTGGACTTCAGCCTTGTTGTTGGTCCCGCAAGTAAGCCTTCTGGTGTAGCCCAAACTGTTTTCCTTTTCCACTCTTTTGTTACTCATCCTGCACTAGATTGCTGAAGTTATCATATATATGATTTCATATCGAAACTTTCGCTTTCCCTTTCTATTCCTGTCCTCACAATTGATCTTCCAGCTTGTAGTGTGTTTGTTTTTGATTGCATACTATCACCTTAGAATCTTCTTCTACATATGTATTTATATGTCGTTTTTCCCTTGCTTTGTGCAAGCTTACTGGCCAAGTGATATAGCTTGCACTTCAGCCTTGTTGTTGGTCCCACGAGTAAGCACTTCTGTTGTAGCCCAAACTGTTTTTCTTTTCCACTCTTCTGTTACTCATCCTGCACTAGATTCACATGGATTGCTGAAGTTATCATATATATGATTTCATCTCGAAACTTTTGCTTTCCCTTTTTATTCCTGTCCTCACAACATTGTAAAACAGGGAAAAGATTGCTGATCTTTTCAGAATTTCGTTGTGTTCAACAGCTTACTAATATTTTATATTTTCTTTCAACACACGGGTCAAATTATTCTTTTGAAGGTTAATAGTGATGCCATTGAGTATCGCAACACTTTTCAAACTTTCAATTTTATCAACTTTGAATGTTACTTTGCTGTTCTTATCCTGGGAAGACGGTGGAACATAGAGGAAAACAGATTCTTCTTCGGATTTTTTGTTTTATACAGAGGCTGACTTGTAGTTTAGAATCAGATAATGATGCAATTGGGGATCATTATACTTTTTGAGCTTTCCATTTTGTCAAATTTTGCTTAATTTATACTCTTCATTTTTCTTACTCTATATTGCCATGAGTCTTCTTACATTTAATTTTGGGAAGATCTATCACACATGTTTTCTTTCCGTGTCATAGTAGTTTAATCTGATTCTTCATGTGCTTATTTTTCTTGCACTTTCAGTTTGCAAATACTCAACAGCTTTATTTCTGATTGATAAATCTCTTATGCTGTTTTTGGCCTATTTATTCCTGGCTACTTATTGCTAAACTAGCAAATAAGTTCAAGCATTATTTTTCCTTTGCGATTCAGTTTCTGTCATTCTTTCATCAAAGATCAAAGTTAGGATTTGTTTTTAGATTGGGGAAGCATGGAGTTTTATACCCAAAAACACAGACTTCCACATTTTTCAAGCTTCATACTTTTTTCTTCTCTTCAGCACTCTGTGCTTGTGGAAAATGAATTTGTATTTACTACTAAATAATGGGTTTTCATACCAGCATACTTTGTTGGTTAAACAATAAGTTGATGATTACTTAATTGAGGACAATACCCAAGCTTAAATCCACTACCTTATTAGCTGTGTTGGCTTTGGACCTTGTTAAAAAAATTCAAATCAAAGCAACATGTTGATGCCCTGTTGGGCAGGTTGCATGGATGTTGTTTCAAGGCATAATTCAGTTAAAACTTCTTAAGTGTCAAAACTGTTAGGAATTTGTTAACTATGCATTGGAAAAAATCATGATCTTTCTTATTCTATATCAGAGTGGTGCTTAGTCTCTATACTGTATTATGCTAAATATTAAGCCTCTTTATTTGTAGTTTATTCGGAGAGTTTGTTGCAAAGTTAAACTTTCTTCTTGGTTTTTAACAGTTGTACAGAGGTATGGTAGCTGGTATTACAAGGACCGTCTAGGGCGTACCAGGGGACCTATGGAATTGATTACCCTAAGAACTGCATTGGCTAGTGGCATTGTCGATAAGGACACTTTTGTCTGGGGAGATGACATGGATGAATGGACACCAATTTGTATGGTAAATGGCTTGGACGAAGCAGTTAACAAATTTGATGGTGGGCTCTCACTATCCTGTCTTCTTGTAATTTTTAATTTTAGCCGTTTAAATAAAGAGTACATTTATGTTTCCATATAGAATAGAAGTCTGTTATTCTTGCAAATAAGTTATTGTATTATGTATCTTAATCTTTAATCTTAGCCAATTCACCGAATTACCCTTTTGTTCTTCTTTTCTGTTTTATGTTGTTATAAAAACAATTTTTGCATTTTGATTATCTGTTATTTGTAATTAAAAATGAGTACATTTATGCCACATTTTCATCCCTAGAAGTGATGTTAGAAACATGTTAGTACCATTGCCTTCCATTTTCTTTGTTCATGCTTGAATGGATTTTATGTTAACTCTCAAAAGTTTTGTGCCTTTTCCAATATTTTTGTTCATGAATACTCTTTATTTATTGGCTTTCTTTTTCTTTCAGTCAAATTAGCAGCGGCAGGAACAGCATTCGTCCACAAATTGGGATTGAGATTGCCTTTGGGGATCCCAGCTAAAGGCCGCGAAATGAAGACATTTAAACAGCTTCAGAAGGAAGGAATTGAAAGCAAGGAGCGAGAAAAAGCTGCAATAAGGGGGAATTGTGGAGTCTTGCCAGGGGAAATGATTCCAAGCCATACATTGTTTCTTTGGGCCAGTGGCACAGAGCTCACCCCTCTCATAGATAGGGATACTATGCCTAACAAATATATTTCCTACCAACAAAGGTTTGTCCCTTTATGACTTTTAATTTCTTTCTATTTACTTGTCCCTTCAATCTTACTTCGGAGTTTATTTATTCATGTATCTGGTGGTTCCATTATTTCTGATTTTGTAATTTGTGTGTACATCAGTCTAGTATTATTTGACAATATGGGCATGATAAACTTTCATATTTGTGGATTTGCTTAGAAACAAAATTTCTCTGTATTAATGTTTGATTTGTCATTTGTAGATATTCAAAGCTGATGTTTGAGAACAAAAGTGATTATGCAGGAAAAATGAAGAAAGAAAACATACATCTGATTAATTATATTGAGTTGCAGGGTTTAATATATAATGCAGAATTGTTATGATATTATATATAGTAGTACTTGTGTTAGAATTATCAACAGGAAGATTTTTTTTCTACTTAGATTAGTTTATATTAGATTATATTTAGCTGTAGGATTCTGTAATATCACAAATTAGAAAATTTTTGGATTTCGTAATTTCCAACAAGAAATTTTAACATTCTCTAATCATTCAGATCCCAATGTGGGTAAGGTTAGAGCAAATGGTAAAGAGGTCAGAAAGTTATAACGAAATCTTCTTCGTGGCAAGCTCAATTACGTAATATGGCAAAAAATTATAAATTTGGAAGTAAAGATATGCATATTCTGCTGGGAACTCTTCAGTTTTAGTTTTAATTTTCAGTGTGTTTTGAAAATCACTCTTATTTAACTCAATAATTTGAAGATGGATAGGTTCGTTTTGAAACACATCTTTTTCTCTTATGCATTAACTAATTGATATTCTCCTCTTCATTGATATAGATATTTTGCTGATTAGCAATCACGAAAATCACTAGGTCATATTTTACATCAAATTTCCATGCCTTCCACTTGTAGGTGGATTCTTCCAAGGTTTGATGCTTCTGCATTTCTTGTGGCTTTGATTTTGTTTTGTTTTGCATGCCACATCATCACAATCTCCTCATAATTTTGCTTAAGATGTATACATCACAATTTTGGGTTCCATCATTTTCCTTTTTGGCTCTTCTGTGATGCCCCTTTCTAGTACCATACTTCATTTGCTTTATAATTCATATAAGATCTATAATTGCATATCTGATATCTCTTATCCATCGTTTGTTCTCCTACTTATAGATGTCATTGCTAGTGAACAATTGCATTCCTTTAGCTAATAATTAATCTAGTTGTTTATAGTTAAGATTTAATTATATTCTATAATATATCATATCTAATATCAATAATATTATATAACTTTTAAATACATTATTGCTTATATTTCTATATATTTATTATATTCTTAAGTCAATTAGATAAAATACCTATTATATCAATAATTTTAATAGATACTACCAAATTATTATATTAGTGAATAATAACATGTTTAGATTTAAATATATCCAATAGTATATATTAATGACATTTTATATTATTTATCTATGTATTATAAATAATATTTGTATTTTAAAATAGATTGTAATAATTATATTATTTCATTAATCTTATATTGATAATTAATTCTCATTTCCTGTTAAAACCTATTTCGATATTGGGGGCATCACAATCCTCCCCTCTCAAAATTTGTCTATCCTCAAGCAAAGACAATTTAGAAAAAAATTTCCACTTTAAGTTAGTATCCACAAAAATATGATGTAAGAAAACATAAGCATATATTGAGTATACATATTGCTGCATAAATACACAAAGTAGACACGAAGTAGCCACATGAATGCTTGAAGACATGAAGCATACACGATCCTGTTATTTTGCAATTTTTAGGGTTAGAGCAAGGAATTACAAAATTTACTTTCTTATTGTTCTTGATCGTGAATCAACAACCACAAAATCATTAGTACACATTCATATATAAATTTCAAAGAAAGGTGTGTCATGATGAATTTGGTTCAAGCTAAATCCGTGCTAAGCCCAAGAGCAGGACTTTGACCCTCTTGGCCTCGGTGGCAAGTGTTAGGCATCCACACGAGGTCGTATATTAAGCAGGATGCTTGTTTTCTTCCATATTTATGCTTTATCTTGATCTAAGCTCAAGGGTGGGACTTTATCCCCTTTGGCCTTGATGACAGATGTTAAGCATTCATCAAGGTAGTCTACTTAGATAATCAATATATCCTTCTAGGTTTTGTAGGAAGAACTATAATAGGGTGCCTTGTGTTAGTAAACAGATTTGTCCTCTCCAAAAAACACCTTTACAATTGACTCTTGAATACCCAAAAGACAAACTCACTTTGAAACTAACAATAGAGTCACTTGCAATTATCTTGTCAAGTGCTCTCTGAATTTTGAAATGAAGGTACAGCTCCCTCCTTTTGATTTACAATAAATGATTTTCTGGTTATGTCTTTAACCTAGAAGGCAATGAAGGAATACTAACATCCATTCATCAACATGACTGAATATTAAAATAAGAAAAAGATGGACAATTTTAACTTCCTCCCTCAGAACCTTTAAACTCCAAAATACGTTTCCAATATGCAACAAAGGAAAGCTAAACTTTCACATGCAATTAATATCCACAAGAACATGAATCACAGTAGAGTAAACAATAGTATCTACTCCAGAAAGTTTAACATAACATATAAAACTGTAGAATTTTATATACTTTGCCACAACTTCAGAAAATATATGCAAAGTTTTAAAGCATAGAATACTTAGGCAAAAGTAGTTCTGACTTAGTATTCTATGGAGAGATGAACTTTTTTGATACAAGATTGAAAAAAACTAAATTGTCTTCCTCTTCCTTCAGAAGTGCAGACTCCTTCAAAATGGGAGGAACCCCTTTACAATAGAATTTCCTATTTTTAAAGAAATCCTACCCAAGTGGTTTCTCAACTACCCTAACTCCCTTTCTTTTAAAATCCATTTTCCAATCCCGTACAACTTTTCCATAAAACCCCCTATTACATTAATAATTAATTCTTTCAAGAATTAATCATTTTTAAAATCTCTTTCCAATTTACCCTACCAATACTAATTACAATAATAATAATTAATTCTTTTAAAAAAGAATTAATTATTTTAAATCATTCTTTTCCAAATATAATTCTTCTACTTTCACCCTCATATTATAATTAATTCGTTATAGAATTAATCATATGAGAAATTAGAGTAATGGTTTAATAATTAATGACTTTGCATTTAACTTGAACATATTTAATTCATTAAAGAATTAAATAATATAAATGCAAAATAATTTGTAAATTTTAAAAGTTTCTAATTTCTCATGTTGTTGAGTTAAGAGGGGAAATATTTAGGATTCCAAAACCCTAGCTAACATTGGCTCTTTCTGGGGGCTACATTCTGTGCCGGGATGCAGAGAACTCCAGAATCTCTGTTTGCTATTGTCCAGTGCTTAATTCCTTGGGCTGTAGAGTCATTTATAATTGTATTCTCATATCTACAAATTGTAGGCTCTTTCCTTGCAGTACTCTATAACCTCCTCTTGTGCTTTCTCCAGTGAAGTAGGGTTCTGACTCATTCACATTTTCTTTTTCATCTAGTTTCTCCCCTCAGGCTCAAGTACATCACCAACCATGACAAGTGGAAAAGATTTTAAGCCATTTTTCCCATTCAAGCCCAATCTCAATATTATCCTTCAATGAACTCTGGAATATTATCAACTGTTCCATTTGAATGACCATATGAATCCAACATATAAAGGAAATTTTCTGTATATGAAAGACTATTAGAAGGAAAAACTGGTTGTCTTCCATTTCTTCTCAAGTTTGTAGCTGCTACTATAGTTGGCACCTTCCCCAACACATGGGTAATCTGCTTGTTCCTAACAGACTTTGAGTTGTAAAGATTTTTGACCCCATTAGATGAGCATCATGAGGCATCGTTTGTATGATATCCATAAGTCCATCAGGTAGCGTTGAGTGTTGAGAAATAAAAAATTCCCAATCTGTTAGTTGAGTTGCAGATGGTAGGTTTCCATACATTAAAAGGTAAGCCACCTCAGGAAATGTGTTCTTCTCAGCTAACTTTTCAATTGGATAACCTCTATATTGTAATATACCTTCATCTCCATCTATGTATGAAATAGATGAACAAACAGGAGCAGTAATAAAATAGCCTGAGTCATATAGCTTCAGTCCCATGTCATCTCCATCTTCAATGTAAGTTGAAACATTCTCATCAAGGGCAGTTTTATTAATAAAACCATCTTCAGCATCAGTTGCAACTCTATGCCCACGTGTTGAATTATTATGTCCATTTACAATAGTTGCCTTCGGTTTAGAAGTCTTCTCTTTTTACAAATCCACTTAATAGGGACTGGAGTAAGAAGAGAATTAGTACAATTATTATTTGCTGGTTCGATCTGTATCTTAAGATCCTGGTGCATGCTAATGCCTAGTGAGATGGCATTATTAAGAGCAACTGATCCATTTGGTGGATATTGCAACAGACTGAGCAAAGCTTGATGATATGTCTGCAGTGCCATTGATGGTCTAGCCATCTGACGATCACAAGAAACCATTCCAGCCTTAATAAACATGTTTACAAATGTTGCCTGACATAGACCAAGAACACTCACAAAGAGCAAATTTTGAACCAGGATTCCAAACAACGTATGTCCTTGACCGATCACTTTGGCTAAGAACCTTTGCAGAGTGATCCTTCTAATTAAAAATAACATCACTGTCTGCAATTAAGAGTGCCTTGCGCCATGATGTGGAAGCAAAATTTTCATCTCTGGTATATCCACATAGATCATTTTCTACTGAAAATTGATCAACCCAACAGTAAGCATGCACCTCATTAGTCAGTTTGTGTACCGACCAACCATGCTCGTTGATATGTGCTCACGTCTGGCAAAATTAACATCCTAGATTTTAGTAGAGAATGATATGCTTCAATCGCTGCACAAGTCTCCTGACTTGCAACAGGTGGAGTCCTCATTGCAGTAACCCACATCTCTATTCTTTGCATCCACATTGCTTTGAAGTACTCCACAAAGGCACTATGGTCTACAAAATCTTCCATAGCATTGATAACATTTGACCCACTCCATGTATTATACATGATGTGCCTAAGGTGCTTCAACATCTCTCGTTGTATCTCAGGTTTGGAACACTTCTTTATAATATTTCTATGCCATGCATAAGTACACGTCAAAGGCACAAGAGAATTGTGCACTGAAACACATCCCTGATTACAGAAATTTGTGTTGATGCGTCATCAATAATGAAGCCATTCAATCCCCATGTAGAATCCTTTGCACGAACTCTATTGTGAAGTGTCCCCATCCATTTGTAAACATCGTGACTTTGTAATCTTCCAACAATGATCCATGCAATAGGAATTGCAATTTGGTTTGAATCAAAGGCAAGAAGTGTATGAATTGGTTACTTAAATTTCTGGGTTCCATAACTGGAATCCACAGCTATAAGACTGTTTTTTTTTTAAATGTAGCATTTGCTGCAATTGCCACTCTGTTTGAACTCCAAGGATGAAAGCATCAATATGAAAGGATTCCTGGTAGTAAAAACCTGATTTTGATGATTTTCAAACCACAATTTAATGCTCAATGCATCATCTGAGTCCAACTCATGTGTAGATCATCTAATGTTCATATCCATTGTGCGTACAAAATGACGAGAGAGGAAAGCATCACGATTGCTAGGGCCACCTTGCTTCTCTACAACATTTTTGTGATTTTGAACTATACTCTCCACAGATATTCCAGCATATAGCATTGGCGTTATCTGTTGCCAAAGTTCTTCTGAGATGTAAGCAGCATATATTGCGAGTGTTCCAATGGGCTTAGTATCAAGTGGTCCATGGCAAGGAGAACCAGACTTATCAACATGCTTCTGTTGGTTGTATATAATTAGAGCAAAAGATGGTTGAGCATACAAATGTTTCACAATAAAATGGCACATACAACCTCTCTTTGTAAGTGGTCGCCCAGCGCTACTTTTCTTCTTTGATGGTTTAATACACTTTCTAGTAGGCCTTGATGTTCCTCCTTTCCTGTGATCATTAGGGCCATAGCAACACCAATACCTGTAAAACATCTTGATCATATACTACAAACATACTACACACATATATACCACTGCATACCACTGCCAACATATATACCACTGCCAACATATTACTGTTGAGTAATTAAAATTTGAAAATCCATCATCTGTTACTTCCCCAAAACACCATCCGCGGGCATCATGATTTTGGGCTTGTATAGCTGCATATTTTTTGCAACCAGTTGTGATGATAGTGCAGGAGATTCATTTTTTCCGTCCCTATCATTTTAAATAGGTTGCTAACCCTAGAATTTTTCGGGTCCAACAAAACTCATTCATGTGTTACTGCATTGATCATAATAACTCTGCATACAGATGCCTCAATATCTATTAAACCCATTCATAATCTGTGGAATGAAGATTATTTGAATGCTTCGAAGTCTCCAAACAATAGATATATTCCTTTTTCCAAAGATATTCTTTTTTTAAACTATAGTCTGGCACTAAATATTTACCCACACATTTAGCCTTCGAAGTATCGCTAAATGAAGCCCTTGAATGTTAATATTACTGTCCACATATTCCATTGATGACAAAGATAAATATTATTCCATTATGCCAACTCATCATCATTTAGTTTTCAATGAACCCTAATTTTTGAAGTGAAATGTCTAGAGCCCATGTAGTTTTAAAAATATATATATTCACTCCATTAATGCAAAAAGCCATTGGGTGACTTTAGGGCATTGTTATATTTCAATGCATGGCTCCAATAACTTTGGACAGCGAGGTTGGGTAAATCCAAGATGTTGTCAATTAATGGTAGGGCCTTTATTTCTTGGGGTTTTTCAGAATATGGATTGACTCAAGGGGAAAGGGAGGATTCAAATAGGATGCAACTTTTGAAGGGAAACAACAACAAAACAGGAAACAAACTCAAGCCAAAATTGCAAAAAGAGGGCGGTTATTTACAATGGAGGGGGGAAAACCCTAAAAACTAAATGTGACCATTTATAGGTTGGAGAAAATATGAGCCTTTCCGAATCAATTCTTGGAAAGATGAATGCATATTTGGTTGAAGGGAAAGCAACATGACCAAATTAAGGCTCATCTCATCTACGAAAGATATACACATGGGAGGAAAAATAAATAAAGAATTACAATCTCCTTCATTTTTCAAATAAGTATCTTTCGCGAAGGTAGATGAAATGCCAATAAAGGTTTCCATATCTTGAATTTCTTGAACTTTTGATTGCTCATGAGATGTTTCCATTGAAAATTGCTGCATTGATTCCTCCAAAGAAAGATAGTGTAAAAGATTTGCAGGAGGCTGAAAAATATGTGAATCTTTTTCTTCCTCTTGATTCTCCCCTGAGTTCTCTTCAAGAGCTTTTTCTTGTTCATGCATCATTTCACCAATTTCTTTTTCTTCACACGTCTCCTGTACTTTTTCTGGCTCTTTCACAAGAAATCTTCTTTGGATGAGGATAGCACCATAAAAAGATTTTAAAAATGCTACTCGCTTTGCCACGCCCTTTGTAATTTCTTGGATTGGATTTTCTCTGAATGGAGGAATAAAAATAAACACATTGACATCATCTTCATTTCTTGCAGGAATCCAAACCTTCAAGATTTCCGGATATCTTTGAAATACCTTCTGGTATTCATCTTCAATAGAGTCGCCAACCTCCATCCTAGGGGAGGTAACCTTCAGATTTCCAAGAAAAGAAAAGCACTGGAACTTGCTTTCTTCCCTAGTAGAGTCGCCAAAAACTGTTAGTAAACAAATTTGTCCTCTCCAAAAAACACCTTTACAATTGACTCTTGAATACCCAAAAGACAAACAAATTCAAAAACTAACAATAGTCACTTGCAATTATCTTGTCAAGTGCTCTCTGAATTTTGAAATGAAGGTACAACTCCCTCCTTTTGATTTACAATAAATGATTTTCTGGTTATGCCTTTAACCTAGAAGGCGATGAAGGAATACTAACATCCATTCATCAACATGACTGAATATTAAAATAAGAAAAAGATGGACAATTTTAACTTCCTCCCTCAGAACCTTTAAACTCCAAAATACATTTCCAATATGCAACAAAGGAAAGCTAAATTTTCACATGCAATTAATATCCACAAGAACATGAATCACAGTAGAGTAAACAATAGTATCTACTCCAGAAGGTTTAACATAACATATAAAACTGTAGAATTTTATATGCTTTGCCACAACTTTAGAAAATATATTCAAAGTTTTAAAGCATAGAATACTTGGGCAAAAATAGTTCTGACTTAGTATTCTATGGAGAGATGAACTTTTTTGATACAAGATTGAAAAAAACTAAATTGTCTTCCTCTTCCTTCAGAAGTGCAGACTCCTTCAAAATGGGAGGAACCCCTTTACAATAGAATTTCCTATTTTTAAAGAAATCCTACCCAAGTGGTTTCTCAACTACCCTAACTCCCTTTCTTTTAAAATCCATTTTCCAATCCCGTACAACTTTTCCATAAAACCCCCTATTACATTGATAATTAATTCTTTCAAGAATTAATCATTTTTAAAATCTCTTTCCAATTTACCCTACCAATACTAATTACAATAATAATAATTAATTCCTTTAAAAAAGAATTAATTATTTTAAATCATTCTTTTCCAAATATAACTCTTCTACTTTCACCCTCATATTATAATTAATTCGTTATAGAATTAATCATATGAGAAATTAGAGTAATGGTTTAATAATTAATAACTTTGCATTTAACTTGAATATATTTAATTCATTAAAGAATTAAATAATATAAATGCAAAATAATTTGTAAATTTTAAAGGTTTCTAATTTCTCATGTTGAGTTAAGAGGCGAAATATTTAGGGTTCCAAAACCCTAGCTAACACCTTGTTACCCAACCCTAGGCCCAAGGGCAGATCCTATAACCCCCTCAGGCCCATATCATATAGAGTGGTGTACCTAGTGGGCCTCACCATTCCCCTTTATTGTAATTACCTCACTTTGGTCATTACTCCCGAGACAGTGCCTTTTTATTATTTAACTTAAGCTCATTCCACTGCAGGTGTTACCTAGTGCCCTTGTATGATGTAGCTCATGCCCATTCCATTATAGGCCTTACCTTTGCCCTCGTATAATGTAGCTCATGCCTATTCCACCTTAGGCCTTACCTCATGCCCTTGTATGATGTAGCTTATGCCCATTCCACCGTAGACCTCACCTAGCTCCCTTGTATGATGTAGGTCATGCCCATTCCACCGCAAGCCTTACCTTATCTTGTTTTTAATAAAATATATAATGTTCTATCTACATATCAAACCTTCCCCTTTCTTTGTATTTAATCCACTTGGGATCTTCCTCTAGACGTCTAATCTCGAAAAAACAAATCAATCTTAAGATGAAAATCTTAATGCACTTAAATAATATATATTTTATTTTTAAAAATAGATAAATTCATAAAATTCATCTTAAAATTCTGAAATAAGTGAGAAGATAGACTTATCTTAATGTCCACAATATTTTTTGATATTATGTAATTGTTTCCTTTTATTTTTCCTCCAAGTCTAGAACGCTTTATTGGAATGACTAGCATCATCTTTCCCAAACCATAACATTAGAGTTATTTGTAGTGATTACTAATAATTGATAAGTAGGAGATAATTTCCATAGCAAATCAAATTGTGATATTGCTATCAGGATTTAATTGTGTGATTTTTGAGTCAAACTCATTGACCCATGTTTCATGAGTAGTGATTCAACATGAATCCATCTCTCATGAGAATAAATGGAACACTTAGCACTCATTGGATCTAGGTGATGCTCATAGGGGTGAAGCACCGAGACTTCTTGGGAGGTCACCCAGCCTAGTACTACTCCAACCTGAGCATGCTTAACTATAGAATTTCCTCCATGGTTAAACCCAAAGCTTGCAACCCCATTTGCAAAACCTTCACCAAGTGTTGTGCCTTATGAACCATTCATTAGAAAGCCCCTTAAGCTCATCAATTGATAAGTAGGAGATAATTTCCACAGCAAGTCAAATTGTGATATTGCTATCAGGATTTGACTGTGTGATTTTTGAGTCAAACTCATTGACCCATGTTTCATGAGTAGTGATTCAACATGAATCCATCTCTCATGAGAATAAATGGAACACTTAGCACTCATTGGATCTAGGTGATGCTCATAGGGGTGAAGCACTAGGACTTCCCGGGAGGTCACCCATCCCAATACTACTCCAGCTTGAGCGCGCTTAACTACGGAGTGAATATTTGCAAATAATCTCCAATGAATCTTTTCACATGAACACCATAATGTTCCCGATTTGTACTATGATTTTCCCCTGTCTATTTCATATAAAAATCTTTGAATATCATGACTGATTCTTCGATTGTATACTCCTCCAGTTTCCATTTCTCTTGTTTCTAATCTTTACCAAATATTTATTGTTATCACTAATCACTTTGCTAGCCATTGCTTTCATCTCAAATGTGTCACAAATTATCAAATAAGTTTATTCCAATACTTCTCGAACATTAATATTCTCTATGTTTTATGGATAATCTCCAAATAATTTCATTTACATCCCTCTCAAAATCCATCTTTAATTGATACCTTGATTCAAAGTCTAAGTGCTTGTATAATAAAATTTTTGTAGTGCATAGTTCATAATATTGAAGTGTTCTTCCTTGATCAAAAGATTCCTAATGATCCTTCTCCATTGACTCTCATGATTTGGACCAAACTTTTGATTTTCTCTATCCAGTTCATTTGTTCAATGCGCGAGTATCAATTCCTTTATTCCCATCCAACTAGCATTACTTTGGATTCAACAATTCCTTTTGATAGGGTCACACCACGACAAGGAGCTCCTAGAAACTAGTGTCGAGCTTCATACCACAGCAAGCATCTCATAAATCTTCTATCAGTACCAACCGACCACGATGGAGATATTTATAGTTGATCCATGACGCAGTGACAGGTGCATCCATAATACTATATATATATATATGAAGATTTTGATCTTTTAACCAGACACTAGTCGTCATAGACTCTACTTCCTTCCCAAACAACAAGTATCGTAAATAGACATGCATTTCACTTTTAAAAAAAGTCATGTCTCATACAAATAGTTTGAGTATGATTGTAATTGATAGAAACCCTCTTGTAGGGTATATTTTTGTGCTCGATGTTTACTTGATGGTACTGTTTGGCATAAGCACACTATTATAAACTCATATAAGAATCATACTTTAGATACTGCGTCTGCTCCCTTTATCAATCACAATGATTGAATTTTCGTTTATTATAAATAAATCAAAACAAAGTCTTTAGTTTATATGTATCTTGTTAATACAATCTAAGAGTCTCCAATTTAATATCACAGGGGCCTTAACCAATTTGATTATATAAGTTATCTTTGGATCCACCAGTAACACGAAAAGCAATTTGCAGAATGATTAATTTCTATCTTAGTATTGTCCAGCTGTACTTCTGGTATGCAATTTGTCTTTGGTGTTATACGGTGGGTGATTCCCTCTGCTTATTATATTCCTACATATATCACCGCTGGTATAAAATTTTAAAGTGATGAGTAAGCAACAAGGATTTTGATTGGAGTCTTTTGTTTTACAATAATGTTTTGTTAATGGAGGTCATATTGTATATTGATTCCTGATGTATTTTCTACTGTTAATTACGCCCTTTAGTCCTTAAAATCTGTAGGAGTTTGTTGTCTATCTTGTTTTTTTCCTTCTTTAATCCTTTAGGCTGGCAGGAACATGCTCTGATACCACTTGTAATGTCCCTTTCTAGGACCATACTTCATTTTCTTTATGATTCATATAAGAACCATAATTCCATATCTGATATCCATCTTTCATTCTCCTATTTATAGATGTCATTGCTAGTGAATAGTTGCACACCTTTAGCTAATAATTAATCTAGTTATTATAGTTAAGATTTAAATATATTTTATAATATATCATATCTAATATCAATAATATTATATAACTTTTAAATACATTATTACTTATCTTATATTTCTAAATTTTTATTATATTCTTGAGTCTATTAGATAATATACCTATTATATTAACAATGTAAGTAGATAATGTCAAATTATTATATTAGTAAATAATAATATGTTTAGATAAAAATATATCCGGCAGTATATATTAAAGATATTTTATATTATTTATCTATCTATTATAATTAATATTTGTATTTTAAAATAGATGATAATAATTATATTATCTCAATAATCTAATATTGATAATTAATTCTTATTTCCTATTAAAACCTATTTTGATATTGGGTACATCACATCTTTTGGCTTCTTTGACTCTTGTTTGATATCGCTGCCACATAGTGAACTTCTCTTTTTGCTCTAGCATCCATTGTTTGGTCCTCATGGTTCTTTGCATGATAAGCAATATGTTGTTCTTCTAAGTTCATTTCTGTTATCTTCTTTCTTTCCTGTACTAGAATGATTCTTTTTCTATGGAACGGAAGATGTCTCATAATGGAAACAAGATTTTAGAAATGCAATCCTTTTTCCCTTTTTCAGTATCCTGAGGCCTTGGTTCTGTTTTTTCCCCAAACTTCCTCATTTGTCATGTCAGGTCTTGACTGTGAATGAGGTCAATGGTTGATATGATATTCTGTTAATCATGAGTGGCCTTACGTTTGTTTCACTTGGATTGATTTCAAAATATAGTATATGGGAGCTATTGGAAGATATTGCAATAGGGTACCTTTTAGTATTTTTACTGAATGTGCAGAAAGCAAAGGGGAAAGAGTTTAGAAATTCTAATCTACTCCTAAGAGTAATGACTTTGATCGACAAATTCTTGAATAACCGAGTTCACTTCGCCGATTTAAACTACAACTAAGCGAGATTCAGTGCAATCTTCAAGGGACTATGCAATTGATTTCATACCACCATGAACACCATTAGAACAAACAGGGTATGTGAATGATAGAAGTTAAGCATACATAGAGATGGGATTCAGGTTAACTTTGCATGACAACTTACAATCAGTAAAACGTCAAAAGTATGAATTAGGGAATTCATCAAAACACCATTGCATTCTCATCTGAAATCACAATACCTTAGGTAACAATCTAATCTAAATGAGGGAATAATGAAACCAAGCAAAAACCAAAATATATCAAGCAATCACCATGAAACCAAAAATGAAAATTCTATTACATTGGTAGCTCTTAGCAACAATCTCGAAATTCCACTGCTTCCAAATGACAAATGAGGCCTTTATATAGGTCCACGGCTACAACGAGCAGCTCAGATTGAAACAATAACTGACGGCCCAAATTATATCACCTCGGCCCTATTAGGATCAGGGCAAGGAAAATAGAATCTTCATTAATGCAAGGGTCCACATTGAACATTCAAAAGGATACCACCATAGAGTGGGTAAGACATGCCCAGTACACATGTCCATCCAGCAGCATAGTGACATGAAATGAATGCCTGCCATGAATTTGTAGAACACAATTATACTACTATGGGGGGGCAGGGGGTTGTTGTGAAGGGTGAATTACGAGTATATAATAACCTTTTCAACCAATTAAAATTTGATGATTAGGCTACTGTCACGAGCATTTCATTTTAAGATCAGCATCAAATGTAAAAGTACACAAGAGACAACACACAAGAAGTAATGTGGAAACCCAATGTGGGAAAAACCTCCAATACAAAGGCTGCTAGGAACTACATAAACCAGTCTCACACCTTTTCTGTCCAATTACAGTTTTAGGGCTTAAACCCAAGCAATCTCCAAATCCCGTTTAGAGCTACATCTCTTTCAATACATGAGCATCCACTCTACAATATGCAGGGCTCCAACCTTTACAACTCATCAATTTGTTAATTTTCTGTTACACTGAAATGGTTATCAAATTCAGCACAGACATTTCTGTATATCAGATATTAACAAGAATTGAATTATCTGTATATGAGCATCTTTATACAATGAAAAACAATTCTGTAGAATCTTGTACTAATATAAGAATCAAAAGAACACTTTTAGTGTTTACAGAGATATGTATAAATATTAGCTGTCCTTGTAAAACAGATATTCTAAGGTTGCTAATTAGAAATATGCATGTGAGAATATATAATGAACTATCACAGCTTGCTTTTCACTGTCTTCTTGTTCACTGTATGTTTCCTTAGTCAAACAATAAAACTCATAGTATCTTTGTAGTTTCAGAATGCAGGGAACATAGCTGTAGATAAGAATGTAAAACTGAAGTACCAAGTAAAGTTTAGATACCTGAAGAATATTAGATCTATGGTCTTGTCTTATAATAACTTGCAGAAGATAATCAAACCAACTTCCCAGCACATCATCTGACATGAAAAATCTCAGTGGACTGCTACAATTTCTTTCACATTCTCTTTTTATTTTCCTGTCAGCACCATCTTCCCTTTGTTTAATTCATATAATTACAGACTGATGTTTTTCCTTGTTGCAAAATATATTTATCTCTTATACACACCTCCTTCGGATGGTGAGGTTATGGAAATATATAACTCCTGCACAGAAGGAAGTTTTGAAACAGGTTAAACCATTTGGAGGCTACTTAAAACTCGTCTTAACTTATTTCTCATCAATTTGTCCTGAGAGGGCGTTCAATGTTTTCCAATAATAAGCTATGAGATTTATCACATAGGCACATTATTAATAAGAAAGCTGTCAGGCATATCAAATTCAAATGAATACGCATAATTCCTTTAAACAATTGGCGGTTCACACTGATGGTTGAATCTGGTGACACCTGTCTGTAATGGCCCTCCTCAAATCTGCTCTCAAAAAATGCTGATGAAAGCTCAAGGAATTTCATCAAACAATTCACATGCAAGGGACGTATGACTAATATAGTATTTCAGCTGGCTTTAAATGACTCTTTTCAATTTGCATCAATGAGAATCTTGTGCTAGAAGACTCCAAATGGATTACACAATGGCCTAACATGAGCGTGCTACTAATTTTGACAATATTCAGTGCATGTATATGCTCTAAGCATGAGAAATGAACACCTACAGCCAACTGGCATTTTTACAAACAGTTGGTATGCAAACTAACTAGCTGATAAAGAATGATATTAAATTGCTTAAATGACACCAGCAACTATTATCTTCTTAATTGGCAATGAAATTTCTAATACAATGCTCATGAAATATGGCCAAGACTTTTGGCATTTACATGGATTACAAAATGATAATGTTGGTATAATGCACACTTACAGCTGAAAATTATAATACCTAAAAAACCAATACTAATAAAGGGACTTGGTTGTAGACGGCTGTAAAATAATTTTTTTCAATGCTACCCCTTCTGCTTTGCTTTTCCGATTTGCTATTTCGAATTGCTTTTTCGGATCTGCTTTTTGAACTGCTTTTTCGGTTCTGCCTTTTCGGACTGCTTTTTCGTATCTGCTTTTTCAAATTGCTACCATGTTGAAGCTCAAGACCATATCTTTCAATTGCGTCAAGATTTCTAACTTGAAGGGATTTTGTCCTTCAAACTATTGAGACATAATCTCCAGAAATTTTTTCAATTTTTTTGATATTTCCAAGCATGCTAAAATAGAAGCTCTTCCATTTCTTTTATAGTGTTCTCACAAGAGCTCCATCTTTCGTTTTCTCAATGTGGGATAAAAGATAACTCCTTTTATGTAACTTATGTCTCCAATGTGTTATAAAATAAAGGGCACTCTTTTAATTTAAATATTTCCCACAAACTATAGTCTATGCATTAATAAAGTTAAATATTTAAATTTAACTTTATAAAATAGCTTTATCAATGCATAACAAATCTTATCAAGGATAAACAAGTCTTCTTGTCGATTTTAAACAATTACCATTGACATACCGCTGCCACTGGATGTCCGACCATATCCAAGATGACTTATTATAAATAGTAAGTATGCCCAAAGTTGCCTCAAAACCCCTCAAAAGACCTACAACTGAAACTATCTAGGCCAAATGGCCTCTAAGCCCCTTTAATGTCCTGGTTAGCCTACGGGACCGTGGGGAAATAGGCTAACGACAACATCATGCTATGAATGCTAAAAAGAAGGAAGTTTTGAAACAGGTTAAACCATTTGGAGGCTACTTAAACTCATCTTAACTTATTTCTCATCAATTTGTCCTGAGAGGGCATTCAATGTTTTCCAATTATAAGCTATGAGATTTATCACATAGGCACATTATTAATAAGAAAGCTGTCAGGCATATCAAATTCAAATAAATACGCATAATTCCTTCAAACAATTGCTGGTTTGCACTGATGGTTGAATCTGGTGACACCTGTCTTAATTAACTGAGCCCAATAACTATATTCAAAAACTCACCAATTGTCATTCAGAATGAACAGAAATGTGCTATTTGTTCCCACATCGGGTTAAAGAGAATTCTATACCAATCACGAACTCAAATAAGTGTTTATTGATCTCTATATCTATCTATAGGTTTGTAGAGTTCCCTGTCACTGTTCTGAAAATTATATAGGAAATCACTTGCTGTTTCATTACTGACATGCCATGATAATGGGACCAATAAAGAAAACATAAACGCTGCTCAACCAATCATATACTTTCGATACCTCTTGAAGGACGATAAATACAAATATGTTTCTGGCATTAGCGTATACATATTTTACAAATGCAATTTGGACCAGACAGGATGCTTAATCATTTCCTGCAACTTACACACACTTTGCATTTAAATAACAGATTCAATGATAATCACTAGCAGATGCCTTCTTTGATGTCTGTGTTCAAACTACCCAAAATTTGGTAGGTCATATATATATATAAAACTATTTGTATATTTTGAAACAATAGCTTTAACTTCTCCATGCTTCAACTTAAAACAATACTTAGATCTTGACATATATATACTATTTATATATTTTGAAACAATAGCTTTAACTTGTCCATTCTCTAACTTAAAACAATACTTGGATCTTGACATCAATGATACTTTCCAATAGAATTAAAAGCATCGCCTGCCCGGAATAGCCTATAATTGTCTGTGTCGTTAGATTGCTTGGAATTTCTTTATATAATTAACTTTTTGCCCTGTTCAAAAAGCAGGCACCAGGGGAAAAAGAACGGGGTAAGAAAACCCCCAGTGCAGCTTGGGACATAAGCATTTTTAACTACATTAAAAACAATTGTCCCATATTTAAATGGGGTCTTCGAGAAGGTATACCTTCCCTTACATATATAGTTTTTAATTACAACTTCTGTCATTGCTTTCAATGACCATCTAATTATATTAAATAATTATATTAAATACATGCATGACTGGTTTAAATTGAGCCTTTGAGAGGGCATACCTTCTCTTACATATCTAATTTCAATACATCTTTCTCTCTTTAATAGTCTTATAAACTTTCCTCTTGTCAGTGTTTCTTTTTGTCCTCCGGCAAATCTCAACCTATTACTAAGATCTTTGTTAGGCATCTATTTAAATATAATAAGTGTACTAAACTTATTATGAACCTATACAGTATATAAAACCAATTCTGTATGATAACTAATGACTTCTGGAAATGATTCATATCCTTATATTTAAATTTATTTCATTTATTGATACAATTAGCAGAAAGAGAACTAAAGATTTTAAAGAAATAATCATATATAGGATACAGATATAGCCAATTCAAATCAGAGATTTATGTCTGATCTTACCATATTCTTTCCTTTGAGATATAGTGGCCCTAAAATCTCAACTTAAATGTGAGGGTGATTATCAAGGCTACGATAGCCGAAAAGAAAGAACCGAATTCAAGTCATAACCTGTTGAAGCTATTAATTTTAAAATTGTTAATTCTGTGAGCAACTCTGATAATATAATGATCTGCTTTTTCAGATCGAATAGATCTGGTAATGCATTTAATGAATTAGCCTTTAGAAGACATTTACTTTATCTTCCAGATCAGCGTTCCATTTGGGAACATTTTCCTAATGTCTTAATTGCTTACATATAGTTAGTTTAACTAATTATTAGACATCTCTCAAGGATGCTGATTTGGATAAATTAAATATGTTTTAGAAAGAGCTGACCTAGAAAGGGTCATGTCCTTTCTAAGGACATGCCCCTGGGGTTTACTATAAAGGAGAGGCAAGTATGTGGATAGAAGACACACATTAAACACAAACAAGTCTGCTCTTCTAGCATTACTACTTTGAGTGATTTTATATCAAGATTAAAATCGATTTCCAGAATTATATACCATTCTCCAAGAACAATTAATATTCCATCCAGAATATCTAAGGACCATTCCCAGCAAGGTTGAAGGTAATATATCAGTATTTTACATTAGAATTTGCAGAAAACTTACATGGTATCAGAGCTCTGGCAGTCAAACCTTGGCTCTGCAAATTGATAATCAGATTTAAAACATATCTAGCAAACATCCTTCTACCTTCAATGGCCAATGCAATCAGACCCGAAGATAGGTTTGATGGAAAAGAACACTTCGTTGAATGTAAATTCAGAATAATGATGACTCTTGAAGATAATGATGTAATACAGTTTGTTGATAAGGAATCCAAGCAACGTGATGCTGATACTCATAAAACTATCTGATTAAAAGAAATAGAAAAGCCATGAAAATCATATTAGATGGAGTTAAAAATGTAATAGCACCTATGCTAATGAAACATCAGACAACATTTAATATGATGAGTGCATTATTAAATGCATATGAGGTTAACAATGCAACTAGAACCCTTGCACTAAAAAGACAACTAAATCATATAAAAATAAGGAAAGGAGAATCTATGAATTCATACTTCCTAAGGGTGGCTAGTCTAAGAGATGAACTTGCAAGTATAGGGACTATAATTGAAGAGAAATAGCTGTCACTTATGGCTATAGATGGGTTATCAGATTCATGAGAAACATTCTTACAAGGAGTAAGTGCTAGAGACAAGCTCCTAGACTTCAATAGACTTAAAGTAGATTGCCCTCAAGAAGAATCTAAGCAACTTAAGGAAGGACTAGAATTGAAAACTGGAGATGAAGAACTTCATGTTCTCAATACAAATTCTTACAAAGGAAAGAAGAAACACTGTAAGAAGAAGGCCCCTCAAGGCAATAATAAATCCAAGAGGGACATATCTAAAGTCAAATGCTTCAAATGTGAGAAACTGAGACATTATAAGTCAGATTGCCCTTAGAATATGAAACAAGTAGTGAATTTCACAGAGGTAACTAAGACAAAAGAGACTATGATCCTGAAAATTATGTACTGTGTTCAGCGCTATCAAATGAAATATCAAGCAAAGCATGGGTAAGTGATATTGGATCATCTCGACACCTTACAGGATACGAAGAAGTACTAGACTCAATATCAGAAGAAGTTACCATAGGTGATGATTCCACTCATTCTGTCAGAGGAATAGGGCGCTGCACCTTGAAACTGAAGTCGAGTATTTCTCTTGTTGTTGGTAAAATCTATATTGTAGCCGACGGGTAGAATAGTATTCGAATGGTGCGTAATGGTTGAGTCACCCCTTCGGGAAGGTATATGTACACCGTCCGAAAGGGACTTGGTAATCATTATTTTAATAATCAGAATTGTAATCAATCATATCGAATATTGTAGTATCTTCTGCATACATGCGAATAATAAAAGGAATACTTCTGTGTTGCATGTTCTTGTCTACTGTCTGAATGCATTAATAAACCGTTTACCCTGTACGGTAAACATTTGGTGCCGTTGCCTATAAGGACCAGGTGCTATGAATTTCGAATACATTGAATAAAGATAGAAATAAGAATCCAGAAGATGATAGCATACATGTGGCATGGGAAACATTAAACCGCACACAGCAAAGCGACTAGAGGCACAAACTCCAACAACTCGCTGAAGGGTACGACAGTGGTGGCACAGAAGGTGACCACGGTACCATGGGAGCACTGACAAACGGAGTGTAGTCACCAAGTCAATCAAGGGAGATGTTTATAGAAGAAGTTTGAGAAAGGCGAAGGGTGATTGAAGGAACAAAAGAAGAATTGGCAAACTGGTATACGCCAAGGGGGAATCCGGACGGAAGGGAAAGGACTAGCGCGGCTCGGAGTGTCGAAGGAACTCGAGCGTGGGGTGAATTCTTGGTCCCTGATACACCTAACAAGCAAATATAGTTTGATCGAAACAACCAAGTCCTTGAGGAAGCCTTCACACCACTTGAGAACGTAGGTATCTGTAACGCGAATGTTCAGAGCGGTACGGGAGTACAGAACAACATGGGTACAAACAACAACACACAACAAAAGAAAGAAAGGGTACCGATGGCCGATTCAAATGAAAAATTACTGAAGTTTAATGGTGACGGCATAACAAATCTAATCAGACATTGCAAGATGTGCGAAACCATATGGATAGCAAATGGCGTGACGGACGAGGACGATTGGGTCAGACAGTTCTCAGTAACCCTATAGGGTGTGGCAATTGATTGGTTTTTGGACGCCGACCTCAGAAACTGACTACGTGGGCAGACATTAGAAAAGAGTTCATAGTAGAGTTTCGATTGCTACGAGATGATAATGAAATAGTAGCGGAGATATATAGTACCAAACAAGGAAAAAATGCAATAGTCCGTGTATATGCTAGAAAGCTAAAAGAATTAGTAAATAAAATGGAAAGTAAGCTAGCAGACGGGCTGAAAAAGAGATGGTTCATAGGACTACGCCTAGAGTTAAAAAAAATGAAGATTGTACTGCCATCGTCATACACTGAAGCATATAATCGAATGATGGACTTAGAAAGTGAACAAAAAGCAAAAAAGAAGAAAAGAAGATCATCTGACTTGGATGAATCCTCTTCTGAAGATAGCAATGGTGATGAAAAGGGCAATAAGAAGGTTTGAGCTCTCCAGAAGGATATGATCAGGATGATGAAAGAGTTTAAGAATATGCAGAGAAGAAATAGCCAGAACAGAGAAAACGAGCTATGGTGTACAGAATGCAAGACAGAAGGTCACACTAAAGGATCCTATTCGAAGAATCAATTTTGTGATATCTGCCAAATTGCGGGACATTCCACAAGGGAATGCCCGTTCAATATGAAAACAAGAGGGCATCAACAAGTGCTCCTAACACAGGAAGCATCCATGTCATGGGGGAACGAAAACACAAACAATGATGGTGCCACCTCAGGTGGGTATAGAAACAACAGAAGGGGACAAAACAACAACACCAACAACAACAATAATAACAATAATAACGGAGGCCGCAGTCGAATTCAATATGATGCAAATGGCCAATCGATGGTTCAATGTCGGGCATGCAACTTGTGGGGCCACTTTGCATGAAACTGTACAATGATGAACACACCGAAGTTGTTATGCAGATGGTGTGGTCTTGGAGACTATGAAGATGCCAAGTGCCCGAAATCGAAATCAAGAGTGAATTTGATTAGCATCGAATCAGGAACAGACGAAGAGGAAGTCCCGGCAATTGCACGTGAACAGGGAAAGCTGTACCCAGACCCGATGGAAGAAAAGAAGAGATTGGAAGAAGCACAGGCGAAAATTGAGAAAGGGATGCAGACGGAGAAATCAAAAATGAAGAAGGGGGATATTATGGGTACCTCAATGAGCAATTGCGCAGAACAGAACATCATAACGCGGATATTACAAATTGAAGTACTAGTAAAATTAAATGATCTGATCCTCACAATGCCCCAACTATGAACAACACTCACAAACATGGCTCCGACTACTAAACTACCAGAAGACCCTAGGAAGGAGGAGGAAAGTGGAACAAGTGCAACAGACCCAATGCTGCTAGCTCTCACATCAGGAAGGCATCCGACGGTTGTACAAATGGGTATATTGGGAACAATCCTCTCAGACACAATTGTGGATGGAGGTTCGGGGGTAAATGTCATACCAGAAGATACCTGGAAGAAGTTGGGATAGCTGACGTTGTGGCCACCCACGTTTCAATTGCTAATTGTAGACCAACATGGCATTAAGCCTCTAGGGATCCTGATGGCACAACTAGTGACTATTGGAACACAACCTTCCTGCTCGACTTTGTAGTCATCTCGCTAAAAAGAAGGGGATGTGATACCATTCTTGGATGAGGATGGCTTGTACAAGCGAAGGTTAAACATGATTGGAAGAAGAATACACTATCAATGAAGAGTAAAGGACGAAGATTCATTATTGATTTACACACACAAATAGTGGGAGAAGAAGCCAGATGGTCCGTTTTAGAAGGAGAGGACGGAGGTAAGAAGCAAATGGAATCGGATGAGGAAGGAGTCCTATGGTTGGAAGGTGGATCGAAGGATGACAGTTTGGATTTGGTAAATGGCCTATTTCATTGGCAAATGGAGGATATGAACTATTCCAAAGCTGCAACATACTAACGATGGAGGAAGAACGCAACGGGGATGGATTTCCAAACGAATTTAGGGAAATAAAAGAAGGGAACACACAACAGGATGAAACACCTGCACATATATTCAATAAGGAAAAGCCAATAAAATATGAAGAGGCCACAGTCCAAACCATGAATCTGGGAGATGATACGAACCAAAGAACATACTGGTGAGAGATAGCTGGAATCTAGTATTAAAAACAATTGCATTTAAAATAGTATGGTCTTTTAGGAGAGCAAAGCAAGTACATTGTACGGACAAGCGTCAAAAGGAATTCTAGCCGTATGGGCACGTGTGGAGGAGAGTAGAAAGGAGTATGTTAGCCATAAAATAGGGCCGTACGGCCTATTAGGAGCGTAAGCAAGAAAGGAAGGTAGTAAAGGAAAACAAAGCACTGTACGACCTTGGAATGACGTCGTATGACCAGGCAAAAGACGACAAGAAATCACAGGTGATCCACCATTTGGCTCAAGAGGGGAATAAGTATCACTGTACGGGTAATAACCAGCTAATGAATTGGACCGTATGGACTCAAGGAGAACACAAGTTAATGCACCGTATGCTTTAAGGAAATCATAAAGACTGTACGACAATTTGCATGTTCAAGAAAGATTGTACCAAAATCCAGAGAGAACTATGACCCATGTAGAGAAGAGAAGAATATATTGTATAGCTGGAAATTTGCAGGAAGACTTAGGGGTGCAACGTACGGAAAGCACAGGGCAAGGGAAAATATCGTACGGACAAGAAGCTACCACCATACGACCAAGTAGATACCTACCATATGGACATGAGAAGTACTGTACGACCAAAGAGGAGTATCATATGAACATCAAGTAACACTATACAAACAATAGATAAGACCGTACGACCTAGGACATTAAGTAACTCCATATGACTAGACAGAGGTGTACAATTCAAGCTAAGACACTGTACGACAAGAGAAGAGATGACAGGAAGCAGACCGTACAACAAAAGAGTGTAACACAATTGCTGTACGGAAGTTCACATGTCCTAGGAAGAACACAGTACAACTGACTATAAAAGACAAACATTGCCGTATGGCCTTGATTAGCATCTTTGTGGTGGCCATACGAACTACTTGCAAAGGCAGTACATTGTGTGGCTGTACATTGTACGGTATTGGCAGCGAGGTTGTAACACAACACAGAAGTTTGAGATCACCGAACAGACTCTCTTGAAGGTAAGGAGATTTCAGTAGATACAGAAGACGGGTAATAGGAGGTTGTAAAAAAAAAAAAAACGACGATAGATCAAAACAATTCAAAATGAATAACGAATGATACTGAATGGAAGAGAAAGACATAAAAGGTAGTAAAACAGGCGGTTGGCAGAAAGAGTATGGGATTGGAAGAAAATCACAAAAATGGTGTGTTCCATAGACTTTTGTGTGGGTTTGAGGGTGGTCTTGGCGGCGGCCCTAAGACCTGTTGGGGGCGTTGCACCCTAGACCCCCAGTTAGTTCAATTATCAGTTGAGGGGAGTGTGACTAGTTGATGAGACCTGGAGTTGCTACAGGCATGGAGTGTCTATCTGCTAGAGGTGGAAAGAGCACTGGAGCAAGCCTTTCGAGAGGGGTGATATGCTTTGAGGCACTCGAAGTAGGTGTTGGACGTGAGGCTGTCTTGGTGGATGCATAGAGAGCTCGGGAGGAGTTGATCATTTAGTTGGAGGCAGTAGAGCGACACTTGGCTCAGTGTATTGAGGAGTTGAAGCAGAGAAGGCGATACAGGTGGCTATCAAAGTCAGCGTGGCTAAGGTGACAGTATTGTGTTAGCGGAGGTTACAGATGCAACGTGTTTTGGAGACTAGTTTGGTGCAGGCATAGGAGGAATGTGAATGTGATGAGACGGAAACAGATCTATCTTGTTATAGTTAGTCAGTTATGTATTCCGTTTTGTTAATCTATCTTGGATATTTTGTAATTGTCGTCCGGAGACGACTTTACTTTTTGGGGGGGATGATGTCGATAAAATCTATGTTGTAGTCGATGGGTAGAATAGAATCCGAATGGGTGCATGACAGTTGAGTCACCCCTTCTGGAAGGTATATGTACACCGTCCAGAAGGGATACACCGTCCAGAAGGGACTTGGGAGTCATCATTGTAATAATCAGAATTGTAATCAATCATATCGAATATTGTAGTATCTTCTGCATACATGCGAATAATAAAAAGAATACTTCTGTACTACATGTTCTTGTCTACTGTCTGAATGCATTAATAAACTATTTACCCTGTACAGTAAACATCTCTTCATCTCAAAAGAGTACTCTATGTACCAGGAATCAAGAGGAATCTAATCTCTTTTACATCATTTGAAGATGATGGACATAAGGTTGCATTCATGGACAAGAAAGTAATGACCTGGTCTAAGAACTTTTCATTTAAGAAATCAAAGTTGATTGGTCAAAGAAAGGGATACTTGTATGATTTAAGTATAGAACTTGTTCAAGCCTTAATCCATGAAGCTGCTGATATAAATAAAGTATGGCATAGAAGGTTAGGGCACCTAAAGTTCAAAGCCTTATCAACTATGGAAAAGATAGTTACTAGTCTACCTATATTAAATAAAGATCATTCAAGCATAAGCAAAGGATCTACACTAGGTAAGAACACCAAGAGTCCATTTCAAAACAGCACTAGAAAAACTAACAATGTTTTAGAATTAGTCCACTCAGATTTATGTGGATCTATGCGTGTTCCTTCTCTTGGAGGATTTTTGTACTATATACTCTTTATGGATGACTTCTCTAGGAAGACATGGATTTACATCTTGAAATGTAAAGAATCAGAAGAAATTGTTAAAAGATTTAAAGAATTCAAATCCTTAATTGAAAATTTATCAGGACACAAAATTATAACTCTTAGGACTGATTATGGAGGGGAATATATAGTATATACTTCAGATTTGTTTAAGGATTTTTGTAATGAAGTAGGGATTAAGAGGGAGTGTACTGTTCCTTAAAATCCTCAACAAAATGGGATAGTAGAAAGAAAGAATAGGACAATTGTGAAAGCTACAAGAGCTATGCTACTTGACCAAAATTTAGGATCCTATCTTTGGGTAGAAGCCACATCTACTGCTATCTATATTCAAAACAGATGCTCTCACTCCCACCTTGGAGATAAAACTCTTGAGGAAGTCTTCTCTAATTTTATACCAAGTATTAGTTATCTTAGAATATTTGGGTGTCTTGTTTACATTCATATTCCTAAAGAGAAAAGAACTAAACTTGAACCTTTAGGCAGAAGAGGTATTTTTGTTGGATACAAAACATCCAAAGCATATAGAATTTACATACTTGGTCAGAAAAACATTGAACTTAGTAGGAATGTAATATTTGAAGAAGATTTAGCATTCAAAATTAGCCCTAAGTTCTAAAGATCCTTCACATATACATAGTTCTGAAGAAAATCATGCACCTGAGTTTTAGAGGGAGAACATTGAAGAAATTGAAGGTGAAATTCAAATTCTTAATCTTGAGGAAACTCAAAATCCTAAGAAAAGACCACTTTGGGCTATTAAGACTGTAAATGAAGCACAAGACTTCGTTGCACCATTTGGAACCTTCAGAGAGAGCAAAAGACCCAAAAGATTTTCTAGCTATGCAACAAACATGAGTGACTTATCTAAATTAGAAACAACAAATGTTTCATATGCTATCAAACATACAATTTGGTAGGATGCCATGACAGAAGAATACTAATCCATTATTAAGAATCATGTTTGGGAAATTGTTCCAAGGCTTGAGGGAAAATTTGTTGTCTCTTCTAAGTGTATATTTAAGATCAAGCATGCTACTAATAGTAGCATTGAAAAATATAAGGCCAGATTCGTAGCCAGAGGATTCTCTTAGAAGGAGGGAATTGATTATGAAGAAACCTTTGCTCCACTTGCCAGATACACCTCTGTAAGAGTAGTCCTAGCTATTGCAGCATCGAAGGGATGGAAATTACATTAGATGGATGTGAAAACAACATTTCTAAATGGAAAGATTACAGAAGAGGTATATTTGGAACAACCTGAAGGATTTGAAACTCATAATCCAAAAATCTTTGTGTGCAGACTCAAGAAAGCTCTCTATGGTCTTAAACAGGCTCCTAAGGCATGGTATAAAAGAATCGATACATATCTCACTAGTTTAGGGTTCTCTAAGAATGAAGCTGATCCAAATTTCAATTATAAAAGGGATAAAGATGATATGATAATTTTGATACTATATGTTGATGATTTATTAATAACAAGTGATGATAATCTTATAGGTCAATACAAGAAAGATCTAATCAAAGAATTTGATATGAAAGATTTAGGACTCCTTCATTACTTCCTAGGACTGGAAGTATGGCAAAACTCTGACAACATCATATTTAATCAAGGAAAGTATACATTAGACATCTTGAAGAGATTTGGAATGTGGAACTGCAGACCTATGTCTTCTCCAATGGAGACTAATTTACACAAACTTAAGGAAGCAACAACAGAATCTACGATAGAACTCTGACAACATCATACATTATCAAGGAAAGTATACATTAGACATCTTGAAGAGATTTGGAATGTGGAATTGCAGGCCTATGTCTTCTCCAATGGAGACTATTTTTGTAATGTCCCTTTTTGGGGACATTAGAAATATCAAAGGGGACATCGTTATAATATTAAAATTGATTATGAGAGCTAAAACTTTATTTATTAAAGGTCAAATTAATATTCCAAGTTGGCAAAAGATGACAAGGAAAGATAACACAAAAGGCCAGAAAAGGAAGTCGAAGAGTCACAACTGCAAGAATAAAAGGAGAAGAGATCCTTTCTTTTGGGTATGCTTGATTTATTATTTAGATTTCTAGTTCTCTATTGTGAGAGTTTTCAGAAAGCTTCAGCTTTCAGCCAGTGTGAGGATGTAGCCCCTCGTGCAGGCAGGCAATGGACGAAAACCCATGGTCAGGGGAGATATTATTTCAGGTGTCTCGGTTGTGCTTACAAGTTCTTCTCTTTAGTTTTCCAATCTGACTGTAGAACTGTGTTTAAGATTGGATTTATAGTTGCTGGTTATTGTATTGCTGATGTATAATGCAATAACATATTTAGGGGAAGTCTAAGAGTTGCTGGTTTTACCTTTTTGGTTTGTAGTTCAAGTCATATGTTCGACATATTGGATGTTATTGTGGAATGAGTTTTATTCATATAGAAAAGTTGCTGGTTGTATTATAGCATTGTCTTCCATTTTGCTTATATCCTGATTTTGAATGGTGTATCTGAGATAAATTGATAAAATTTCTATTTGGAAATTCTACTGGTTAACAATCTTGCTGGGAACTACTTGCCAAGTTTTATTGTTGATTATATTGTTCATAGAGAAACCAGTAAATATCCGTACCAGGATATTACAGTGGTATCAAAGCTGTGCATCCTGCCCGCCTGTGAAACATATTTTTTCAAAGGAATATCACCCTGTGGGGTACTATTGGAGGTTCCAATTGCAGTTCGAATTTTAAACCTGTTTTGGAAAAAGGTTATACGATCAGTATTTCTTGAAATATTACAGGACATATGGTTTCAGCTTAACTGTTGAGGATTTGTCTCCAAATTTAGGCATATTTTGGTTGGTGACTCTGCACTTTACATTGCTCTACTTGCTCTTTTATACATGAACTTGCAGGTGAGGTTCCAAAAGTTTAGTAAGGAATGCACTTCTCCTTCTTCCTTTGAATGAGTTTGCTGGAATAGCTCTCTCGAGTCTAGTAATGTACAACCTTTGGATTTGGAGGGGGATTGGAGATGCAAATTTTTATTTTGCCACAGCCTTGGCCTACTCCAGTTTTCAACTGATTTTGATTGTGGGAAGTGTCGGTACAATATTACGTTAAGATCACTCCTAGATACATAGACATCGGGTGAATATAGTGATTGATCTATATACAAAATCCTCAATACATAGTCATTGGTTGAGCATGGTTTCTGATGGCACAGTTACAAGAGGGCATACTAACAAGTTGTAATAGAACTCTGCTGATTTGAATTGCCCCTCTCATTGTTCTGCCTAAATGACACAATTTCGAGTCTTATGTAGAATTTTGGTGATATCCTTTACTTTTTTTTTTAGTTGGAAAAGGAAATACTAATTTGCCAAAGGGAGTCATTAAATTTTTCAACATCCATCTTAATTGTATTTGGAACTGAGTAGCGGCTAACTTCATAGGTTACAGGTATTGAAGAAGGCAAAATGCGCATATTAGGGTGCTGGTAGCAAACGAAGTCTACAGGTTTTCTGTGACAAATATTGGGAATTTCGTGTGGGCACTGAGTGTGAAGTTTGGAGTGATTGGCAGTCACGTGAGACACAGCAGGTCACAACCAGTTGGTTCGCAGATGAAGGTAGCTGGAGTATTCACGTCAACCCTAGTCGAGTTGCAGATGTATTGGCCAAATCGTGCCTGTCACGGGAAGGCATTAACACCAACGTCTTTCCATGCAGGGGGGTACAGGTGAGAAGTCTGCAACCTCAGACGGCGATATTATGGTATTTCAAAATTGTTTTGGTTGATACTATTTTTGCAAGACATTATTGTGAATCCTCCTGCATGTGGAATGATGAGCGGAGGTTGGAATAAATTAAACGCCAAACTATAATCTGACAATTTTTTTTTTTTAAACGACCTTGCAATTGAATGTCGACGTGTCCATCAAGCTATATGAGTTAAATTGGTAGGTGCGTCGAATACTTCCACGAGAAGATAGAGCGGGATTCTTTTCGCACCCACTAATAGTATTTTGGATTTGGTGAATACCACCAAGCCCAGGCGTCTAGAAGAATGCCGTAACCTCACCCAGAAAAGAAAAAACGCATTTTCAAGAAGTTCTAGAGACTTGAATCAACTCTAAACATCATAGTATAACACCATCTGTGGGAGGGGATATGGGATAGTTGGCATATGTTTCTTCACGTCAGACCAGTCCCATATATGGTCTACATGTGAACGCAAATTAGCAGGCCTGAGGAATGACCAAGACAATATTTGTAGATTCCGCAGCGGAGTTTGGCATTATAGTGTAACGGTAGAAGTAGAGTCAGAAAATGCAACCTGTACTGGGAGTGTCAATAGAAGTAGACGGGTGCCCAAGTTCTTTGAAACGTGCCCTCAAACGAGTTCTTCAACTTCCATTTGTTCAAAACGATTCTTAACAACGGGCTTTTTTCGGAAAAAAAAATGATATGTAAGAGCTAATCATTTTCGACTGCACTACATACGTTTTAAGCTAATAGAAATGTCTGCAAACTAGTTTGGAAATGCAAGAGCATAGCCGTTATTCTGTGTTCCGTTTTGAAGATTTCATTTTGTGAGTCTACTTTGTAAGGTAAAATGGAGATCAAGGAAGGGTAGAGGAAGGCTACAGATGACGTTATTTTCTATGCTCCACGGGGATGCATTTCCTGGGGTTTTACCCTCGTAGCCGTACCGGGGACGAAACGGGGATGCGGGGACAGATTTGGGCTGTCCCCTAAGTCGTCCCCTTTTTGAAAAATTCAAAAACGTCCCCGAAATGACCAAATTTTTTTGGTAGGAAACTTGGGGACGACCAGCAGTACCGGGGATGGTTTTGCCGTCCCCTATCCGTCCCCAAAACTGCTGGCCGTCCCCTTTTTTCCAGTCAATTTGTTAAAGGCAAAACATCCCCAAATTTTTTTTTTTTTTTTTCTAATTTTTGTTGTTCGTGTGGCCCTTGGTCATCTTAAAGACATAATAACAATATGCAACCCGTCTTTGGTCCATTAAAATACTAACTCTTCTACTCATTTTTCGATTTAACATACTTGCTAAGAGGAAGGAAAAAAACATAAGAGCAGTAGCAGCAATGAGCAAAGATTGTGTTTAGTGAGGAAAGATTGCGTTTAGTATTTACTATTTACTAACTATTTTAGTTGGACTTCTCTTTATTTCATTTTGATTTCAGCATGATACTTGGAGCCTTTAGGCATTTTGATTTTTGCTATATATGTATGTGATATTGTTATAATGGAAGCACTTAGTATTTGCCATTTGATAATATTCCATGTATTTATCTTCTAAGATGTCTATGGTGAATGGTTTATCAATGTTATGATATACATATTTGAATTTTGTCTCTATATTAAAAAAAATCCCCTATGTTTTTAATCACCGTCCCCTGATGTCCCGTCCCCTAAATTTTGGCTTCGACCCGTACCTGTATTGGAAACACATCCCCGTCCCCTAAAACGTCCCCATCCCGGAAACTCCATGGAACATAGGTTATTTTCAAAAGGATAGGAGTTTCGATTCCAATTACTTCAACTAAAGATAAATTTGATGCCAAGTGTGCTCCATTGTAGGCACTAGTTGTATCCAACCAATTTGGCCTTGTCTTTGCTGCTCATACCCGAGGATTCTATGTTACTAAGACTATAGAGCTTCTACGAGTTGCAGAGGATGTGAAAGGTAATTCACATAAAGAATTGACAGTTCAGGATGCAAGCATTGTGGATGTGGCACTTGGTGGTATTTCCCTTCTGACATTGTCAAGTGATGGCTTAACCCTTGCTGCTTGTGTGGGGGGGACAGCTCATTTTTTCAGTGTTCCTGACTTAGTTCGCAAGATTGACTTCAAGCTATTTCAGTGGATGCCAGTTTATGAAGCTCAATATATAAGGGAGTTTATTTGGTGCATTGCTGAACAAAACATTTAGTTAGCACTGTCAAGTGAAGGCAATCTCACTTGTGGAAAAATTGGGTCTTCTTTTGAGCACATAGAAGAGAAAGTTACAGCAGTTGATTGGAGTGCAGGTGGACAGTATATTGCACTGCTGACTCAAGGCAACAAGTTGAGCATTTTGTTATCAGATTTGAGGAAGAAGTCTCATCTACAACTGCCTGAACCACTGGAAATTACTAGCTTAAACAACAACATCAAAATACATGTGGATTCAATAAAATGGATACGTAAAGACTGCATGGTTATTGGCTGTGTTGGTGTAGATGAAGAAGGAATGGAATCTGAATATCCAGTCTATATCCTTACATTCAAAAGTTTTGATGTTTTGCAGGAGCCCAAAGATGCTGAAATGGTGGCATTTGATTCTTTGTTCACAATGATAGACAGCTCAGTTTTGCCGTCAAATACTGGACCTTCTACAAATTCTCCACCCTCAACACCGTCAAGTCATACACCTAGCGATGTCATGTCAATGGCTGGTGCATTGCAACATAGTGGTGGTTCATCAAAACCTATGATTTTGTATGTGTTGGATGGAACATTTGCTTCTCCTTCTGCATCTTTGAGATCTTTGTTAGTATCGCTCTCTTGGTATGCGAGAATCACCCGCTCCAACTCAAGTGGGTCATGTTTTGTCCAAATCATATGATATTGCCGATGCTATTTATTCCTTGAATAATGCCTTGCCTTCTGATTCTCGTAGTGCTTTGTTCGAGAAGACAAGTGAGAAGAATACGGCTGATACCAATTTGAAAGGAGATCATCTGAAAATAGCAGTGAAAATAGACAATGATTTGTGTGTCGAAATAGTTTAGGATGAAGAAAACGAACAGCAAGGTAGGAATACTAAAGAGATGGGGATTTTAACTCCTTCCAAGAGTAGGGAAAAAGGAGAGACGACATCTCTTTACAAAGATAAATCTCATTCAGAAGGTGACATAATGAAAAATGCAAAGTCATAGAGTTATGTACTTGAAATTGTAAAGCTTCCTGCAGACACAACTACACAGCCAGTTTTGGACCACTCAAGGACAGTACATAAAAAGGGAATCAATGAACCGATGCATTGTAAAGTGAATGTCAAAGATGTTGTAAATATCTCACTAAAAGAAGCAAAATTGATTATTAATTCCAAAAAACCCCCCATTGAAGAAACTGAACATGGGTCATTAGTAGATAATCAGATTCTAGATGCACCACTTCAAGGATGGATACAAAGTATGACTGCAGAGATACTCGATATGTATGCTGAATACCAAAAACTCCCTTCATAGATTCAAAAAGAGTTACCCTTAATTGATTACATGGATTTCAACAAGAATGATCTAGCAAAAAAGAAGTATTATGAATTGAGTCGAGATCTTACAAAAGAGCATTTATGTTTCACTCGTAAGCATGTTTGGTCTCTTGAATGCATAGTTCAGCCTAAACCTGATGGAAAACATAAGCGAGAACCCACTTTGATTAATGGTAAGGATTATTCTAGCAGCTTACCTAGTGATTTAGAGATTACTCTTGACAAACAATTTGATGAGGTAGGTCCTATTCAAAATAAGAGCAACTTAGAATCTTCACATGATGAGTTTTTGCATGGGAAGGATAACATTGCAGCAGTTTTGCCTTTGCATGCACATCAAATGAACAAGAAAATTGAAGCCTACGATGATGTTATTACTTCTAGTATGCATAGTGTTGATTGGGTGAAACATGGTAATTCACTTTTTGAGATGGATGTTGATCTGATAATGGAGAATCCGCTATTCGAGTTTGATAGTGAGGAGCCTCAGATTGATACTTGTTGCAGCCAAGAGGTTGCTCCCTTGAGAGGAAATAACGCTGATTGCGAATCAGCCTTGGATAGAGATATGGTGAGCAGTATAGCGAGAGAGCATTCAGTTGGAGGAGTAGCACTGTGGCAGTTGAGCAGCTTGGACACACCACCCATTATGGGCACTGAGAAGTAGGATATTGCAGACAGTTGGGAAGGTGGATGGTCCTTTTGGCTGTATCCAGGAGGAACTTCCTTGTGGCTAGTTAGGTTTCCAAGAGTTGGTTGGCAAATGGTTGCGTTCCCACAAGCATGTGACCACAGTGGTAATAGTGATCTCAGTTGGAGTGAGATTATCAGTTGGGTTGACGATCTCCCTGTACATGGCAGGTTGTTTTGACTGATCATGCACGTGGTGTGGTTTGGGATCCAGGTGTTGACAGTATGTATCTATAGTTAAATGAGGATTTTATAGTAGTTCTTCTCAGTTTGAGGTTGGATGTGGTGATGATTAGAATTGTACAGTTTATAGGTGCAACGTTTTTTCATGGAGTAATATGGGATCCAAGGATCCGGTTGATGGGTGGTTTGCAGAGTGGCACCTTGCTTCACAGTTCGGTTGGAATTGTTTTCAGTATTGGCTTTGGAGTAAACTGCAGATTCATATGGGATCTTGGTACTAATTGCTTGAGGGCAAGCAATCTCAAGGAGGGGAGATTTGTAATGTCCCTTTTTGGGGACATTAGAAATATTAAAGGGGACATCGTTATAATATTAAAATTGATTATGAGAGCTAAAACTTTAATTATTAAAGGTCAAATTAATATTCCAAGTTAGCAAAAGATGACAAGGAAAGATAACACAAAAGGCCAGAAAAGGAAGTCGAAGAGTCACAACTGCAAGAATAAAAGGAGAAGAGACCCTTTCTTTTGGGTATGCTTGATTTACTATTTATATTTCTAGTTCTCTCTTGTGAGAGTTTTCAGAAAGCTTCAGCTTTTAGCCAGTGTGAGGATGTAGCCCCTCGTGCAGGCAGGCAATGGACGAAAACCCATGGTTAGGGGAGATATCATTTCAGGTGTCTCGGTTGTGCTTACAGGTTCTTCTTTTTAGTTTTCCAATCTGACTATAGAACTGTGTTTAAGATTGGATTTATAGTTGCTGGTTATTGTATTGCTGATGTATAATGCAATAACGTATTTAGGGGAAGTCTAAGAGTTGCTGGTTTTACCTTTTTGGTTTGTAGTTCAAGTCATATGTTCGACATATTGGATGTTATTGTGGAATAACAAGTTTTATTCATATAGAAAAGTTGCTGGTTGTATTATAGCATTGTCTTCCATTTTGCTTATATTCGGATTTTGAATGTTGTATCTGAGATAAATTGATAAAATTTCAATTTGGAAATTCTACTGGTTAACGATCTTGCTGGGAACTACTTGTCAAGTTTTATTGCTGATTATATTGTTCATAGAGAAACCAGTAAATATCCGTACTAGGATATTACAATTCTACACAAACTTAAGGAAGCAACAACATAATCACCCTCCATAGATTCTACTTTTTATAGATAGATGATTGGTTCTCTTATGTACTTGGTAAATACAAGACTTGATATTTGCTATGTTGTTAATGCCTTAAGTCAATTTATGTGTGAGCCATAGGAGATTCACCTGGTTGCAGTCAAACACATTATGAGATACTTACAAGACACTATTAACCTTGGGCTTGAGTTTAAGAAAGTTGACTTAAACTTATATGGATTTACAGACTCAGATTGGGGTGGAAGTGGTTATTGATAGGAAAAGCACTTCAGGATGATGTTTTAGTTTAGGCTCAACAATGATATCATGGATATGCAAAAAGCACATCAGTAGCACATAGTTCCACAGATGTTGAATAAATTGCAGCTGCAATGGCTTCTCCGGAAGCAGTTTGGCTTAGAAAGTTATTTGTGGGATTATTTGATCAACCCATGAATCCCACTTTTATTCATTGTGATAATAAGAGTTCTATCAAACTTTCTGTGAATCTAGTTTTCCATGACAGATCCAAACATATTGAAATTCTTTACCATTATGTAAGAGATATGGTAGACAGGAAAACTGTCAAGTTAGAATAAATTTGCACTGTAGATCAGACAACAAATATTCTTACCAAACTTCTCTCTTTAGTGAAGGTAGATCACTTCGGAAAAAGACTTGGTATGGTTGAATTATAATACATTTCTATTATTTAATTATTAATGAAATAATTTTGTGTTAAAATTATTAGTCAGGCTATTGACTATTATGGGCTTCACCATTTGTATTCATTATTTAAGAGGTGGCGATCTTTGAGATAATGAACACTTGTATAAAAGACATTATGAGAGATGACGATCTTTGAGATAATGTAATGAACAATATCAAGATCACATTGTGATATAGATATTTCTATGCCTATGAGTCACAACTTGGATAAAGGAAAAATTTAATCATTCTCTAGATTTTATCCAGTGTATTGGCAGATCTTAACTCAGGATCATATGGTGATATAGGCTTGTTAGTACCTATGAGTCACAACTTGGATAAAGGAAGAATTTAATCATTCTCCAGATTTTATCCTATGTATTGCATTCCATGCAATACTGTTATCACAAGACTAGGTGATAATTCATACTAGAGGTATATGACAAAGTATCATGTGTACAATGATACCACATGCTTAGAAGATTCAGATAGATAGAGTATCAATCTATGCTTAGTCATCAATATTGATGGTGCTAGATATGTTATCTCTCATTATGATTATTAAGTTAAGAGGGAGTGTTAATTCTATGAATGACTCTTATAATATAATGATCTGCTTCTTCAGACCAAATAGATCTGGTAATGCATTTAATGAATTAGCCTTTAGAAGACATTTACTTTATCTTGCAGATCAGCGTTCCATTTGGGAACATTTTCCTAATGTCTTAATTGCTTAAATATAATTAGTTTAACTAACTATTAGACATCTCTCAAGGGTGCCGATTTGGATGAATTACATATGTTTTAGAAAGGGCCGACCTAGAAAGGGTCATGTCCTTTCTAAGGACACACCCCTTGGGTTTCCTATAAAGGAGAGGCAAGTATGTGGATAGAAGACACACATTAAACACAAACAAGTCTGCTCTTCTAGCATTACTACCTTGAGCGATTTTATATCAGGATTAAAATTGATTTCCAGAATTATACACCATTCTCCAAGAACAATTAATATTCTGTCCAGAATATCTAAGGACCATTCCCAGCAAGGTTGAAGGTAATATATCAGTATTTTACATCAGAATTTGCAGAAAAGTTACAAAAATTGTATTAGACAGAGTAGCTTCTAAATTCTTCAAATTAGATGTGAAGTTTCCAGAAACAGAGATACGATAGAGATGTTGCTGGCAAGTCTGCCTACTTTAATACAGGAAAATTACATTGGTAGCTCTGCTTTATTAAATACCTACGGAAGAGGCATTGCGTTGCTGAAATTGAATAATACAGTAAGATGCTGTTTTAAAACTTTTATTAAGGCAGAATATAGAAGATGTACTTAGTGAACATAATGGGCATAGAAATTATTAAACCTGTTTTAACGCTCATACTATGATTTAAAATTAACTAGCTCAGTGGAACTGACCCTTTGCAGAATTCACCTATATCTAAGCTGAATAAGCCACATGAGGAAACACCTATCATAAGTATCTTACCCAATAAAACCTCAATAAAGCTATAAGCAATTTCAAGTTTGCCTGTCAACAACCAAAAAAACCCATAAAAGATGCGAATAGGAAAAGCAACAAGGAAATACTGGATTGAAGCAGGAGAAGCAAGGAAACCTCATTTCCTTGCTATAACAATTTCCTCATCCGAATTGTTGTACATTTCATTCCAATCAAATAGAGAGTTATTATCATGCAACGTCTTTATGGGACTTTGTTTGACGACAGAATTTCAAATGCCTATCTGGAAAGGATCCATGTTCATTGCCTACTGAGACATGGGAGTTTTATAGCCCTCAGCACATAAACAATGATACAGCCATACGTTATCAAAGGAGGGAATAACTTTAGTCCAATGCGGCAAGAAGTTTAAATTTCTGAAATCATGATGAGGATTGCCACCTGTCAATCAAGTATTCGACACCAGGATGAGCCCACATTTAGGCAAAAGAATTATAATGATTACTCACGCTACAGCCAAACTAGCTATAAAACAATGATGGCTCAACCATATAAATGAATTCTTATAACAAATACATAAATTACTAAGCAATAAGATGTCAATTGGTCAATACTCTTAGGAAGGTTGTGATACTTCAGCCTTATTTACTAATTTTGAAAGGCTGATAGCAATCGAGGGAATTACTAGGCAATAAAGGATAAAAGAAGCTGAGTGAAAGACGCTTAGAGGATGATAGAAAAGGAAGGAAAAACAAAAATTGGAATAAAAGTATTCATATATATATATATAGATTTAAACATATAAATGTACATAAATATGTAAATATACATTTATATGTAAACATAAATATATGTATATGTATATGTAGACATATAAATATAAATGTATATGTAAACATATAAACACAAAAATGATAAACTCTATATATAAAATTTGTAATTCAGAAAGCTAAGAAATTAGGAAAATGTTTACAAGTCTATTTTGGGGAACAAATGACAACTTTAGGAAACAATTCTAGGATGTTAGAGACAATTTCATTATATAAATTCCTTAGTAACTATTTGATTATGTCCATAAATTCTTCTTCTAGGAAGCAGTAAATCACCTCATTTATTTTAGTCTCCTTAGGTTTACCCGACCCGGGATTAATTTCAGAGTTACCAGAAGGTGGCTCTAAAAATTTCCCTTTTTCAAAACTAGATGCTTTATTAGCACCATCTTTAGAAATCTCAAAGTTAGCTGTCTGTGCTCTAGATAGATCCAGACAATCTTGTCTTGCATGTCCATTTCTTTTACAATGAAAAGAAGCACTTAAGTTACCAAGTCGGGAGACTTTCCATGAAAAAACTTTAGAATCAATAGTAAGAGAAATATTATCAGGGAATACAATTTCGGGTTCAAGAGCAACCAAAACCCTAGCATTTAAATGTGGAAGAGTAGACTGTTCAATCTGCAAAACCGAGCCAATAGGCTTCAATAACTGATGGATAAATGGCCAAAATTCAATAATCAAGTTCTTAATTTCTAGCCAATTAGGTCAAGCCCTAGCAGAGACTTCTTCAACATTCCTAGTCAAAGACCATGGGAAGGTTCGAGAAAGAGTTTTACCCACATTCCAAAATTTCTTATCAAGGATTCTTTCTTGCATATTGTGGGTTTTAACAAATTAAAAAAAAAGCCTTTTTTGAATCATTCTACATAATGCAACATGAATTTCAAGTTTCTTACCTCATACATTAAGTATCCATTCATCAAAAAACTTTTGGGAAGGTAAGAACTCTTTATCCAAACAAGCAAAGAAAACTGCAATATTTTTTAACCGTGTTTGTTCTGCCCTAATAGCTCTTACCATATCCTCATTTGGCGAGAGAAAAAGGGTCCTTAGTTCATGGGATGAAGGCTTACCTTCCTCCTTTCTTCCATAGCTACCAGACACGGTATTTCCTCCATCTCGGAGTCTATCTCCATTAGTTGAGGGTCCGTCGTTCCGGTTCCCATCTGCAACGACTTTATAGACCTTCCCAGAGAAAAAAGCCGACGGTGGGAAAGATGTTGTAAGTTTGTCAGAAACAGTTGCCTTGTAAGATGGTTTCTCATGTAAATCCTTTTCTTTACTCTGCAAAATACCTTGGGCATGATTATTTTTTATACCTTCATCTTCTCTCATCATTTCTTTAGATACATCTCCTCCACTGTCATTCATGATTGTATCGCTCCATTCTCTCACAAGTAATCCAGGGTGAGGAAATAATGGTGGGGTAAGGTTCACACACAGCAATGAAGCCCAATCGACACACATAGGCAACACAAGAAAGATTAGCAATAAACTACACAAGCCAAAAAAGAAGGAAAAACGCTTGAAGACCAAGGCAAACAAAGGGCACTATGAGAAAAGAAGAGAAAAAGGTTGCAGGGTATGGGAGCCAAGGCACATAGGTGTCTAGCTTCCATACACGGTTGCAGAGCTCTGTTTCGCTCGCTCACAAATTCTGATCGCCACCTTTCAAAATTCCCTTGATCAACAATTCTTTTTGTCTTAGTAGTTCTTCCTCATCATAAATTTCATCCACAAATTCATTCATTAATTTATTAACTACAAACTCACATAAATGCTCAGAAATGATCCTAACCTCTTCCTCTACTCTAGCTTGGCTATCAGGTTCCTCATTTGTAGGGCTTGATGGATATAGTGTTTCTTCTTGAATATCTATGTCATTATCTAGGTTATCCCTTCCCATGTAATCCTTTGCCTCTCTTTTTTGATTTGTTTCACCTCTGAAGCCTCCCTCGTCATTAAGTATTGTTGCTATGTCTTCCTGAGGCTTGTCCTTTTTGGAGTTTCTTCCCCCTGCCTCTGTGGTTTCTACCCCTGTGTTTTTGCTAAGATCTTGCTTGGAACTTTTCTTACCCCTTGTATTGTCTGCAACTATTTCCAACTTCAACTGGGTTGAAAAGGAGGCATTCATGATGAAACCTCAAGCCTTCCCTCCCTAATCTGCAGAGATAACAGTTCCTGTTATAACTGCGGGGAGTAAGGGCACAACTCCTCTTATTTCCTCCTCTTCCAAATCATCTCCTACAAGGGATTCCACAATGTCAAAGCCTCCCTTTTCCTTGTTAAGCATAACTTGCGTGTTTGAAAGAGGATAAGGAACAAAAGGGCTCCAATTTGAGGTCAGAGAAGCTGATGTAGGGTCCTCCATAAAAATCCTTCCATGGATCTCAGTTTTGTTATTAGTGACTTTCCCTCAATGTAGATATTTAAAGGCTTAGGTTTACAAATTATGGCATCCATACTAACTATGATAATTGGACTAGAGAACTTTATTTCAGTTTCTACAAAGCCTATACATTCCCTGTAATGTCCCCCATCTTTTAGACCCTTAGTGGAGTTCTTAGCCTTTCATTCTCTGAAGGCTAAGTGGAGAAATAAATTAAATCAAAGTCAATAAATAAATAAATAAATCTAAAGGTGACTTTTTATTTAATTAATTTAATTTTCCAGAAGCACAACTAATTATTGTATTGGAAAGGGGGAAGCTTCTAGAGAGTACAATTAAATAATATTTTATTTCTTTCTAGAAGGGTGAAGGAAAATAATAAATAGAGGCGAGAGCTTCATTGTTAGGCATCCATTATTTGCTTATTTGATTTTTTTTGAACTCTAAGCAATGGTTTCAGCATTTGCCACCGGAGAATGGAGTTCTTTTGTATGCCTCCATTTGAGCTGGTGAAATACCTAGTGAATTTGGTATTGGGAGGAGATCGGATAGGTGTTCTATTCGAGCATATTGGTGAAAAATCTTTTGAAGAGTTGCAGCTATAGGAGAAGACAAATAAGTCTTTTCATTGTGCTGAATTTGTGGCCTAGGGCCATATTGTTTTTTACGATTGGAGGAATAAGTCTGATTTTGTTACAGTGCTGCCGCTGCTATAGTGACTCGCTACATGTAAAATCCAGATTTCTTGAGCAGTTTCCAAGTTCCTATCCATTTCATTTTGCATTGCATGGAGGATAGATTTGAATATCTTAGGGAATGTTTAAAAATTTAGAAATCATTTGTAATCTGATTTATATTAGAGTTTTACGTCAGAGTTTGTTGCCCTAATGTCTTATTGGTGTAGATGCATATTCTCTCATTTGTAACCAGTGTTATATGTTTCAAAAAAAATACAAAAACATTTGCATCTTCATTGTTAGATGTTTTGGAGTTCTTTGCAAGCATATTTATTAAAATTTTGACATTTAGAAAGAAGTCAGAATTTAGATCTGCAATATCCCTTGTGTGCAAAGTGTTTAACGAAATTCTTAGGTTAAGAAATCAGAAAACTAAAATGAGAATTGCAAGGGATATTACATTCCCCTTACTTTAAACCTATCAATTTAAGAGTCTCTTTTGTTAGTAGTTCAATAGGGAGATTAGGAAAACTAATGGCACGATTTATTGTGGAGGCTGGGTTGTTTGGGTTGAAGAAATGTAGCCAATTCAGTACTCTAAAGGATTTGATTTTGAAAACTAAGGCATTTTTTAATAAGAATTCTTTTTTCCGATTGGAGCTACAACAATTACTATAAAGAAAATCACTTTCCAAGATAGTTACTTCTAATTTCTTACTGTAAGATTCTTTCAACGATCTCACAACAAATTATGCCTCTGTACTTGTTCCTGTCCATCTGGCATAGAGTCCATAGATGTGGCATAGTTGCTGGGCATATTCCACTTCATAACCTTGAAGATCTAGAGTGGGGATCTCCTCCTTGTTAGTTGCCACTGGGCTAGGGAGGACCACTTCCTCTTGGCTTGATGGGTCTTTCTTCATAGTCAGTTTAACTAGGGGATCTAATTTGAAATTAGGCAAGGGTGATCTCAAAACTGGATCTCTCAGAGGAATGAAAGGATTTGAATCCAAATGATATCTCGACATAGTTGATCTCGATCTTCTTGTAGAGGGTAGTTTTGACCTATGTGAGTTTTGTGGATAAGGGTGGGAAGGAATCTGAGTTTTGGGGATTGAGTGCTACTTGTCATTTGGATCGTTTAGATTTTATAGTAATTCAACCCTCATCCTCAGATTCATTCTTTGCTGGTTCAGAAAGATTCTAGGGAATCAAGTATGGAAACAATTTGCAGTAAAAGGGGAGGACATATTTTGTGTGCCAAAAGATAAAAACTCTGTCTAACAAAATTTTCCCTTGTTGCCTGATTTGCATTGATCAAACACAATGCAGAGTTCAAATAATTCATATTCGCACAAAAGTAATTCTGATTATTTATTGGTTACTAATCTCAATTGCCCAAATATTCGGAGCAAACTGAGAATTTGAAGTTGTGGGATGAACAAGACCGAAATTGCTGCCAAAATAGTGGGAGACACATTGTTCAGTTCTTCCTTATCGATGGTCTGCTACCCTCTTTTCGCTAAATTTTTAAAGCATACGAAGCTGATATGTTAACTTTCCCTAATTATTGTTATACTGCGATTATTAGAAAATTTATTTGCTATACTATTTCAGAATCTACTTTTACTTTTTTGAAGTTTGGAATATTCTAATCACAATTGCTGCTTTGTAAGGTTTTATTTGTGATATTGCTATCAAGATTTAACTATGTAGTTCTGGAGTCATGCTCATTGACTCATGTTTCATGAGTAGTGATTCACATGAATCCATCTCTCATGACAATAAATGGAATGCTTAGCACTCATTGATCTAGGTGATGTTCATAGAGGTGAAGCACTGAGACTTTTTGGGAGGTCACCCATCCCACTAATATTCCAGCTAGAGTGCGCTTAACTACAGAGTTTCCTCCATGTTTAAATCCACTCTGCTTGCAACCCCATTTGCAAAACCTTCACTAAGTGTTGTGCCTTATGAACCAATCATTAGAAAGCCCCTTAAGGTTTTATTTGTTGACAATCAAAAGCAGATTGCTGCTAGAATACTTTTTTGCCTATACCATGATTAGGATTGCTGCCGAATTATAGCCACGTAACCAATCTTGTTTCCTCTGAATGTTTTTTTGTTCGCTCGAAGTAATATTGTCTACATCTGTTATGCTTCAATTGGTATTCCTGCTTTTATTGTCTGCGATTATCACAGTTCAGTTATATCTTACTCTAAATCTAAATGCGTGATTTAAATAAAGCACAAACTGCAAATAACAGCCTTAAGTAAACATTCATGCTTTTAAATACACTATAGTCACTCAAAACTACTGAAACTAAACCTAAAATAGTTCATATCTTGAGTATTTTAAACAGAAATAAATTGAAATGCTCATAAAGACAAAAAGATAAACACAAAATGAGAAAGCAACTTCAAGTAAGAAATCAGGTACCTTAAGATAAGAAATCGTAAGGCTGGGACAAATATTTTCATCACTATGGACCTTCCACAGGGGCTCAGAATGTTCTACTGGGGATTCCAAGGGAAGCTAAAGAAATTCACTTCTGCCAATTTTTTTCCCTAATCAGATTCAATCACATTAGATACTTTCCTTTCTTTCGAAAATTGCAATCACCTTACTCAAAGTCTTTCCAAACTTCCCCTAAAATCTCTGTAGCCTTTTGTTTGTTTCCTCATTGAGGAGTTTCAATGTAGAAACCTTCTGAAGCGGAGGAGATTTTGTGATAATTGATTGTGACGGTGAATTGCGAAGCCCTCGCAAGCCCTTTATTCCCGCCACAGTTTTGAATTTCCTAGGAGCTCTGTGACCATTTAGACTTCCTGTTTGGTGTGATATTTCCAACGACGCTTTATAGATTGGATCTATGTCAGGCGGTTATGGATTGTGGCTTGCTAGACGGTTGCAAACCAATGTTGATGTGCCTGCAATGTGAAGAGAGCTTGTCAATATGCCTTGGATCAGGTATTTGAGATCTGTGTGAATGGAGGATGAGATGGCAAATCAATATGAATTGTGCAGTGCCAAGCTCATTGTTGTGGCAGTGATCAATATAAATTGGCAAGGCTCGAGCAACAGTGAGTTCAGTGTTGATGACAAGGCAAGGCAGCAGATCAAATCAGTATTGAAGGAGGCAAATCAAACTAGGAGGAATATCTTTGAAGCAAAATGTAAGGAACAAAAATACCCCCTTTAGGTATTTGTAGTCCTTTAATCCAAATATTTATTTCTGGATGGATAAACAATGGTATGCAGAAATGGAAGTTAAGACTTGATAAATTTAATCTTCGTAAATATTATATATATACTTTCTTAAGCATATATATTATATTATCAAAATACAAATATTATATTAAATATAATCATTTAATATCTATCTATCTATCTATCTTAATCTATCTGTATATATACGTATGAAATCTAGTATAAATACATATGTACATTATAATACATACCCATAAATCATTAAACATATATACAGAAAATTGAAATATACAATAATAATATAAATAATTGAGATTAGGATAATGATATTGCAATTACAAACTAATCAATGTTGTATAGAACTAAGGATAACAATTAATAATAATAAGAAGAAGATCAAGGCAGTGAGGAGACATGTCTTTTCCAAAGACAATACCATTGGCCTTGAGAGAAATAAAATGAGAATCAAACAACAGGATTTAGTTTTTCATCAAGGAAGAGTTGAAGAAACATCAATTACACTAGAGGAGGGAGGAATCAGAAATAAATATAGCATCAAAACAAATTAAGCCAACAATTGATTGCCATCAGAGATCAGGAGATCCATTTTCTAGGCAATTCAGTGTGCAGCCCAGATATATGTGTGGATTGAGTCCTTCAACTCAAGCAGGTCCAATCATATCCAATTGACAATTATGCATATGCAAAAAATATCAGTCAAAGAGGTACATCGGCACATCATCGAGCAATACAAAACTGTTGGTATGGAGTATCGAACATTGAAACATCAACAGTTGGAATTTGAGGGAGAGAAAAAAAGAAGAGGGAGGGAGATAGAGGATGAAGGGAGCAGTATACAAGTCAAAGGGAAGATGTAGACATCCGACTTGACTGAGCACATCAGCTACAGTTAGCTCATATAGTCCAATTAACAACTAAGAGTCTGCAGATACTCCAGATGGAGATAAGGAGATGATTCAGTAGAGGAGAAAAACACAGGTCCTCGTCTTTGTCAGCAACCATATCAAATCAACGAGTACTGCCGCCATATCAAGAATTATACTATTCCATTGAGGTTTGCAGTCTGGTAAAGAATTCAAGATTTGTCAATACTTGGAACGTTTAATACAATATGCAGATATAAGAACGGGTTAGGGAGAACCATCAGAGAAGTATTTTGTGGCGACATTGCTATCCCATTCGCAATAATACACACAGGAAAAGTATGACTCATTCAAACTATACATTCTACAGTTCATACATCATAAACATCTATACTCATATGTATGGTCTAAATCATCCCATCATTAGAGTCCATCTGGACTTCATAGTATATACAACCCAATTGGCAATTCACAGTCAGCGACTAAATTAACATAAAAAAACATCAGACCCAACAATTATTATTGCAGTGTAGGACATATGATATAGCAGATCGTAATATAGATCATAACAGCATGGGATGCATTCTAGTGGAGCTAATAGGACTTAGAATCAGATACTGAATTATATTATAATCATTTCATTATAGAGTTACAAGGCCATATCCAGGAAATAGCAGAAAAATTCAAATCAGATCAAATTCACACATAAGCCATGGAAATTATCATAAAGATAAAACATGAACAACAATCTTAAGATATATTTTAAATCTAAATAACTTGGTTACACCATGTATTCAATATGTAATTGAGCAAGAAGACTGTCTTCCTTGCAACTCACCGATCAATCATTTAAGATTCTAATGACACTTCAATTAGTCCATTAAAACTATTGGAGCAAAACCCTTAAATTCAAAGTATTATTATTGGATTGAAAAGATGGGAGAAAGCTTAGGAGGGACATCGCACACTCTAATAAAGATTTTTAAAAGCCTTAAATTCATACAATAGCATGTTATATAAGTTACAATAGCTGTTATAGAAGCATGCTAATATTAAAATTTAGATTCATTGATATTGTTCTCCTCCACATATTTAATTATTTGCTTACGTTGTGGCAGATGTCTGACCAGTTTCATTTATTCTTCGAGTAATTAATGTGAATATCATTGTTTTTAATTGGGTACTTCTTGAGGTGTCTACCCAAAAACACATGTATCAGTAAAAGATTGAATGAACTGTTCAGAAGTTGGGATACATCTTATAGAGCTTCAACCTTTGAAAACAGATGTATGTTTTCCATGGATATGATTGGATTATATTGTGCTAGATTGTCGGATCTAACATCTGTTCTTCCTCTTCTCTTTCTAACAAATAGGAATTTTATAATTTTTTTGATATTAATGTTCATTATTTTAGCATTCATAATATGATCAGTATTTTCCTTTGTTATTGTTTGGATTCATGTTTTGTCTTGCAAACCACCATGTACTTGTACAGTATTTAAGCTTTATTATTGTTTAATTGTTCAGAAGTAACTTGAAACTGCTTATGGAGAATGTGTCTTTGCAATCTTGTTTATTTTCATATCTAATAGTGCTTTTGATGACAGGAAACAGATGGCTAAAGTGTATCCTGGATTAAGACCCTGGGAAATTCTCAATATGGAACAGATTATGGATAAAGTCACATATGCTGGGTGGTACCGTGAACCACTTGGATCTTACACAACAGGCCCACCCTTTGCAGAACCACAAAGGGACTGGCCAACTCACTTCACATTTTATCGTTTTCCACTGGTGCCAATTCTTGTTTCTTTCTCCTGATTTTCATGTGTTCGGTTAATTGATGTTTTGCATTTCCTTAGCATCAACAATCTGTTATTAGTCTTCTTGTCGAATCTTGTTTTGAGTACCTTTATTGACAACATTGATGAACACTAGCGCTGTGTCTCATATTGATGTTTTAAAAAGAAAATAGAACACAATATATTATTCTATGGAAAATGAGGATAACAATTACAAATAGGTTCATCTCTTTATGTTGATTCCAGAGTTGTGTTAAAGTAATAGCTTCGGATGGATCTGATTATTCTGATATCAGTATATGGAACATACATATACGTATGTATATGTATATACATGCATATGTCAATACATATACATACATATATGTATATATTTGATTTACTTCATATACTAATATCTCATGCTATTTGATACTTTATGATCATGCCCTGATTGGGCTGTATATACTAATATATATACTGTGGTAGTTCCTCTCATGTATCAACATCAATTCATGACATTAATGATACTATATTTGTTGTTATGTTATCTGATAGACTACATTCAGTTGTCCCGGAGTGCCGGAGTTCAAATACGGACATCTTTCTAAGATATAATATGTTCTTTTGGTAGGCATCAAAGATTTGATGCCAGGGCACATACCAAAAGAGTATAAGTATGATGAATATCATATGATTGAATATTCTTGTTGAATCTTGCTTCAGATTATATTGAAAGATAACATCTAAGTTGATGGATCTATGTTGATATGCCATTCCAAGAATATCATATTGAGATGTTATCTTTCCATATGCTTGAGAGCATAATGTGTTGTATAACAATCCTCCCTAGCTAAGAGGGAGTGTTGAGTTTGTTGTTTCAGTCGGATTGATTCAATCATGAGATACATTGTTGATGGTAAATCATCACTTAGACAAATATTCTTATATATATATGGTTATTTATATTATTGTTTAATGATGATTAACCGTAGAGACATGTCTCTTCATGAGATATGTCTCCTCTCATATTTATAAGTCTCTAAATCTGCATTTGGAACACACAGATAACAATGACAGTTTTATTACATTTGCAGAAAATGATCTTATAAAACTCAACAAGTTGAAATGGATAAAATGAAACATGTAAAGGATAACATAAAATAGATCATATTTTCACTCCATGATATTTAGCAATGTTGTTTTTGGATTAGATTTTGCAAGAATCTGAATCACAACATACAATAGGACTTGCCTTTTAAAAATAGTAAAAGGGAAATAAATCAAACCACTTAAAGTCACCAAGTTAACTTAATTACAAAGGTAGCCCTTATCATCTAATGCATTATGGCAACCAAACTAATCTGCCTAGACTCATGTAATGATCAATAGGTTTTCTCTGAGGACAGCAAATAGACCATGTAAAGCTGCATCAGGCTGCCTCCTAACCCTTGTAAACATGTAGGTCTTGAGCCTGAATTCTCAAGCTTTTGAATTACCACCTTCTCAAACTATCAAACCACAGATCTCCAATCATTGGATGACAATCCATGTTGATCAACATCCACAATATTTCCTTCAAGTTGTCTCCTAACCTCACAAGGGTACAACTCCCAAGATCTATAGACTTTCAAACTATTGGTACAACTATATATTGAATTTCATTTACACTGGATTCCACACGTCTTAAATGTGCACAATTCTTTGAAATGCATACAAATAAAATTCTTGATAATTATTAGCATCTAGAGGGTCCTCAAACATGGTTCAGTAGCTTCATTTGGTTTCTCTTTGAGCTTTCCTTTCAGAACATCACACGCCTGAATTTTATAGCTCCAAGTTCTGTTGCTTATTGTCTTGGAATAATAGCATTTAGTCCCTTTGTCTTAATCTTATCTTCTATGGTGTGTGTATAATGCTGTCTCAGTTTGAAAATAATCTTCAATATCATGTGCAGTTGTCCACTTTTCTTCAATAGGAGAGCTGAAATTTAGATAGCTATCTAAAATAAATATGACATTGCTGAACTTTTGAGGCAATTTGTTTAACAAAATGGTTTTGACATCTGCATCATCTAATGTAGCATTGACTTCAATAAGCTGTCAAAGAAGAGGTTGCATATTGTTTGTGGCTAGAGATAATGATTTTGTTTACCTTCAAACTGACCTAGATGTCCTTAGAAGATTTTGTGATATCTATATCTTATACTTTAGAATGAGAGAGAGAGAGAGAGAGAGAGAGAGAGAGAGAGAGATTATGGCTCTGGCTTTATCATCTCTAATTTTCCATTTTGTAGGTTGTTTCTTATTCCATTTAGTAATCGACGATCCCCATTAGCGTTTTGTGCATTAGATGCATTTGGATTTCTATGTTCTAGGTGTGGAATTTGATGTTGTTTGGAATAATTATATTGTCGCTGTCGAATATGTGTTAGTTTGTTAGTATACCCGAGGGTAGGCAGTTACGGGCCATGATGGTTCACCTTGCACTCCCTAAACTCTCTTGGATGAAATGTTCGGGCATTATGATTGTCATTGTGTATGAAGTCGTACTCAGATGTAAACTTGATTAACCTTAATGAAGTGACAGTTGTCTAATATTACATTGTCCTTTATTGTCTCTATTAGATTTCTTTCTATCTATATTATGCATTAATTCACTTTACCCTTAGCGGTAAACATTTGGTATTGTTGCCGACACAACCTCGAGAAGTGATGGAGTGTTGATGGCGAAGTGAAAATCATGGGCCAGCTGTAGTGACCCAAATTTCTAACCTTTATTTATTTCCTAGTTAAACATTAAAAAATAAGAAAATTTATAGGTCCATGAGTAAGGGGTTAGCTGTTATAACAGATTAACTGATTCTCGTGAAATATCATAACTTAGAAATGGTAAAGAGAGTCATTATCTAACTGGTGCATACATGAAATAGAAGGATCATTAACTAATTGATACATTTAAATATTATTTCATATATGGAAAAGAAATAATGCAACAACATAAATAATTACAGCTCTTAACTAAATTTGGATGCACACAGAAAGTAAATAAGATACTTGTTAACCGCATTACGCTAAGAATGTAATATTGTTTAGTCTTGTGCAAGTCATGTCATTGGTGGAGAGAAGCATTGGCATAGGCCTAACCACCCAACCACAGACCTAGTGTATCTATTTCAGAATGGCCCTACCTTGCACAGGAAAATGCACAAAAACACCATCTCGTCCTACCAACTGCGCATCTTGGTGGTGTCAACCACCTAGCTGGCTAGACCCTGGAATCCCCCCTAACAACTTATTCATCCGACCGATGGGTATTCTGACCTCTAGTGATCACAACAACATCAATTGCCTCTAATGCTACCTTGGCCAAGGATTTACATGGACACTGTGTGCCTGATCACCCACTATTCAACTTGACAAACCAGACATTCTTCAATGAACCACCTTGAGTGACTAGGTTATAGTTTTCTAGACTTAGCTGTACCTTTCTTCTTTATATTATTACTGATATTATTGTCATTTTTTCAATCCATGGTTCCATGATTTACACCTTCATCTCAGCCCTACTTGTCCATCCTTGATGATCATTGGTGTACTTATCCAACATTCATGGTATTTACAGATTTCTATTTTGCAGAACAAGTCTTCCGACTCCTTAAGGGGGTTTTTACATGTGAGTATGAGATTATTCAACGGTTCATAACATGAGTAAAGTGTTAGATGATACACTATTGGGAGGTTAGCCACTCAGTCTTAGAGACATATAGGTACTTTATTGTCTCTGTATTTACAACTATCCCAACTGATAAATGCGTAAGGTTTCATTGAAACATGGGCATGATATATATTAAAACAAGCTTTGGCATCCATAGGGCCATTCGGATTTTCATAACAGAATTGGTTATGCAAATCATGTCATACCATATCAAATCTTTCATGTTAATTTGCAGGTAAAGTTCAATAAAATGGACAAAACATAATATTAACAATGAGTGATCATGAGCATGCGGGTATTCAACGTAATGAATATGAGACGTAGTAAATGTGATGCAAATGCTCCAACCACATGCTTCTATAATGAAGGTTGCTTGGAAATGCTATGCCAATAAGAAGCTCTTTGAACACTTGATGATCCTCAGTTGCTGCTCCAAGGGCGATATTGTACTAGCAAGAACAGTATAGCAAAATAAGAGAGTGGAAATGTAAGTATGCTCTTTCAAAAGTAACCTTTAATGGTTGTGATCAGATATCTTATAGAATGAAGCTCAATTACATAGGAATATGAGCCTGATCAAGATAAGTTATGTGCATGGAGAAAATGCAAGGTGGCGAGCAAGAGTTACAATCTTGAATAAAAATGCAAGGCCAAAATTAATGAGAAAAAGCTAATGTGGCCGATGGGTTCTAAGCATTAATTTAATTTGTCATAAGACAAAAATAATAAAATGTTCCCCATGATTTACTATAATGATACTTATATTATTTACATATATTTGTATGCGTCATCTACACATACGTATATACACATTATATTTCAAATACGTGTATTACTTTGTATACATTATTTTATATATATATATTCTCAATATGTGTGTACATACATATATATGTAGGTAACATGTACAAATGTACGTAAATACCATTGTAACATGCTAAAATTTCTACTCCTTTAATTGTTTTAAATAACAAATAACATTTCTTTTTTGAAAAACATAGGAAAGATGTTATAACGACTATCATATCTTTTACATATGAATTACAATTTCACCCCCAATTTAGATATTCAAGTGATAGGAGCAACATATTTAATTGATTCTTTATCCAATGAAAGAGAAACTAACTTAATTGTATTAACCATCTTAACATTACATAGATTAGAAAGCGGTAGTATAAAAGCAAAATACTCGAAAAATAGTTATCTTGTATGTAGATCTTATGCTTGAGTTGTTCAAGCCTTGGCATTCGGAAGAGAAGAGAAGCACTGCCAAGGGCTTAACCTCCCAACCACGGACCCCTAAGTATCAACACACAATCTCTACTGAGAAAAGCCCTCCCTACCCTGGGACAAGGCTTAGGATACCACTGTACAACCACTGAGCATCTTGGTGTTAGAATGCCGGCTAGACAACTAGCTAGGCTCTGGATATCTTCCATGCACCTATCTGCCAACTGCTAGAAACCCTAACCTCAAGTGATCACATCAAGAAGCATGCCACTAACCTACCTTGGCCAAGGATTTGTGTGGGCACTATGTAAGAACAAGACCTATGCAATGGACTACCATGAGTTGATTTAGTTTAAAGCAGTTTTATTACTTGCTTATTTGTTACTGATTTTTCTTTCTCTTATCATGGAGGGATAATCCTGTGGTTCAATGATTATCAATACACATCCTTTATTTCGGCCATGTTGGTCTTCTTTGATGAACTTCTAGGGGTGATTGTCTTTACGTTATATAATCACAGCCAATGCATTTTGCCGGACGTGGGCCTATGGCTTTACAAATGATTTATGATACTTGTAATTTATTTCCTGACTTTTCATAAGAGTGCTGTCTTTCATCTTAGAGTGTAAAAAGAAGATACCTTTGAATAGGCTTGCACTACTGGATCTTACTACAAGTTAAATACTAATTCTGAAAAGAAGTTGTTAATACAGATTGCGACAATTTGCTCAATTTGGAGCATATTCACAAATTTTATACAAATGCAAACAAATAGATCATTTTAGATCAAGGCTCTATCAATGCTAACATTGCCTTCTTATTTCCAGGCTAATATCTATGAGCCTCCTATATAAATTTTAAAGAGCATGAATAACCTAAAATTTTTCATGACTTGATTCTGATGTCACTCCTTTGAATGCTTAGTCGGTCTTAAAGCAATGCCAGTGAAAGCAAGATAGTCTCTAATGCATCTCATCACACTTTTGTGCTTGTTTTCCAACAGATAGTCCACCGCCATATGGCAAAATATGTGCATGATGATTCTTGGTGGATTGGTTATATCACGGTGATGCTCGATTCAATATTTAAGGCGAATTAATAATCCAAGGAAAATGGAAAAAGTAGTTGTGTGTGATTGTGAGCAATTATGAAGGATTCAGAGGCAAATGGAGATTGTATAAAACAATATTAGAATGTAATGCAAACGGTATGAAGTTGTGATAACTCTGTCGTGAGGATTTTTTAGTTTTGAATGCTAGTCCATACGAACCATCGCACAAAATAGTTCTTTGCCTTACTCGGCTACATGCCCGGTTTCGAGCAAGATAGTATGAATGTGGCAAGGAGTTACAACCAAAAGCCATATGCACACATGTGGCAATATTATTAAAATCACCACCGAACAATATAAGGCCTGATGAATAATATAGAAAGGCCTGATGAATAATATAGAAATATGGCCGCTCATGATAAAATAATAAAACTATTGCCAAGGAAAAATAATAACTCATATCAATGTCTTAATATAAAGGTACTGCTCTATATAAGCATGATATTCCAACAACGTATCAAGTGTATATGTTATTTATTAAGTGGGCGTATGTGTACATCTCATTTGAATTTACACTTACATACATATATGTGTACATACATAAATGAGCATGTGTAGTTACTATGGTATTGTTATATTAAGACATGACAAATATCACAAGAAGCTTTGAGATCAATCCAATTAATAAGATAACTCATTAGTTCTTAATTTTTAATGTAATGCTTAGTGATCTTTTCTTAATAATACATATTTATTGACCGGTTAGCTCATGGTAATCCATAGTATATGCTTGCTTGCCTAACCGTTTACCCCTTAGCCTTGGTGGTTAGAATTCATATCTATCAGCCTATAGGCGAATTGGTGTCCCTTACCCAATTCCCTCTCTAGCAGTGCTTTCCCCCTTCGTCATGCTCCCGCAAAAAGAAAATTACCACAGTAATAACATATTCATTATAGAATCAAGGTCATTATAAAAGTAATCATTTTTATAAAATATCATATTGATTAAGTACCATTTCACTTTATGAATTTATAACAAATAATCAAATTTTCCATTTCACATTAAACCATAATATTTTAACTAATTTACCAGTCAATCGACTTCACATAAAATCTCAATGGCTATAAGAACGTTTTAAATAAAGCAAAGTTTGGGATGTAACAACCATGACTACCATTATGGTAAATCATGCCTGGCGTTACATGAAGAACTGTAGATCATCCAAATTCTCAAATTAAGGTAGCAATTAATTTTTACTCTGCTTACCGTTCAAGTGAATATATATCATACATCTATTTTTTATTAGATGACCTAGTTAGCTCAAGGTGGACACTTATATATATCTAGTTCTGGTGGTTTAGATTCATACATGTTAGCCTTGGTTGCAGGTTGGTGCTCTCGTACCCTATCACCTCTCTGCTAATGCTTTCCGCATCGCCACGCTTCCTGCAAGAAGAATTAGCATGTTGAAAGCTTACTTCCATAATGTTCAACTGAAATTAGTAATCATAACTAATAATCAAATTAATCGTAATAGCAGGTAATTTTACCAACATCTTCCTCTTCACATGAAACATAATGAATATGAACTTCAAAATTGAGCAATTGATTTAACCAACCACTTCAAATATCAACGGTTACATAGAATTTCCAAATTCAACAAAATAGGGGCTGTAACATTAGCCGATAAACTATGGTGAATGTAGCCGCCAAGAGCACGAGGAGGAAAACCAATAACACTTTGAAGGTGAATGGGCGTTGGCATCAGACTTTGCCATGTTACTATAGGCGTCCATTGAAAATCATGTTAGGAGGGAAGTCGTATGATAAGAGGTGCCAGAGAGTGCCCTCGAAGTGAGTCCTACGGTGGACTGGATAATGTGCCATCTCCCTAGACTGTTGGCACAAACCTTCCTTGCCCTCCAGAACTGAAGGCAACTTCTTTGAGGCTATCATAGCTGAAGGGAAGAGGAGGAACGAGATGAAACCTGTTGGAAGCAAAAGAAGAACTAAACTTTCTGAAGGGAAATAGAAATAAAAGAGAACATGGGAGTGTTATGATTATGTGTGTTAGTGACATGTATTGTATACACATAATGAATTAATAAAGTTCTTATTTATATCATGTGTTGTTTCATTTTTCATGCACAGATTAAGAATTCATGCCAAACTTGTGTGGTAAAGATAAAAGTAGAAAATAACATATAATCAAGGGTGAGGCTATTTAGAAGGCTTTATTGTTTCAATAATAGGCAGAATGAAGGTGATGGTTGAAGAAACTGGCTAAGGGACTACCATAAGGGGTGGTAGAGGAAAACCAAATTGGGATCATGGAAGGGGAGGAGTTCGGTAGAGAACAATGCGAGTGTTCAGTTTAGAGGAACACATGGGGAGTTTGGCGAAGAGGAACACCATCATGAGTTTAATGGGGAGGATTGGATTGAAAAAACTAGAAGTTGGTTCATAAACTTAACTCACCCCACACATGGAGGTGAGGGAAGCCGAATAAACAAGGGAGAAGAGGCTGAGGGTAGAGGTGTAAGGAATACTAGTGCAACCATGAGTGTCGGAGGGACACATGGGCATGGAAATCAAAGCAATCTATCCAACTAAAATACTTATAGTTCAAGGATACCAAGCTCAAGGACACCAACATTGGCGGTAATCAAAACCATTATAATGTAACAAAAGAAAAATTACCTAAGTTATAGGCAATGGGAAAGAGGACTCCAAATGACTGTAAACATGTGAAACCATCTGGTTTGCCAATTGGGTAAAGGATTAGGATGAATGGATGAAGCAATTTCCAACAACATTAAGTAGAGGGATTGTGGACTGGTGCTCTGATGTTGATCAAACACAAATTTCTACATGGGTAAAATGGGTAAATCTCGAAAAGAAATTCCTAACTGAATTTTGATTACTTTGGGATGTAATGAGATTGTAGCTGAAATTTACAACACAAAGTTCACAAAGGATGAAATCGTCCGAGCTTACAATTGATGGGTAAAGGAGTTGGTAGGAAAGATAGAGAGCCAACCAACAGATGACTTGAAAAAGGGTTGGTTTATTGAAGGGTGGAAGCCGTTCATCAAGAAGAAGATGAAGATTGTGCCCTCTACATCGTACATTGATGCATACAACAGGGTGGTGGACCTGGAAAGTGAGTAAAATGATGAAGAGCACATCGCTCGATGATGATGATTCTTTGGGTCAGAGCAGAGACAAAGCATCTAGGAAGAAAATACAAGCCCTCTAGAAGGACATGCTATGGATGATGAGAGAGTTCAAAACAATGAAGGGTAACACTAGTTGGAACAAGGATGGTGAATTACGGTGTACAAAATGTAAGGCAGAGGGCCTCATTAAGGGCACACTCTTGAAGAAAATGTTCTGCGACATTTGCTAGATGATGGGAATTTTGCAAAGGAATGCCCATATAATATGAAGACGCGGAGCCAACAAGTCTTGTTGACACATGAACTCTCCAACTCAATAACAACGACGAACACACAACCGACTAACACTACGATATCATCTGACGACTATTACAACAATTGATGGGGTGGAAGGAAAAACAATAATAATGGTTAGAGCCACATTCAGTGTGATGCAAAAGGACAACTGATGATACAATGTCGCGTATGTAGCCAACAGTGACATTTTGCAGAGACTATCCGAGGGAAGAAACACAATTTCTTTGTAGATGGTGTGGTCTACGGGATGGTCTATGGGACCATGAGGATGCAAATTACTCGGTGTAAATTTGTTGAACATTGAAAAGGAAGGTATTGAGGAAGGGGTGTTGGGAGTCATCCACGAGCAAACAAAGGCCACATATCCAAACCCCCCTTATGGAGAAGTAAAGGGTATGGGAAGCGAAGGTGGATATTGAGAAGGAAATGATGGCCAAGAGGAAGGGGACACATGAAATGGCAAGGACTCCATAGAGAAGTCAAGTAGAGAAAAATATACTAAGGGAAATGATGCAGATATAGATTTTGGCGAAAACTAAAGACCACCTTGAAATTGTGCCACAATTACAAACAACTCTATTGAACATGGTACCAACTCCAAAAGTGCCAAATTGTACGAGCTGTATGAAAGACACTATTAGGCCTTCAGGAGAACCGATGTCGTTAGTGGTTAATATGGGTAGACATCAAGTGATGGTTGAGATGGGTATCCTCAACACCATTCCAACAAATACCATCATTGATGTAGGGTTGGGTGTGAATGTACTACTTGAGGAGACATGGAAGAATTTGGGGCAACATACATTGTGGCTGCTAACTTTTCATCTTGTGGGCACAAACTAACATGGCATCAAGCCTATTGGGACACTAATGGCGCAAAGAGTGATGATTGGCAGTGAACAATTCGTTTTAGATTTTCTAGTAATCCCACTTAAGAGCAAGGAGTATGACATCATTCTGGGAAGGCGTCGGTTGGTGTAAGTGAAGGTGAATCAGGTGTGGAAAAGTAACACCCTGTCGATGGAGAGGCGTGGCAGGAGATTCACAATTGACTTAAAGACACATGGTGAGCGAGGACTTGGCATCTTCATTTGATCAAAATTCAAAGAAGAAATGGATGAGGGGAAGAAACACATGGGGCCCAATGAGGAAGGCGATCTGGAGCTGGAAGGATGCTTTGAAGATGACCTAGACTCAATGAACAAACTCTTCTATTGGCAGATGGAGGACTATGAACTATTCTAGCCTCTAACATGCTCCAAGTAGAGGAAGGGGAAGAAAAGGACTTATTCCTACCCAAGTACGAAGAGTAGGAGGGGAGGCTCAGGTAAGTAAAACTCTAGCACACTAGTTTGAGAAAGAGAAACGAATCAAATATGAGGAACCCTCATTGAAAATTATGAACCTAGGAGATGAGACTAGTCCTAGAAACATGTTAATGGGCGATGATTAGAACCCTGATTTGAAGGCGACGACATTCAAAATTTTCTCGGAGTATAAGGATGTTTTTGCCTGGATATATACGGATTTGAAAGGTGTGCCATCACAATTATGTGTCTAGTGTATTCTGTTAGTATGAGCAGTGCCTTTATGGAAGCCACTGTGTAGAATGAATAGGGATTACGTTGCATGAGTTAATGAAGAAATAGAACACATGTTGGACGCAGGCATCATCTGTCGAGTGCAAACACGAAATTGGGTGTCCCCCATTGTTATTTCCTTGAAGAAAGAAGCGAATTAGATCAGAATATGTGTGGACTTTGGACGCCTGAACGTGGTCAACATAAAAAACCCATTCTTGACCTTTTACAGACAACATTCTAGAGGAGTTAGCAAGGCATGAAATCTACTCCTTTATAGATGGATTTTTTGGGTACACCTAGATATCCATTGTGGAGGACAAACTGAAGACAAACTTTGTTGTGGAGGATGGGGTGTGCACAAATAATCGAATGCCCTTCAAACTCTGCAATGCCCCAACAACATTTTAGAGGATAATTTAGCACATCTCTGATAAAATGTCCATTGGGAATTTTAAAGCTGTCTTGGATGATTGGTCCATCTACAGTGCGAAGGACACACATTTGGTAGCCTTTTGAGAGTGTATGGAGAGGTGCACATCGACAAGACTTAGACTCAACCCCAAGAATTGTAGATCTGTGTTGGTACAATGAAAGCTGATTGTGCACATTGTGTGTAAAGCTAGACTGAAGACAAACCTTGACAAAGTGGGGGTGATCGTGGGATTGGAACCACCCATAGATGTCACTGGAGTTAGCAATTCTTCGTACACATTGGATATTACAGAAGGTTCATCAAATGTTTTTCTTTAAGTGTCCTATCTGTTGGATAAGTTGACTTGGAAGGTAGAGCCCTACTCTTGGGGAGCAAAGTAGGTGTAAGCATTTCAAGAATTGAAGACAAGGTTGGTAGGTGCACCCATTTTGGCATGCTGAAATTGGGATAAAGAGATTCATGTGCACAACAATGCATTTAATTGTGCAATTGGAGTTATACTAGTACAGGCAGGTGAGTATGGGTTGGACCACTTGATATACTTTGCAAATAGGTTATTGTCGAAGGCAGAGAAAAATTAAAGTATGACAAAAAGGGAGGCCTTAGGGATGTACATTGTGCAAATTTTTTAACAGTACTTGTTGGCTACTTCGTTTACATTTTATGTAGATTACTAGGCATTGACGGACCTGTTAGAAAGTGAAGTCCACCCACACAACTGAGCAGGGGGGTGAATCAGTTGTGAGAAAATCAAACTTCGATTCTACTTATTAAATCCAACTTCAATAACCAAAACAATGAGCTATGCAAAGAGATAAAACATGCACGACGACACAATGATTTGTTAACTAGGGAAACCCTTGGTCAGAGGTGGGGATGCAACCCACAAGATGATGTACAAGTACAAATATTTCTTGTGAAAGGATGTGATCTTATTAGGAGTCAATTATAATACAATCAATATATTAGTACCTATTAGGAGACTTTGTAACCCTTTAGAAGGTTCTAGGCCCTTTAGGAGCTTGAATGAAGACAACTGAACTCACTATTCAAATTGCTTCAACAAGTGTATACAACGAATCTTTAGGATAACAATCCACAGAGTAAATTGACCAAAACTACAACTCAATTGCTAATATAGTTCCTTTGAAGCTCAATACCTTTTACCAAACCAACATTTGCTCTGCTCAACTCAATGAAACAACTTTCCTTTATACCCTATCCTAATAACTAATTATGTCAACCTGTAAGGGCTTGGCAATTTACAATTATTACATAGGACCTCATTAAGGGATACTCACCTTCTTAAGCATCATTACAATTAGTACAATAGTGTTCCTACACATTACAATACATTTAACACTTTATTTAGTAAGGATCAACATGTTACACTAGCCCAATTGAGCCAATAAAACATATCGCACATTTTCCATCCACGACCTTCTCAAAATGATCGCCAAGATATGCTAACACAAATTTAGCCTCACGAACATGTCTTCAACGTTGATCCAAGCTTGTTCGCTTAAATTTCGTCTCACTCATAAGATACAAACTAAAATACCTGCAACCTATTTCATGCATAGTGGCCTACTACCAATCTTTACAAAATGATTTGTAACTTTTGCAACATTGAATCAAAACATACGCGAACACGGATGTAGTATTTGAACACATTCCATAACATGATTCTGAGTTCTCATGGCTTAACCTGTTATATCCCATCGTCCTTGACTAATTCAACCTTTGCGATGTACAAAATCCCTATCTAACATGAACACAAGCATGTATATGCTGACTTCAATGACATGCCTATCATCAACGCAACACATAAATGACATATCCAAGTCCAACCACCTCTATAATCCTAACAATACTTACTGAAAAAGCTGATTATTCAAGGAAGAGTAGTAGATGGTTGCTCCTATTGCAAGAATTCACATTCACGATCATAGTATGGCTAGATAAAAAGCCATGTGACTATAGATCAACTTTCCCCAATTAAATTTGGAGAACCACCAAATGGAATGAATGACAACTTTCTTGATGCCCATCTTTTTTGGATTGCAGTCTTGCCAGCTTGTTACACAAGCATTGGGGAACATCCATAGTTACACCACCCTGGGAGATGGAGGGACAAGTTTTCGGGACAGGGGACGGGGGGGTTGTATATATTATACATATAGTACTTAAAATGCTAGTAATGAAAAGATTTATTGCAATATAAGATATAAAGATGTAAAAGAGTAAATACTTGAACATTGCATTGAATTGGAACATCAAACATTGAATGTCAATAGTCAAATCAACAAATAGCTAACACTAGGATGTCCCCCCATCCTTGGTGGAAGTGGTGGAATCTGGCTGCACTGCTGGGGATAGGGGAACAGAGTCCCCAAGTCCTCAGTGCATGGGGCAAAAGGGGGGTAACACGCTCTCGTGTTACTATGGGAATATCTCTCTACAACCCAGTTCCTAAGAAAGATGCCACGAGGTGGAAGATGGAAGCTCGTCCTAAGAACTTTCCAGCTAATCAATGGGTTACTCTACAAAATTGGACCAAATCAAGTGCTCCGACAATGTGTAATGGAGGAGGTTCAAAGTATCTTTAGGGAGGTTCATGAGGGTTCAGCTCAAGGGCACATGTGATCAGTCTCTAGACACAACTGCACAAAAGGGCTTGCTTGCAGGCACATGGTGGCTTACATTGTACAACAATGCCAAAGAATGGGTTGTCAGGTTCGACACTCGCCTGAGGGCTAGGAGACCGTTGAAAAGAGACTTTATGCCTCTAAACCCTTCTCATGGACAAGAATTATTTGAGCAGTGGGGACTAGATTTTGTTGGGACATTGAAGGTTAGTAGAGCATGAAGGTGTAGATATATTGTTTTGGTGACAAAATACCTGACCAAGTGGGTCAAAACACAGGCCATACCCGACAACTCAGCCTTGAGCACAACAAGGCTTATTTATGAGCAAATAATCTTGAGGTGTGACATCCCAATCTAGATGACCAACAATCGAGCGGGGCATTTCATGAACCATGTTATTAAGTTGCACACTACGAAGTTCAATGTTTGTCACTTAATCTCTAGTCTCTACTATCCTAGAGCAAATGGATAGGAAGAGACTACTAATAAAATATCGGTGTCCGTAATTTATAAGTCATTTAAGTCTAAGGGGAGGACTAAGAAGAGAGACTACTATCGATATTGTGGGCCTATGAGACAACAGATAAAGCAACTAATGTATGGGCGCGAGGTTATCGTACTAGTAGAATTCATTGTGTAGAGCTTGTGGATAGCAATGGAGAACAAATTGGGAGTCATAAGGGAGAGGTTGTATACCCTCAACAAGTTGGATGAGCATTAGATGATGGTGCAGTGAGCTACATATGTAGCTGAACAATAGAGGAGAGCTTGGCATGATAAACATCTAAGGCAAATGTGCTTTACTCCCAAATAACTATGAAGTTTTAGAGATTGAGGCCATTGAACTATGAACATTGGATGGAGGAGAGTTTCCTAATGTCGTGAATGCGTCAAAGCTGAAAGCATAATTTGAACATCAAAGGCAAGGAGGGTGACTTGCCCGACTAAGTAGATTAGGAATACAAATAAAAAAGAAGAAAAAAAGAAAGAAACTCCACCGTACAATCCAAATTGTATGGTGAGGCGTATGGTTGGTCGTGTACAGTGAGACCAAAATTGCTGTACAATGTGCTTTGTATGGAGACCGCCGACCATTAGAAAAGAGCCATATGGACAAGTGACCACTGAGGGTGATGAAAACCACCACCGTACGATGACAAATAAACATCGACAGCTATGCAAACAGCCATAGTGTGTATGGTGGACCCCATCGCATTATAAAGACTGTCAAGAAAGAGAAAATAAAAGCCGTCAGAGAAGCAAAAAGCTATTGAGACAAGAGAGAAATAACATGTCCGAAAGAAAACACCGTACAACAAGGTTAACTTTGTGGGAAAAATAAATGTCACCTACCATTGCCAAAATACACCATGCAATGGGATGTTTGCCGGATAGAGATAAAAGACTGACGCTGTACGATGATGAGGCAAGCATCAAAGTAAAAAAAAGAGTAGCATGCGAAGGAAAAGTGACCTTGCTATTGTACGATGCTCTTATACCAACAGACAAATTCATTGCGGGCAATGATGACAAAATGACAAAGGGGAAAAAAGGAAGCACAACTGCAAAGACGAAGTATTTTTTGAATATTGCACATGCACAATGGACAACGCTCATAGTAGAGAATATCAAAACAAGGAAAGACATTGTACGGGCACACTGAGGAACAACATGAAAGGGTTATGTGACATTATGACATCATGAGGGACAGAAAATAAGAACTCCGCACAAGCCACCAGTCACGGAGGAAAGGTGTGCCCTGTGGCGAGGGAGGAAGAGGAAAATAAAGGGGGCCATCAAGGCATTGGGAAATGGATAAGACACCAAGGAAGAAGTGCCCAAGAGTAGATAGTTACCTGGCATAGAGGTGTATGGAAAACCCTAGCACTTGACTAGAAGCCTTTATCTCCTTCCTCAAGTTTAATTCTCAGAAACAGACATGAACTTTAAAAAAAAGGGTTTACGTATTTATTCTAAGTTTGACAACTACTTCATATCGGGATCAGCAACCAAGCTATCTTGCTGAGTTGGCAGAGGTGGGGGAGTGAATTTCAAGCTCTCAAAAAGATTTTGAGAAGTCAAAGATGGATACATCCCTTGTAAGTTCTGTTATTATAGCCATTAAGAAGGATTTTCAAGCAATAAGAAAATATTGTGAAGTATGATGTTTCTCTCAGGGCTGCAAGGTCCACATAGTAGCTTGCATGCAATTCCAGGAGGAATGCATTGTTGATCACTCTTTACAACCAACATCTCCATTGAAACAAGATTGAAGTCCTGGAAAAAAACTTCCACCTCCATGGCCCCATAAGTAGGGTTGCTGAATGAAAACATGATTTTGGTGAGGAGTTTCAGGATTTAAAAGGTATGCTGCTGAAGCTTAGAGCTTAAACAATGCAACTATACAAGTTGATGACGGATTGGTTCTGATATACAGCTTACAGGCTAGATGAAATGGTCCTCTTTGGCAACACCAGGAAGAGTCTAACATTGAAGGTTGAGATGGAGACAGGAAGGATAAGGTTTTAAAAAGTTAAACTGTATACCTCTGCACCAAAAACAAAAAAAAGTGAAACATGATTCTTTTTCAGATTCACGAAAACACAGCAGAATTTTCTCAAAATTTTTATTCTTTTCGATTACAAAGTATACAGATCATGAAGATCAAATGCTGAAAATTTCAAAAAATTTCATTGTGTTTTCGTTTTTTTGAAATTTACTCAATGGTGCAATTTGTAGGGAGGATAACCGGGTCCTTTTTGATTTGGTGTAAAATATATACAGTGTACTTATGTATTTTCTTTTTTGGTCAGAGATCTTTATACAATACATTGTGATGATGGTAACATGTTAAGGACTTCTTTCCAATCCAACAGACTTTTATATGCCCTTCTTTTTGATTTGGCGTAAAATATATACAGTGTACTTAAGTATTTTCTTTTTTGGTCAGAGATCTTTATACAATACATTGTGATGATGGTAACATGATTAAGGGCTTCTTTCCAATCCAATAGACTTTTATATGCCCTCAATGTCATACGCCTTAAAAGTTTCACAGGCCTTAATTCTGTGCGTGTAATATCACATGGCCCTAACAGCAGTGTCTGCAGAAAACTTTTTAACCCATCATTTTCTGATACAGCACAATAACATGAAGGCATCTTATCAAAAGCTGCTAAGCAGAATTGGGAGTCATTTATGTAGTGCTCCTCATCTCTGCTCCCCCGGAACAGTTCGTCCCATGCATGCTGTTCTTCCCTGCTTCAATGGTTTACATGCCAGAAGATATAGATGATTCCATTGTGATTGGTCATGATGCATTGTCTACTTCTCATGATGTGAAGGTGGCTACATTTGGTTCTAGTTGGTTTGATGTTGCAATTCAAAGCCCCACTATCCCCAGATAGGAGATGTTAATTTCTACAAAGCTATACATGTAGGTAAGCTTGGCTTTCCTGTGGGGTCTTCCTCTTCTTCCAGAGATACTTCACTCCACTATTTCGACTAATTGGCATGTTTCATTGCTGAGCTATTTCTATTGAAATAAGCTTTACTTCTTTGTTGGGTTCTCCCCTCTTGTGTTCCTTCTTTGTGGGTAAGCTTTGCTTCATCTTCATACCCAGTGGCTTGGGATTCCTTTGGTGGGCCAACCTCTCCTTTTGCTTGCTATAATAATTATGGTTGGAGTCTTATCCGAGAATATCTTAACAGGGTTGGGAACTATCAAAAGAAAAAGAAATGCTGCTTCATTTAAAATGGTCAGAATGAAAGTAACAAACTGTAATTCCTGACTCAAATATTCAAAAGTAGAAATTGATCCAGGCAAAATTCAACTTTTAAATGCTATATATATATATATATATATATATATATATATAAAATCCTCTAGATTTTTAGTCAGTCTTAATGCCCATCATCTGGATAACACGGTAAAGTGTTTTCTCTCGGCCTTGTATTCCTATGGTACAGACATTGCCAAAGAAATTGATCCAGGTACAATTCAAGTTTTGGAATATATATATATATATATATATATATGCATGCTCCTAGATTTGCAATCAGACTTACGTGAGTTATATTGATCACACGGCAAAGTTTATGATCTCTTATGCACATCCACGCTAACACAGGCACACCCATTTGCCCACTTGTAAATGGCATTCACATGCTCTCACTTGCATGCCCACGTGTACAGATGTACAGCTTACACTTGTTTGCACGGCACTTCATTGTGTTGAATTAATTAAATAATTTTCTAGATGCAGTATTTCATGCATTTTCTAAATCTCTAATATTCTGCGTTTCATTTGTTTGCAGGACCAATTCATGGATGACTTAATGTGGATGGACTACAACGCTCGATATAATTCCAAGACAGTAAGACACTTTTTTGGAACGGAACTACCAGAACTAAAGGAAATGCAGCGTAAGCAGAAGAGGTTGGCTGCTGCGAAAGAGAGGGAAAGAGAGAGGGAATTCTATAGGTTGGTGAAGATGCAGGAGGAGGAAGAGACAAAAAAATGACAGTCAAATAATGTGGATCATAATATTATTTTCATAAAAAGGCTGGCAGGAAAATAATCTTATGTACTGTATTGATTGTGGAAGGTAAATTGGACTTCACATCCTTGGAAAGAAAACTGCAGAGAGTTGCTGCATACTTATTTATTGCATTTAAAAATTCAATCTTTTTGGTCATTTGTGATATTACACAGCATTTCTTCTGATTCGATATTTTACATCTTTTGAGTTACAACATACAAAATATTTTGTTTGTAAGTTCTATTTTTTAGCCCATTTTAATATTTCTTTTATTAAATTTGAAAGACATTGACAGAATAGAAGCCTTATTCATATTCTTCTTTGGAAAACGCCTCTTTCTGCAGCCTCGTAGAATCTTGAACTTGGCTGTGTATTTATGATGAGCTATACAGTTCCTTGAATGCAAAACTGTACAGCAGTTACCTAGCAATCCTATGAAAGATATACAGTATACTCACGAACCCCACTATCTCCCCATAGTCTTTGGTCGCTTTTCCTCCCTTCCCTTCTATTATAGCTTGTTCTAAACGATGGGCCATAACTGTTGAGCATTTTGGTGTCCTGAAATAAGTAATTGTTTATCATTCCAGATTATGCTTAAAATAAAATAAAATGAGTCAATCTTAATAAGGCACTACATGCAGCATTAAATATAGTGCAAGTCCATGAGCTTAACATTCTATTGATACTCACCCATTGTGACTTTTCTTGCATTGTGATTATTATCTAATCAAATTTCAACGACTCCTTCAAAAACTAATTGTAGTGAAAAAAAAACAAAAAGCAACTTGATTGTTATGAAAAAACTATGAACTGTGTTTTGTCAAGTGGTTATATTGTCAATGTAACCATTGATTAACACTTTTGAAATAGGGGACAGACCCCTCTTTTTTATTATATTTAATAGAAAATATTATTACCTTGTCGTTATTGCTAGTGTTAACTGTCAAAATATATTGTTGCCTTGGGTTATAAAACCATTATTGCCTTGGGGTAATTGCTCGTGCTTGTTCAGAAGTATTAATATTATTTGTCTTGCATAAAATAACACACCCTGATTGTTTTGAATAAAGTATGTTTTGTAGCCACCTATATCTCATGGTTATTGGTAAAACACCATTGACAAAAAATATTGCCCTATGTTTAATGCTAGCATAATTGTAGGTGTTATTATTGCCAGTTGTTCAATATCTTTTCCTTGTGATTATAGCTAATGTAATTATTCAAAAATAGTATTAGTATGCTCCTTATATATGCATGGTGGTTGTATAAGATAATAAGTTCTAATGTGTGAGCTTTTTTAATAGTTTATTTTTGCATGAAGTTTATGCAATGTGACTAAACAAATAAGCTGTGAGGTTTTGTATCCATAAAACAAAAAAAATATTTTTTATATTTAAAACAACAAAATTAGGGTGCTATCCCTTGAATATAACAACCCAACAATAGCACTCTAACAACACACTAACTATTCATAAAAAACAAACTTCAAAAAAACAAAAAAACCACCATCAAATGAACTTCAAAAAAAAAAAAAAATGACTAGAGTATTTGGCAATAATGTCTACTACAAACACTAAAATCATCTAGATACTGATCAAAATAGTAATTCAAATTTTTAAAAAGGATGACTCAAGGCCATGCCATAAAACATGGAAACATTTAGCGCAAGAGACAACAATCCTTGTATCAAAGGCATAGTTTATAACAAGACCACATGAGCCACAAACAACATCAAAAAATGATGGACCAAGTCTCTTAAGTTTCCTTTTGCTTGCATGGTTTGTTGAGCGTTTGCATCACTCAATCCTTAGTGAGGAATATAGCTCCTTGTAGTTGCCTTCCTTGTTGTCATCTCTGTCAAGTGTGTTTTTTTGCAACAAGCATAAAGTAGTTGAGCTATAATAATTTTTTATGTAAAGTGGAAGACATCTTGTGACTTCTTGTTCATTTCTGCAATTCTTTTCTTGATTATATTTTGCTTTACAATGTTTATTCACACTCATTGCACATTACACCTAGAGGGCGAGTGTCCTTATCAATCACAAGTAGTTTGATGTTTTGCTCGAGCACCATGTTTTAGGTGAAGTCCAAGTATATCATTCCAAGGCTTTTAAAGACACCAAATGAGCTACTAGCTGCTCAAAACAAAACTTCCTCTCAAGCTCTCTATTTCCTCTTTTTCATCATTTTGAGTCTACCTCCACTTCTAACTTAAGAGTCTACTTTCAAAAATCTCCCCCTTTTCATAGGCCACATGACAAGTCTTATTGACCAACGAGGGGTATTGGTGAACTTTGTTGCATCAATGTCAGTGTTAATCTCTTATTTGG